>LR736864.1:10956321-10968384 GCA_902654985.2 Oryctes borbonicus | reverse complement strand
ATACATTTAGGAAATATACCGCAGTATCATTCTTGTTTATTTATCACGGGCGTAAAGATATAAATTTGCTTCATTTTACTGTTAAACGTGTGTTGGTGTACATCTGTCGTTTTTGCGCGAAAGTTTTAAGAAAATTTACTTCAAAATGGCACGTGGCAAGCCTACCAGTGTAGAAAAACGTTCACGCATTATTACGCTGTTTGAAGAAGGATATTCGGGGCGACAAATTGCTGAAAAAATAAATATGAGAAGTTCAACAGTAAATGACATCATAAAGCGATATCGGACAACTGGAACTATAGAAAATCGTGTTCGTCCTGAAGCATCTAGGAAAACAACAAAAGCTGAAGATTTGAGAATTGTATTATTAAGGAAACGCAATAGAAAATTAACAGCGCTACAAATAGCAGCCGAAGTCAATCGCGGCCGTGAAGAACAAGTTTCGGCGAGTACGGTAAAACGTCGACCACAACAAGCGGACCTTCATGGACGCATTGCCATTCGAAAACCCTTATTACGTCGGGGCAACAGAGCAAAACGGCTACAGTAGGCCCGTTCTCATCTAGATTGATCGTTAGATGATTGGAAACACGTGCTTTGGAGTGACGAGTCAAAGTTTGAGGTTTTTGGGGAAAATCGACGAGTTCATATCCGAAGATCTAAAACCGAAAAGTGATCCCGAACTGCATTGTGCCTACAGTGAAGAAAAGGCGTAGTTCTGTGTTAGTGTGGGGATGTTTCTCCTTTGCTGGGACGGGAGATTTATGCAGAGTGCAGGGTGTAATGAGGAAGGAAAATTATTTTGCAATACTCCAAAATCATGCAGTGCCATCGGGATTGCGTATAATAGGCCGTAACTTTACATTCATGCATGACAACGACCCAAAACACACTGTGTTAGTGTGTAAGAACTATCTAAAGGAGCAAGAAGAACAGCACACCCTGAAAGTAATGACATGGCCCCCACAAAGCCCAGATTTGAACCCGATAGAGTTGTTGTGGGATGAACTGGATAGGAGGATCCGAAAAATATTCCCAACTTCACAAGAACATTTACGGAATATTCTGCAACATGGATGGATTAATATTCCACAATCCATTTTAACAAAACTTCGAAAGAATGCCTAGAATAGTTCGAGCGGTGTTTAACAGCAAAGGAGGTTTTTTCGATGAAAAAAAAAATATAATGTTCAGTATGTTATATTAGGCCAGAATAACTTTTTATTTGTTTATTTTTGTCTTTTTTACCTGTACATACAATAAAATTGCATTTTGTTTTTAGTTTCGTTTGTTTCTGTAACCTTTTCATGTTTTTTAATAACCGACCGAACTTCTCTGAACGGCAGTGTACGAAAGGCAAACTAAAGAGAAACTTGATAAACATTATGTTGAAGACTGAAGGTGCGTGAAATTGCTAGTGCTGTAGGCATCTCCAGTGAGCGGGTACATAACATTTCCGTTTTTTCGCGGGACATTCATAAAGGGGTAATATTGAGCACAAAAACACAACAGTGATAAATATAATTGCAGAGCACATGCTGGATCTATGCAACCAAACAGGATTCTAATCCAGGAAATAATGTATAAAGCACGCGCGAACAATTTATGACACGTGCCCTGCGTGACATATGAACGTGATTTTTCCAGAAATACTATTAATAAGACACATTAGTTAATTACGTAGCAATACAGCTTACCTTCAATAGGTTTTTCTTCGAAGAGAAATATCGTAGGAGACGAAAATAAGAAGCTAAGCATCCACGCGATGACTACTAATACTCTCGCTCGTTTCCCTACGAAATAAAAGACATTGCTGTAAAAAAAGGGAGCTTTCTCGCTGCGGCGTAAATACAAATTATTGCGACAGCGAAAGCTGCGTGATGTTCCAGACCAGCTGTTTTAGGACTTTCTCTAAGCGTACTGTTTTAAGTACACGAGTAAAGTTTCCAATTAACGCGTTTGAAATGATTTTTTGCGGTTTTTACAGTTGCGGCAGCGTCCTAGCGCTCTGAATAAATTAAATCTTCTGCGGTATTTTCTACTAACTAATGGTTTTATTTGCGTTGCTTTCCGGATATTTCAATCTCGTAGATTTTTGAATTTGTTATGCGTTTGATTTAGCTTACTTTTGATATATCTTCTGTGATGACTTCCACATTTAATAACAAAAGGAATATGGGAAGGAAGATTTAGAATGTAATTGTAATACTAAACAAATAGGATGTGCTGGCTTTATAAGCTCGTAGCCATCCAAAGCTGTGTTTTTTTTTAACAAAAAACGCAATGCATTGTTGTACTTCCGGAATCCTCGTTAAATTCTGAGGCAAACTGTGATAAGGTAATTTTATTTCTTATAAATACTCGAGGTGGTTATTTTGAGATTTTTATAAGCCCGATGGAGAACGGTGCGGCCCGACACATTGATCACCTCGGCGTTTGCCAGCGCGGCCCGCCAGCTTCGCTTGCTGTTGACTTATCAAGTCTGTTTGCCCGACAAGAAGATGGTCAAGTCTGTTCGATGCTATTCGAAAAGAAAAAAATCAAAATAAAATAAACAACAATTCAAAAAAAAAAATGTGGCCCTCTCGATTAGGGCCTTTTTTGTAATCGCATTGTATTTGAGACGTTCTCTTTAAAATAAGAAAATTGACATTCGTGCCACGGAACTCGAGATATTTTAAGAAATGTAGATCTAGGCCGTCGTCGTAAATGCCTCTATATATATTCAAATTTTTTAGAAAAGCGGGCCTATCTTAAATAAGGAATACGAAGAAAGAAATGTTTTAGTCATTAATGTAAATAGAATCCTTGTAAAAACATTCGAAGTTAGAAACGCACACGTACTGCCGAAAGAAAGCCGCACAAATTATCGGCGGGTAATGAAAATCTGCACAACGTAGAGAAAACAAATCGAGTCCGTTATTTATGCTACGAATACATTACTAATTAGGGAATCGATCACAGCGGAAGAATGGAAATTCCGAAGAAAATCAAGGCGATGCGATTCGCAGAACAACAAGATTTCGTCTCCTCAGACTTGTAGATTTCAGCAGTCACTTGACTTCGACTAAGTGGGACTATAATCGCATCTCATCCGCTTGTTCGCATATTAAATTTCGAGACACAATAACGTACTCGCTTACAATTTCCAGCGCAGGATTCTTCCCATTGTATCCTTCAGATGTAATGGTCTCCGCATTTGACTTTTCTATGACAATGGTCAACGCGGTCTTCACAACCCACTACGAATCACATCTACTTTTATTGCGGCGGAGCTGTTGTAAGGAGGATGTGGAGGAAAATTGCAATGCAAGCGCAACGAATAAAATCGGGTGTAAAAATCTTATATAAGTATATTGAATTGCTTTCCTCTGGAAGTAAGTATATTTCCATTGTCGCTTTTTCGATGCTAGACGTCGAATTGAAAATGATTCTGTAGCAAAATTTTATTGCAATAAAAAATTTATAAATATCAATTTCATCGCAGAAATTGATATTTTTCCATAAGAAATAAAATTTTTTATTTTTGTTTTACGGAGGCTGTCATTGTTAATGCGATCTTGTAAACTGATTTTATCGCAATCGGGTGTTCGATTTAAAAAAAGTTAGAGGCACCCAACGGTGATGAATTTAATTAAAAAATTTACTAGAGAATTTTTTCAACATTTTGAAATCTTCATTCGTTCGTTTTTAAGATATGGTGCTGCCCGATTCCTCGTTGAACGCACTATATTTAACAATGAACTTTTATTTGTATGGTGAACATAGTTTCGTTATATACGGGCTTTAAGAAATATGAACGAAATTAACTTTGAAACACCATGCCATGATTCAAGACACACCTTTATAGCATATTTCGCACATATTCTATGGGATTCAAATCGCGGGATTCCCCAAAGGTGAAGAATTTTCTAAGAGCCAATGCCAATTCCAGCGCAAACCATCGCAGCTTTATTGGTACCGATCCACTTCCTGAATAGCTGCTAAACAATTTTTGTTTCCAAGTCTTCTCCATACCCCCCTCCACAATCTTCTAGAATTTGGCCTCAAACCGAATTTGGATTTATCGGTGAGAGGCACACGAGATCAGTTTTCTTCTTGCCAGTTAACGTGTTCTTCAGCCCTTTCTAATCTCTATGCCTGATTGCCACACGATAGCGCAGGAATCCTAACGGGACATCGGGCATGAAGGTCATCTTCGTGTGATTTGTTGCGTACTGACGTTTATCTGATGGAGGTTATTTTTTGGTTGGGTGGTCGTAAGAAGAATTTGCATGAGAAGAAATCTATCATGTACAGAATTGTTTTTTTCTTTTTTTTTTAACCAGGATGTTTTTGTTTTACTCCACCAGTAAAATTTCGTCGGTATTTCGATGTCGATCGTCATGATTGAGTTTCTTAGATCTGTAATTCGAAGAATGCTACTGAATGATGCTGAAGTGTGGTTGTAGCAGAGCGGCGTAACCCGCATCGCGGGTTTCCTTGCGAGTGCTTCGAGATATGTTCTAAATTTTGCTTTGTGAAAGTGTTCCATGGCTAACGCCATCATCTACGCTTCAGCGTGACTATTTTTTGTGGATTTATCTGAAGAAGTTTTCATTGATAATCGATGCAGTTTAGAAGAATTAAAAAACGACTGCTTTATGATGTGGCATTTCCGAAAGGTCGAAATAATAAAAAATGAATTATATCCAATGTATTGTCAATTAAAAAATTGTCGAAGTAATGTGCAATTCACTTCTGACTTGTCCCAGAATTTTAAAAAATACGCAAGTAAATTGATAACCATGAAATTGTTCTTTCTTTGACACGACTCGGTCAACTCTGAAAATAATTGAAATCTTGCACTTCCATATCTTAAAGCTTTCTTAATTGAGAGATATTCCGAATGAATCCGCGCCTAATATTAATTTCGTACTACGGTACACACGACCCTTATTCGTATTTAAACTCACATATACCTATTATGCAAATATTTCCATCATCCATCACTTTGATCACTCATATTAGATCTCGCATGTTGCTAAATTAAACATATCTCCTGCTCCATACACCGGTCTTACAAAATCAACATTAATCCTACGCCTTTGCCGATGATAAAAATACTTCTTCCATTAGTTATCATTCTCACAAACCAGATTTTAGGTAGATTCTCTTTACCGTCTAGATGAATCACCGCGTCTCGCTTGCTTTGCTTTGATTAATGTAATTTTATTTTCCTTTCTCGATCTGTAGCTAGAGCTAACTTCTTAAAATAGATTAATTGCTTTTTATGAAGGTAGTATTAAAAGACGAAGGTATTACAAAAGCTGTCGCTAAAGGAGCAAGTTGGAAGGGAACGAAACGTAGGCGTACTGCATAATGCAATGCTAAATACATTGTGTTTATTCAGAAGTACGAACTTTGAAATTTTTATGGTTGTTTTTTGAGTTGACCTTATTTGTTACAAAATCGGTTCTTGTTCCAAAAGACGTCGCTATTTTGTTCATGGTTTCTCACAAAGAACAAACTATGAGTGAACATAGAGATAGAACTCGGACAAATAAAATCAGATTTTCAGTTATTCAGAATGAAATATTCAAAGCGATATGCAAAATTACCGCCAAACTTAAAGATCTTCTCAATCACGTGAAACATGCTCCCAGAAGCAGTCATACTAACATTTCAGAAGATACACAAAATTTAGGAGGTCAAAGATAATCAGCCAGATATATGCGCTATAAAAGATATAATTGCCGATCAAACAGTGATACTGATTTAAAAATACCAGCGCTTCCACCAAAAGTGCATTTCTAACTTCTTCTTGAAAATGAATCCTTTCAGCTTGAGTGATTTATTCGCAATAACATTGTAAAAGAATCTAAAGCATTCAGCAGATTTTACAGAAATTGTTGTTTTCATTACATAAAAAATTAATTAAGAAGAGAATTTCACTAATAAAACGTACCTCCTACGCACCTTATTATTCAAACATGATTGATCATTTTACACCGTTGGTATAATGAGAAATTAGCGGAAGCAGACGGAACGAAATGAAAACTGACAAAACAGGATGACGCAGTCTGAGACGAAGAGGATAGACCAGTTATCTCGAAGGAACCAATTTGCTTTTCAGATATCAAGATCGTCTGCGCCGACAAATACGACGGGCCTTTTCTAAAACCAAATTAAACTAATTTCATACAGCAGACGTCCTCATATCAAATTTAAGAATAAACAGGTTTATTATCAAGTTCGCTGTTTTGTTCGTGAAATCAAGGGGCTTGTGAATTATGATTTACTGATAATTGGAATATTGGACGCTACTCGCAGTAAGAATAATAATGTAATTTACGATGGTCTACGGCCTCCTTTATCTCATCTATTGTGCCTGTATTTATCGAACTACCTACATTGTATTTTTACACCGTAAAATTCGTTCTAATTCGTTCACGCTTATTGATTTTAATCATATGGCGATTCACATGGAAAAATTCATTCTTTACTTTACTTTTTATTTAATTATATTCTGTTTATTATGTGATTTTTGCGAATTATTTGTTTATTTTTAGTTGAAAAGAAATATAATTAAATATACAAAAAAAAAAAGATAAATTTCGAGAGAAGCAAGCCAGATTGTATTTTGAATGGTGTAATTACCATAAAAAATATATTTTACCAGGATGGCATGACAAATACTTGTGCTAAGCATTTGTTCTACATTTAGTTAATTTATTTTTTTAAGTTTGGAAAAAGAAAGAGAGCCCAGCCAAATCTGGCAAATATGGTGGATGGGGCACCAGTTCGTACCTGGACTGGACTAGTTTTGCTGTTGCAATTGCTGATGAGTGAGCCGAGACGGTATCATGCTGATAGACAATCTTTTTGTTTGCTAAGTGGGTCCCCTTTCTTCTTAGTTAAGCGTCGAATTGGTCTAATAAATCAGCATGTTCTGTCTTGTGATTGTCCTTCCTCTTGCCAAATAATCAATTAAGCCTATGCCGTGCGAATCATAAGAAACCATCGCCATAACTTTTTCGGTTGGTAAAATCATCTTCACCTTGTTTGGGGCACGTACGCGGGGAATAACCGATTTTGTCGACTGACCAAGGTCACTCGTATTGTGCTTATGCAAGCTTTGAAGATATCGCGCCATTCCGTTGTAGATCAATTGTTAGCAAACAACGGACAAACAAGTAAAAGAAAACATAAACAATTTAAAGATTTAGTTTCAATTAACATCGTTTAAAACAGTTAAAAACAAACAAAGAGAAGAAGAGAACAAAGGAGGACATTAACTCAAGAAGCAAACGGAAAACCAACAAGGGATTTATAACATTAACGAGAAAGGGAAGAAATATGGATTTCAAGAAGCATTTGGAAACAAATATAAATGTAAGTAAATTCAAAGCTCTTCTGTAAAAATCATTGCAAATAGACAACTTGATCTAAATGAACTCAATATTTCCCTATCTTATTAAGGCTGATGTCGGTTTGCTGACATAATTTATGTTGTTTTAGTGTCAAGGAAATTAATATTACTTGCGAAACAAAGTTGCGTAGTTTCGTGAAAATAAATCGTTCAGAAAGTTTGCGGTTTCACGTATATAGCTGTGAAAATTTAACCTTCCTCGAGAAACTTTGCCCTTTCATTATGACAAAAATGGGACAAGGCGCTTGTGGTCGTGAGGAACATGAGAAGAATCGAAAATTTCCTTTATTATTTTTTATCAATTTACCTTTTCAGATAACATCTTATGCATAAGTAAGGAATGAAAGAAATAAATCATACCGCACTCCTTTGTATGGATTTTCAGAAACGAAAGGATTAGATAAAAATGACATAACATTTATTTTAAGCCAGAGTACATATTTTATATTAGTTTCCGCTAAAATAATTTGTATTTACGTCTTCCTGTACTGAAATTCAATTTACAAAAAGAAGAATCATATTTCAAGTAAGCCGGGTAATACCTACAGCTGCCAGAGAAGTTCATGGGATGGGTAATAGCGTCGTAACGGTCGATAGAGAGCGCCACCAGGACGTACGTGGAGGAGTAGGTAACCACGGCCTGCAGGAATCGTATAAGCTTGCATAGGACATTTCCGGCGTGCCAAGCTACTGTGATTCTCCATACGATGTCGGTTGACACGTTAATAAGTCCAACGGCGAGATCTGAAATCGAATAAAGAAAAAAGCGTTAGCGGGTTTCTACTACATTGCCAAATTCGTGAAATGATTTATGTTACGTGCAATGATCCTTCCGGAAAGTCGAAGCTTAAAGTGTTGTCAGGGGATGATGGATTAATCTGGTTTCAGTACTTTATACGCGAGGTTTATTTTTGCCAAATGCATTAATGTACACGGTTAAAATTGAATGCTAAATGCGCGAGTAATTTAAAATATAGCGCAGTGATGGTTTGAAAATATCCAAATATCAAATTAGGCTTTACTATCGTCTGTTACCATACTTTTAGCTGCTTGCTTTGGATAAAATGCGCGTTGTTTCGATCAACTGATATCTTTTTAACGTTTTTAACAAATTACTCTTTAGTTAGCAAATTTGGATGTAGACTATTAAACAAATCACTTCGTGATCTATTTCCATAGCCAATGATCACAAAAATTGGTCAAAAAATGAAAGCCGACGAAACAGCACTTCAGAATATAATTGAAAAGTTTAAAAATACAGAAAGAATTGCGAATAAAAATGGAAGAGAGAAACGTGAACAAATGTTTTTACGCGAGCCGGAGTCAAGAACCCGTTTCGCATTTTTTCAGAGCCGCCGAACTGTAACGCGTTACGGCTGTAATTCAGAAAATGTTTTGTTGAATTTCTTAGTTTGTTTTCTTGCTTTCTGTTGTAGTCTTTAATATTACTTTCTTGTTTCTCTTTGACTTATTTTATACCTGTAAAGGTTTTTTAGATTAATAAATTATCATTATTATTACTGTTTTGTGTCAATTGTATCAATATTCGCAGATGCAGGATATTCATGGACAGAATGTTGTAACTTAATCGATTCTATCATGGCAAACGGACAATATAACTACTGGTAAATTTCATTTCAAGAATTGAAAAAATTTCAGAAATTAAACAATTTGCAACAAAATTTAACGAGGATTTCAAAAGTTAAGAGCACGTTTTCATGTTAAAAGGCACAATTTTGGGGAATTATCTATTGTACTGTATGAGACAGCCTATATAGTTTAGCATAATTTAAAAATGTGTTCATGACACGAAAACGATCGTTTTATAAAGACCCTTCGGAACCTGAGGAAATGCTTCACCCTGTATATTTCTTATATGTTTATATGTTTACGAATATAAGCTTTATGGTGTCATTGATGAAAGACGGATACTATTCTTGATTCCGAGACGAATCATAGAAAACTTGATACGATTTGTATCGGTTAACCAATTGCAAAAGCCAATATAAGCGGCAGGTGTACGACAAGCAGTTCTATCGGGAGTACAGCGAGTCTTTTTAGTTTCTTTATTTCTTTTTCCAGAGTTAGCAAGTTAATACAATGGCAAGAGCAATCAAAGCAAGTTTAGAACTCTTCGAGATTTTCAAAAGTTTCCGTATTTAGCTAAAATATTTTTTGACAGACGGATAAAATTATTTCTTATGTATGTCTTACATAATGCAAAAACCTAGACAAAACCATACAATAAAAGTTCGTTTGCTAAAGATTCATCCTTTGTCCTTTAAGCACGTTATCACAGTGTGTTGAATATCCCCAGATGAGAATCCCATAAGTGGCCCTTGATTGGAATAAAACAAAGTATGAGTATGCGCTTGGTAAGATTGCATTCTTTTCAGGTTAGGTTGTTGGGCAGCTGCATATCTTCTTTTGGCTGTCGCGTGAGGATAATAATTCCTTTTACTCATGTTTAACTTTAGTTTATTAGCTACTTAATTGGCAATTTTTCGTTCATATTTTCCATTTTTCGTGTCATTATGGATGGATGTGTTATCTGCAAAAATTACCATTTCTTCTGATGCTGCTAGTAAGGTTTTAGGTAGGTCGATGACGTAAACAAGGAACATCATACTAGCAAGGGTCGAACCTTGTAGTACTTTTCGCAGTAAAGACACCGTGTTTGATGCTTTGGCTTTGCATTAAACAAATTGGGATCCTCCAAATAAAATCGACGTGAGTAAAGTTAAGGTGACACCTCTTTGACTATAATTTTCCGTCTTAGATAAAAGCGTTTAGCGATCTTCTGGGTCGCTTCATCAAAGGCATTGGTTGTTTTCCCTATTCACGCCTTTATTATCGTCGAAGTCGAATAATCTTTATGGAACCTGTTGTTCAGGCTTTCAATTTTTTTTCAGCAAAGTATTTCATAATTTTATTGGAGATTAAAATACTTTTGATGGAGCCGGATCGATCGCTATCGGTTTATAAATAATTCTCCTCATATTCACTTCCATTGTTGTTATGTATTTCTAAATCGCAACTAAAAGACTGACTTTGTGTTATTCTATAACATTTATCATCGCCAACAACTACAGAATAATAAAATTTACTGGCAAACAGGACGATATTTAATGTACAAAATTGCAACTGAGATACGACGAAATTATTCTGGAGATTGTTGTAGGAAGATTACATTAAATCGGAAGATTTGGGATGTGAAGAAATTGAACGGAAGGCAAGTGATTTATTCCTTCCACCATTATCCTCGTTGACTAAACTTAATATAAGGCTACTGAAAACGAGCTTAAGCGCCAAAGGGATTTTGACGATGAACAAGTGACATGCTGAACTCATTATGCTAATGTCAGCTAAGTTCAAGGTTATAAATTATAACACTTCAGTATACTTAATTTTTCGATTCTTAATGTACTAAAAACTAAATTTTCCTTCAACTTTCATTAAACACGAGATGTGTAATTGTATTAAATTTTCAAACTTGATTAATTGATATTTTCCATACGCATCTCGAGACACATTTTAATTTTTTTCAAGTGTTTAGATAAAATCCAATCACTTTACATGACGCTTTCGTTTTACTTGTCCCTCTTAAGAGCGATAATTTGAAATCCCGCGAAGTGGTTAATGTTGATCACAAAAAAGTCTATTACAAAAGCTTTTTTATCTTTGGATTGAAAGCTCATCGCTAAAACGTGCATTAGGCAAAACTTACCCTTGAGAAATTTACTTTCGAAAGCATCGTCCATATTAATTTGAAAACAAACCGTCTCGTCTGTTCAAACATCACATTAATATCGGTTCAAAATGTGTAAATAGTATCCGTCTACTTGCTCTACTTTCAAGTAAATAGCAACCCGATGGTTTAACGTCAGTTGAACAGAGTTTTATTGTAATTAATCAATGCAATTAACATTAATAAAAATATTAACCGATGAATAAATTTCTCACAAATTACAATTTTAATTAACAGAAGTATATAACCCACTTTTTGAGGTGAAAAGATCGTGAAAATGTAATAATAACCTTTAATTAAAATTTAGTTTCTGTTTTAATTTAGCTTGTTTATGTTAGAAGCTATGAAACAAACCTAGTGATTATTAATTACTGTAAAACGCATAGCAGCAGAAACAGTAGTAAACATCTTGGCGTACTTGATTGTATTTCTTCTCGAATGTAGATGCTTACAAATTACCTTGCTGCCATATCTTGAACATTTTATCACGGCATCTAAAACCAATTCTATGAAAAGATATGGCGAAAGCAGCTTTTTCTATTCATTAATTAGCAAGTTTCATTCGAGATATTTCTAAACACGCGAAATTTATGAAAATGTTACTCAGGAGATGCTGCAAAATGTACATTGGTATGTGTTCTAAGCAGTAACATAACAATAAGAAAAAGAAGGAAAATAATTCTTCCGATTTTATTGGAATTGGACATCTACATCTCTTGACAGAAGGTAAGTAGTTAATGAACGCAACTTGGTAATTACCATAAGATATTCACGTATATTACAGTACATTATGCAAATTAATCCCGATGCTTTCGTTAAGAAATCTTGCCTCTACAACATATCTTAAGAGTTTACTTTTATTTACCTTTCAATTGCACGGCGTCGTATAGAAAAGAAATATTTT
>LR736864.1:10908563-10951321 GCA_902654985.2 Oryctes borbonicus | reverse complement strand
ATCTGGAACTTTTTTTAACATCTATTAATTGTAAGTAGTTTCTAAATACTTAAGCTTATTTATATATTTGTTTAGCGAACTATTTTGTTGTAAACAATGTTCTATATGTATTAATATTTTGCTTTAAGCATCACTTCCAAAAAATAACAAATTAGTATCTCAAAGGATTACTAACTACCTGGTGTTAAAAACTTGACAACATATGAGAGAAATCGTCACTCGTTACAGCAGAACAATTCTTTGATCTTAAGAAAATTTCAAGGACCGAAGCCAAAGTAAATATCCGTTCCGTCATTGTACGTTCCAATGCATTATAAAGATATTTTTACCTGTACAAGCCGTACATTTTAAGCGTTCGCGTAACTTCCCGGATCCCCGTTTCGTGCCTATTTAATTTGAGTGTAGGTTTTTTTTATATAAAATATACACCGTTATTTACTTAAAGAAATTGTATTTAATGTAATGGCGTGAGGAGTTACATTAAACTTGTACCAGTAACGTGTAATAAACATTCGTGACTACTTGAAAACAACATCTATTCGCGAATCAGGAAATTTGTTTTTAATTTTTGTAGCTTATAATATTGATCAGAATACATCAGAAAATCCCTAAAAACAATAACCAAAAAATATAATGCTAAGATAGCTTAGCTTCCTCATGGTATTGATGGAATAATTCACGGCAAACGCAACAAAAGGAGAGAAAAAAATTGCACTAACACACGGACATGTTTCTGCCTACCCGGCCTCATCAGCGTGGTTTCGAGAGTAATTTTTTATCTTTACCTTCTATCGTTGTTGCCTCACAGTTAATGCCACAACTTTCAACTTTGAAGCAACAGCGATAGAAGGTAGAGATAAAAAATTACTCTCGAAACCACGCTGATGATGCCGGGGAAGCAGAAACATGTCCGTGTGTTAGTGTAATTTTTTTCTCTCTTTTTGTTGCGTTTGCCGTGAATTATTCCATCAATACCATGAGGAAGCTAAGCTATCTTAGCATTATATTTTTTGGTTATAATATTGATGCTTACTTTCAAAAACTGATGATAGCTTTACGGAAAATTCTAGAAACATTAGAGGTAATGCGAAATCCTCATTTTCCAGCCTGTAATGCATCTATTAGAAGCAAGATTCGAAATGGACTCAAGTTATCCATCAAAGGAGCCACGAAGTCTAGCAAGTGAAATCTTTAGAATAATGAGAATAAGGTAAGCCTTAATGACATTTAAATTCTACAAATCATTTGGAGGAGATGGCGTTTTCCCTATACCATTGCAAAAACAATAAATGCTCTCCCTCCAATACTTATATCCATCCGCAGCAGAGCCTGAACTTTATAGACCCATCAGAACTTTCTCATTCCTGCTCAAAGGAATGGAAAAGGTATCTAAGGAATTAAGTACTTGCAACAAACACGCTTGATCCTCACCAACACAACAATTTCTATGCAGCATTTCAGTTGACCATTTCTTGCGACTACTGAACTGAAGAAAGAAGAATAGTACCAAGATTTGTTAAAAACTTCCTTATTAAGCTCGCAGTAACCAAATGCAGCTGTGCTATGGCCCGACTATAATAATGATAATATTATCCTGCGAAGGCGTACAACTTTAAAAATAGTTTTGTCTCTTACTTATGCATTAATTTATTTTAGGATCAATATTAACGTAATTTTCATCATTCATTATTACACCATAACGTAACAAATAAATCTTAGAAAAAAAAAAATTGCAATTTTCCCTACGTGCCGCTGGCATTAAGGGAAGGAAAGTAATAACGGATACAGGCGATACGAAATATATACATCAATGCTCCTGGCAGTATGCTTATATAAGTTGACCTTACTTGGAGGTTGGAGAAGCTTAAACGTAATCCAAACGGGAGTAGTGGCGTTTACTCTGTTCGGTCATTCTACTGCCATCACAGATATATGAGATAGAAGAAACATAACGATATATTTGACAGAGATAGTTATTACTGTTTCCCCTGGGGGACACGCTTCTTCCGCCATTATTTCCTAGAAGGATAGAACTAATTCTCTTCGACCGGCGTAGGATACAACTTGACGGTCTTATTAAGACCCCGCTGGCCGATCAATTAATTTTGGATATCGAGATTGTATATATCTTATTATCATAGCTGGAGGAATTGTGTAGTGAACTGAATATTAACTCCGTCCACTTCTTGCTATGTTAATCAGACACATGTATTTATTTAAGGACGGAAAAACCTATGCGAATAGGTATTCTCATGGCTTGGGAATTTATCGTCGAAAAGGTTTTTAAGATTTAGACCACCTGTATAGTGGTGTAGTCTGTAAACTTATATATTTTCGCTCATATTACTTTATTATGCGAAAAACAGAAAGTTTTTTCTTTTTTTTGAATAAAAATTGTAAGTATTGTGATAGTCGTCAGTAATGATTCTTATAATGAGAAATATTATTATTCGCGTTTCATCTTTTCGAGAGAAACGTAGACAGCCAAAAGACTGGTAAAGAAAATCAAGATAACAATAGGTTGGCATACTTAATGAATGTAAACCTTGTCAAAGAAGTCGTGGAAGTCTAACCGAAAAAGCTAAGGAACAAAGAAAGACGAAATCAACAAATACCCGGGAGCGACGTGGGCAGTTACGAATTTTCTGCAATCCGTTTATTGGTGCTTTTCCACAGATAACCAAATTACTAGCGGTTGAATAATTTTAGACACTCACGGACGCGCGGCAGCAAATTAATTGCAAATTTAAGTATAAGAATTTCACGTCCTTCTTACAGTTCGTAGCCAAGTTAAGTTAAAGTAAAATTTAAAAACATATACAGCGGTACCTCGGCTTACGACAGTATCTTCGGGTTACGAATGAAGATATTGATGGAATTTTGTTTCCCAAAACGAAAGCTACTCCGGGATACGAAAGTCAAAGTAACTTTTATAGATTCGGCAGAATTTTCGCGCGAGATATGTCCATACATGTTGGAAAACAACGGAATGCGATCGTTTATGTGCATAGTCTCCTACTATTTCACCGTTTTCCATACGTCTTGAATTTGTAGCTAATGTTATTCTTACCTTATTGGAAAATCTGTTTATCTTGATGGAAAATTTTTTTCAAGGAACAAAGTCCAGAGTTCTACAATTAATAGCAAACAATCTCTTATTTGTCGCGTCGCTAATAATGTAAGCTGTCTCACCCTCGCCGTATCTCATACGACAAAAAATATCATTAAAGGTACCGTATGCTTAATTGAAGTTATTCCTTTTTAATTTCAAATATTCCTTTTTATTTATTTCTCTATTTATTTGTTCTTACAAAATATCGCGCAGTGAAATATATTTCTTCCGGATCCGATTCATTTTCTTAAATCTCATATAGTAGCATTTACATAACTTCGAATAACTTGCCTCTGTGATATATTAGCCTTTCTCTTCCAAATCCTTTTTTTAGTAAATAAAGTCATTGACCATGAGAACTGTTTGGGTACACTACGATATTAATTTTAATATATCTACTACATAAATCAGAGAAGCGTGCAATAATCTAAAAGGGTGTTGAATTTATGAGCGGATTTGGAGAATATAACGTTTCATTTTCCATATGGAATGAAACGTAAGGTCGAACTTGTTTACTGCGAATAGGGAAAATCTTACTTTACTTGTGAAGAAAGGGAAGCTAACTGTGAAACTTCTATCCAATTCCGCAAATTAGATCAAATCCGTAAACGGCGTCATCCCGTACCAATTGCAACTGCTTTCACATTCGATGCAGACCTAGAACCCAACAATAAATGAATCGGACTTCGTAGACAAAGGAGTAACAGCCAAAATAAATCACTGGATCCCTATGTTCGTATTACACTTGTACGGTTTGGGAATCTCCTGAATAGGTTATCAAAGTTGTTAGTTTGTAAACGAAATAGGAAAACGTCAAAACATTGCTCGTGATATTTTATAGTCGTTTGGGCATTTAAAACTTTCCGTACATTCTAGATTTTCTTGGGAATTTCTGCTGTGTTTTTAATAACTAGCAAATTTATATAGTTTGTATTTTTTTGTTTTTTACATTAAATTCATGATTTTTCAGTTTTACTTTTTTTTAGATTTTTATGCTTTTGATAAAGAAAACAAAAAACTTGTTTTCCTTGGATTCATTTTATTTTGCTACGTTTCCGTCGACATTTTCAAGTCTATTAATAATAATTTTACATGTTTCGCCCCAGCGCCCAAACATGTCCCCACAGAAGACATTACCACTGGAATAGAGAGAGCCCTTGTCAAATTTCCTCAGACTGTAGCTGTGCCCGTAAGATATAGCAGCGCTTCCATTTTACAGGAATCCAAACCACTTATCCAAGTCTGAACTTTCTGCTTTGAAAACACTCAAATCTAACTCAAATATCGTCACATTAAAAGCTGATAAACGTGGTTCTCAATATCGAAGATTATAAAATACGATTTTCACCCTTCTATCGCTCTTTACATTGCAACCCGACCTCACGCATCCAGAGGAAAATAACAGCCATCATCAAGCGCTCTTAGATCTCCCAAGACATCCATGAGAGAGCGAGCATCGTTCCTAGAAACTGTAAACCACTCAATTTTTATGATCTGCCTCCAGTTCACAAGCAGAATGTCCCCCTGTTCCTCATTATCAGTGCCATCGACAGTTCGACTTGGTACATTTTGGTCAGCTTCGATATGGAATCTGTGTTTACAAAAATTCCCATTTTTGATACCGTTCAAATTATCACCAACGAAAGACTACCAACATAGCGGAATTAGTAAAAGCACGTCTAACCTTCACCTATTTCTAATTCCGTGGTAAGTTTTATGAAGGACCTTCTGGAGCTGCCATGGGTTCCACTTTTAGCGACTGTCTTCGGCAGTCGCTAACATTTTCATGGGATCCTTCGATAAATCCTACATCCTACCATTTAAAACCGTTTAAATGTTGGTTTAGATACGTAGATGAAACCTTCGTCATCTGGTCACATGGACGGGAATCCCTACCCTAATTTCTAACCTTCCTGAATAGTCAAAGACAAAACTTCTCCGTTCAATACTAAACTTCTGTTCCTCCAATCCCAGTATTATTCTAGAAAAATCCGAGAAGCTACCAAAATCCGCAAGCATCCTAACCATGTCAATGGAGACGATGGTTACATGTTACATTTCAATCTCTCCTATCTGAATCCTCGAATCATAACCAGTTTCGGCGCCCGTGGCCTCTAATAGTTCAATTCTTGTAACAAGCATGCTTATCTATGTAACTATTTGAAAACACAGCTTGTTGCTTACGCGGTGAATTGTCCTGGCTAGTTGTCTTCGAGGCCAGTTGTCTTCACAGCGAGTAGGCTGCGGCAAATTCCCACGTTTCGATTTAATTCAGAAACAATTGTTTCCGTTTAAAAGTATGTACTTAATGTATTTTAAGTATAAGCTAGTTTTAAATTAAACAGGTGAATATCTTCCATCCAAAGTCAAGTAGAAAATCGTTCCAGGTTTAACTGTGTGTGGTTTGTGGCAATCAACGTTGTTCGTTGTCACCTTACCACGGCGATCATTGATCACTAAATGACGTATAGCAAAACCCGGAAGAAGATTGTGATTTGAGAATATCGTAGTTTCTCTATTAAATACAAGACGGCGTCAATAACGTTCAAATTAAAAGAATACCATGATCTTGTGGCATCTTTCCTCAGTTGTGAACTGCGTTTATTTGAAATGATCTAAATAATGTTCCTCAAAGTAATTATTTTTTATGTATAAAAATTATCACTTAGTAGTAAATCTGCAGAAACGGGTCGCGCAATTAGCAGAAACTAGACAGACTCGTGTTTATTCGTCTCATGAGAATGGGTTCGTGTTGCCTACTGGTTTCTCCAAGAGTCGACAAAACACGAGTCCGTCTAGTCTCTGCTAATTTCCTGAAGCGTACTCGTTTCTGCAGGCTTACTTAATAGACGTCTAATGTGCAAAGTTATTTCTTAACAGTGTGTTTATTCTTCGTCGAAATCGAGCAATTAACAAGCGGTGTCTACGCAATTTCGCGTAATTTGATCGAAAGGTATGCTTGTAATAGTACACGTCTTAATGTGCCGTTAATTTATTTAAAGTTATGTTTGGCACACTGACAGTAATAGTTTCAACTCGGTAACTTCATAAATTTTAAAAGTTAATCTACGCCTAAATTCAAACGGCACCATTAGAACAATTAAAGGCTAAGCTGGTACTAAAGGGAACTATGTTGAAACATATAATAGCGTCGTAATAAATCGTCGACTGTAATCTAGTTTGAGAAGGTCTCGAGTAGGGAGTATCGAAACACTAGAAACCGTTCTGCAAATTTTCACCGCAGCAGAGCAAATTGAGTATTTCACCAAATTCTTTACATTTTTTTTTACCTTCGATAAACATCGTAATTGGCTTTTTCCTTAAGACGAAGTACGAATACAAATGATAAAGTGTTCCATAAATTTCTCAATCATCTGGTTTTATAGCGGAAAAGAAGTACAAATTGTATTTTGAAGAACCGCACTTAACGGCTTTGGGCGAACCGCAATAATGAAACCGAGGGACGTAATTACGTTTTATTTATATGTTCGGTAATGTCGCATTAATCTTCGTAAAGTCGGTAAAAAATTGCACGAACAATAATTAGATTTTCTCCGTTTTCTAATTGTAATAAATCACCCCTTATTTTTTTTTTTTCATAAAAACGTCGGTGAAGCTTTTCAATTTGTAGTCAATTAATATTCTATTATTTGATACTTGTTCATTCTTCCCCACCGTACTGATTAAAAAACCAATGATTATTTGGTTGAGTTCTCGAAATTTAAAGGTGACGATGCTAAAATCGTAGAATACAAATAACTAACTTAATTTTGCATGAATCAAATCCGTTTCGAAATAGAGGCCAAGTACTATGAGCGATTAAAGGGTACAGCAATGGGCAACCTTTGTCTCTTTTTCTCCTTGAAAAAGGTGAACATTAAGAACTGTCAATGAGCATTAATTTATTCCTCCGACTTTAGTCGGTGCCTATCATCCCATTTATGTAAACTTGCAATAGTCGTATTAGTTCTATTGGCACATAGAATAGACTTATACGCCGAATAACTTTGTACGTTCGAGAAGAAGGTGGTAACTTTGAACACTTACTATAATAACTGTCCGTTCAGCTAACGGTTTTCAAAAGCTAGGCCACCTTTGTAGGTAGATGAAATTTATGGCACTTTATCTCAATACCACGCTATTATTATTCATATTATTTTGCATGAATAGTAGCTCTGCCTTAAAAAATTTGCAACTAAGCCTGTATATTATAAAAGGACTGATAGTGCAGCGCCTGGTCTGCTCAGCTATTAGTCTTCGGGTCCCGGGTTTGAACCCTCAGAGTGAGGTTTTCGTGGTTTTCCTTATTCCACGGCGTGAACATCTTAAAACGTTCCATCAGTGTTGGCGCAATAATAATTCGTGGCCAGCTGATGTCCCCTGTAGTTGGCAAAAGCTGTTAGGAGATGCGTAGACATGAACTATTATTGTATATTGTTAATTTCTCTTCAACGTGGTAAATGGTACTGGTTTAAAAATATAGTGTGGGTAGTAATATGAGTAATAAATGTTTGATACATTACAAATTGCATGAAAATGCAGCCCATTTTAAAATAATCTCATCTAATAGTAAACTTTAATTAACCTTTACGTGTCGAAATGAGATTCTCGAATTAGAATAGAGCTATTAGAAGCAGCTTACAAACCGAATACAAATAGATTGAAATCGATAATGCTGTCATAAAGCGAATAGCTTACAAGTTCTCTTAAATTGAATTAGCTTCGAAATTGCTACTCTTAGATTTCCACCTGTCACGCTATGTGAGTTAGAAAAAGAGTTCTCTCTGTTCTAAACTTTCAATTAAACTTGTAGCCACCATCTTCAATACATTTGTATCATTTTCTTTAATGGTCTATTTTTGCATTATAAAACATTCTTTAAATTAACTTGGAGTAGCAGCAGACTTGCCGATTTCAGATAATTAAACGGATGAAAATTAGATACACTACCCGACAAAAACATAGACGCGGTATCGTTTTTATTTACGAAACAAAGTTTATAGACATTATATAAAATGTAAATAAGGGTTATAATACTTGTTATGGGAATAGTCCATTTATAGATATTTCTGGGTATTTATTGCTTTATGAGGGGTAATTGAGATTTTCCCAGATCAAAATAGGAATTTTTAATGCGACAAAAATTTAGACCTTGTGCATTTATTACATTAATATAAGCGAAAATGTTTTAATTTGATACTTCTCTTTATATGCAGCGGTTGTGCTGGTAAAGTGTACACATTTCACCGCGAGAAATTATATTTTATAAACTGTTTGCAATATGGGTAGAAAAAAGCAATTATCCTTGATAGAAAGGGGTAAAGTTCTAGTCTGGCACCAGGATGGTGTTAGTAAGAAGGAAATTGCTCATCGGTACGAAGAAGCGATCATTCCGTTAGAAATTTCCTAAAAGATCCGGAAAATTACGGCAAACCAAAAGGCCAGGGGCCAAAAGCTGTAAGTGAGCGGGATAAACGCATGATATTGCGGTGTGCATCCAATTCTTCTGCGTCATCGAGAGTTATTGCAGAACAGGCGGGGGTACAAACGCACGTGCGTAATGTTCAAAGGATTTTAAAGGCGTCACCGGTAATATCACGGAAGAAAATGTTGAGAAAACCGCCACTTTCGGCGAAACACGAAGCGAGGTTGAGATTTGCTGAAGTACACGTATCCTGGAAGAAACAATGGGAAAATTTAATATTTTCCGATGAGGAATGTTTTAATTTGGACGGACCGGATGGGTACTCGCATTATTATCATGATCTGAGAAAGGAACCAAAAGTGAAAATGACCAGACAATTAGGAGCTGGATCTGTGATGATATGGGCAGCGATTGGATTCCGCGATAAGAGTGAGATAGTGTTTTGCACAAATAAAATGATATCTGTGACGTATAAAGACTTATTGCGTGACAATCTTCTACGTTTTGGAAACCAATGGGCCGGACGCATTTTTGTTTTTCAGCAAGATAACGCGCCAATTCATAAAGCAGAAATCATTACTGAATGGTTTAAAGAGAAAAATATTAAAACTTTGCAGTCGCCGGCACGGTCACCAGACTTAAACATTATTGAAAACATGTGGGGTGAATTGGCACGTCGCGTTTATGACGGAGGCCGTCAATATTTCACGGTACAGGAACTGAAAACTTCAATAGTGGCTGAATGGCAGAATATCCCTCAAAATTATGCGTTAAATTTATATAAATCTATTAATAACAGACTATTGGAAGTGATTAAGAACAATGGAGGATCTATGCATTACTGATCACTAATTTGTTTATTTTTGTTTTACATTTGAAAAATTTTGTCGCAGAAATTGTTTAAACATTGGAGTAATAATTTATTATTTAGTTCATATATTACAGGAGGAGATATTTTTAAGTTTATTTTATTTTTATGAATAATAACTTAATTAGATATCTTGCTAGTTTCGCAAGGAAATGTTGTAACCCTTAAAACCCTTAAAACATCTTACCGCGTCTAAGTTTTTGTCGAGAAGTGTATATCTAGTAGGAAACCCGAATACAATTAGTCTATTTTTTAATTTTACGACGAAGCTTCCCTAGATTATAAAAACATGACATAAATGCAGATAACTTCAATAAAATGTTATAACATCACATTATCATTTCAAGAGATGTAAGTAGGTTAACATATACGGAGATATATTGATTTTTATCAGGTTCAAAGCAGTAAATAACAAAATTACCAATACGTTGCATTACTTCGCCTTACTTTACCGTTCCCGGTATAAAACTGCATAAAAGTTATACGAAGTTTCCCTTGATAAAATGCATAGCATCGAAACTACCGACGCCATATATCTTTTCTTTATTTCCACACATCAGAAGCAATAGAAGTTTCCGAAAGTTCCCTATTACCGTAATAAGATGCGTGCAGGAGTAGACAAGTTTATACGATAACTTGGATAACTTTAGAGCGATTCAAATTTAAATTACATATATGAGATGTGACTCAATTTCAGGACCTATCCAGGATCCGATCAAGATGGAACCAGAGACAAATTGAAGCAAATTGAACACTACGGTTAAATGCTTTTTGTTGATGTATAATAGGCTAACTATTTATTTAAATTAACACATTAATAAGAGTTCCGTTAAGGGTATAATGGTTAAAGTATGCATTTTCTACACTACAAGAATTTCCCTAAAATATGTTTTAAATTTGATTTTCCAATAATAACGTAGGCTTCCACGGCCAGAGTTAGTTAAATCTAAATTCGTTCCGGGTTTGGACCGTGTCGTGGTTAAACAAAAAGTCGATGTTTCGCTCACGATCATATGGGACGTCTTCAGGAGAGGGAAAGGTAGTAGGCAAGAATTAGCAGGGTTACTCTACGTGTAAACCACCCTTGAGGTGAAGCAAACACTTGATCACGGTAACTCAGCGTGTGAACCATGCTAGAGGCAAAAATAAACTGCTGCTGCTTGATTTTATAAGCGAAGCTCGATTCCTGGTAACTAAATTGAAAAGATCTTGCGCCATCGGTGAGGAATCGAACCTGACGAAACGTACATTTTAAAATTAAATAATGAAATTCCAAACTGTCAAACATTTCAATTGTCGTTCATTAGTGATAAATTCTTACTTTTACATTTCAACGGTTCAACGGTTGTGATGTTTTTAAGTGACGCAAATATCGAAGTGGCTGTCTATTTTATAAGTAATCGAATTTATGTCGCATAAAAAAAATGTTCTGTTCGATTTCAATGGAAGAAAAGTTTTGCCCGGAAAAATTGAATTTGTTATTATAAGACGAAGCCGTTCTTCACATATAAATGCGGTCACGTGACGAAATATCTTTTCTAACAATGCGTCCGTAGAAAATTCGAACTTTTCAATGGTACGGAAAGATGTATTTTTTGCGGCTTCTGTACGGCTTAACAATACAGGACGTGTCAGACAAAAAAATCTGTAGCGAAATATTTACGTGACTTCCATTTATCGTCCATTTTCTCCCTCTATTACGCAGGAACGGACGGCCTGCCAATCATTAAGAACCTGCACGTTATCGATATTACAACTGGAATTTCTGCTTCCAGAATTTCTAATTTCTAAAGTAAACCCCATGCTTGTGTTCATAACTTTTAAGAAATAAAATGCACAAAAGGCAAGTTGGTAATCCTTAAGTAGAAGAATATGCTGTTTTAATATTTAATAAAATTAAATAAATTTACTTGAAAAAAAAAACGCTAATCAGTATTATAACCAGTCAAACAAAGAGAGCCAAACAAGTTAAGTACAATTGGGTAAATCATTAGTTCCAAAACTTTTTTATAGTATTGCATTAAATTGCCATGCGTGGATTAAATGTTTCTTTGTCTTAAGAATAGATCCAAATAGTATTGGTTAGTCATCAACAGATATCGCAAACTTCATTCTTTCCTAATGAAAGATCTGCTTATATATTCAAATTAGTTTCATCGTTAGTGCCATAGGTAGCGTAATCTCTAGTTCCCCAAGCTATCGGTTTCAGATCGAGTCTCGAGCTCAATAAGGTCTTCCGAAGTTTTTCGCTTACTAGAGCGGATCGACGGAAAGCGTACGGCAGCATCCCGAAAACGATATATTATAATACAAGGCGTGTTTTTTTTTTATAAGTACCGAAATTATAAAGAAAAAAACTAGATTTTTCTTCACAATTTTATTTTTACATAAAGGCTTGTGCCTTAATCCACTTTTCTACATAATTTCCACCAATATTACTTATCCTACATCAGATGACGAAATCGTAAAACGTCTGTTTTCTTTCAGTAAAGACAGAAGGTCGCCCCCTTCGCTCCACAAACATTTATCCTTTCTTCTGGACCTATAGCTTCATGGAATGTAGGCTTTTGTTTTTAGATTTCTGGTTTCCAGGTAATCTAATTGATTCGTGAATTTTCCATGCGTTATTGGGCAATAAAAAAAGTACATAATTTGTCCTCAGTTTTACGCTTAAGGACGAACAATCTTAGTCTCCTATGTTCCCGTTCGATGGTTCGAGAGCCTTCTCCTAGGACGTTGTCCACGTTTTTCTCCCACAACGAATAATATTTCTTTGCATCACTCAATGTCAGACCTGCTTCACGTGGATCAATGATAGGAACTATTTCAAAATCGTTTAGTTGGCGCTAATCGAGTATCCTAACTAAACGGATCCTAAATAAAAAAAAGAGAAACCAATTTTTCCGCTAAAGTTCGGCAAAAAACGACAGAACGAGTTATTGCCTTCTCGCGACTTTTTTATCATTTGTTGGGAACAAGAAATGATAAAAAATTTTATTAAATAAAAAATAAATACATTTACAGGTATTTTTTTTCTTTTTTTCTTTCTTCTTTCACATAGTATATTGTACTAATTTTTGTGTTTATGTATATGTACGTTATTATCTGCTTGATAAATATCATAAATTATATTTGGTCGAGACCTTTTTATGCCGAAACCGATATCTGTGTATATAAAGGTATATATAGATTTTATTCTTTTTTATTTTATTACAATACATTATATGGGTTTTAGCTAAGGGAACAACTGATAAGGAGCAGTTTTTCAAACATCCGCAAATCTGAAATCCCAATTCTTGCGCTACTAGTTCAGGATTTTATAACGCTAAAGCTTTTTCGTTACGATAACATCTATTTTTTTGCCCTGCCTCGGAGTCGCTTATCTAATACTGCTTCTTACATAATACTTTCTCGACGGAGCACTGCAGAAAAGTGAAGCAATATTTCAGGCGCGATGACTTTAGCCATGGCAATAAAAATCCAACCCACATTTCCTATAGGAGGAGATCCTGGGTTCACTTTGGAGTTATAAAACTCTTCCTTACAGAAAGGACAGAAATCGCTTGCGTATTATGATAAGAATGAATTTCGGAGCAATAGCGCAATATGTGAACGTCGCGCTATTCAGGAATGAGTCCATCAAAAGGACATGCTATATGCAATAAGCGTTAGTTTTAAATGCGTTCTTACGTAATATCTGGGTTAAACGATGCTGCATGCAGGATTTTGCCGCAGTATTTCATTTATCCGCATTTTAAAGAAAATTCATGGAAGTGGAGATATTACAATTTCGCTGCGATTATAAGTATACAGGATGTTCTACAGGAAATTACCGCCGTTTGCAAGAGTACAAATTGAAAAAATTTTGGGTTTTGGTAGGTTGTTAGGGATAACTTGTATGTTAGGATTGGCAACTCGGTGTTGGAGCACGGAACGTGATACTGATCCGCGCACAAGAATTGTTCAACGCACAGAACTAGGAGGATGCTGTCTGATTCCTTGATCCTTTCGAAATTTTAACTTTTGTCATAATGTCGATGGTCTGTGTTTGTACAGTGTAGCTGCCAATAGAATTCGGAGGCTCCAAAATAGCTGTATCGGATTTGAATTTAATCTAAGGGAACGACAATAAGCTTCGGGTAAATTGGCTGAACTTCAAGCTTACAACTTAACATGAGTTCTACACATAGACTGCACATTTTTTGTTTTTACCATCAGGTGCAGACCCTAAAATCCTCGCCGTATCTTTACTGCAGGATAACATTTAGATGCGATGTTATCTTCATTTTATTGTTCGATCTCTCAATTTTTATGTCCAACTCTGAGGATGAGTTGAAAAACTCGAAACCGGTAGCTATTTATTAATGAATGTTGTGAGATTTGCACCATCCACTTTTCATTTTACCTCATTTTCATCGCCTTGATTAAATACACCAAATATTTTCAATTAACCTAAACATAATCTCCAAGTTATCTCGTACGTAATACCTGTTTTATCTTTGCATTGTATACATCTGGGAAATTAACATCTCCAAGTTTGCTTTTGCGAATATTGTCATGTATTGTGTACATATGTGTACTATATTAGGTCTTCGCGTATAATAAGACAGCTTTAATCACCTTCAAGAGAAGCGTTCCATGTGTCTGTGACATATTTGTTCTATACATCACAAAAGCCCGCGAAGCGATGCATAACCACCCCTATATGTACTCAGATTAATTAGTATTGTAAAATGACGTGGGCAGAAATTTCCTTCAGTGTCGAAAGAGTATGTAGTACAAAGAGGACTTTGCTTCAGCCTAAGGCCTGAATAGACTCCCGAGATAGACGTAATCTTATCAGCACTATGTATTGTTTAATTAAGAGGATCTACGGTTTCTCGTAAAATTTGAACGAAATTATTGGATGTCGTTTTAGATATTAGGTTACACACGTGATCTTATATCATGCGCGTATCATGTAAAAGAACTTTGTGTTATTAGTAAAATATACAGGTTGAAGGTTAATGAATTGAAACAAAGCAAAATAAACTTTGCCAAGTTAAAAAAAAACAAATTAAATAGTTATTATTATTATTTATATTTTGCCCTATGATATTAGAGCGCCGACAGATTAGGGTGCTCGATCCTTTTTCATTCTTCTCTATTTTGTGCTTTTCCTTTTAATTCTTCTACTGTTTTTCCTCTTTTTTGTATTATTTCGATTATTCTGTCTTCCACCCCACTTTCCTCTTTGCTTCCGCTGCTTTTTAGTTATCCTCTCTAGTGACTAATCTATTTCAGTTGTTTTTCTTCTATTATTTATTTGATTTTTTTTTTGTTTTTGATTGATATTTTCGGTCTTCTTCTCCATTTTCTGCCCACGCTTTTCTGAATATGCGTCCAAAACACATTTCTGTTCTGGTGCTTCCCCATTTTATCATCTCTGATCTTATTTTGTCGCTGACATCGAGTTCCGTGTCTTTCTTCTCCTTAACTGTTTCCAATATATGTATCTCTTCTCTCTTGAATTTCGTTACAATTTCGTCTCCCTCCATCTCCTCCTGTTCTGTTTTAAGGTTATTGTATTTTCTTTCTATATTCCATATCTGTTCTCTTTTATTTCCTTTCAAGCTTCGTACTCTTTTCTAAAAATCTACTTTTATATGTTTCATATTCCGTCTCCATTGTATTTTCAGATTCCTTCCGGCTTTCGTTCTTCGCTCGTTTTACGGCTTGTTTTACTTCATTTAATTTTTACATGTAATTCATTTAAGGTCAATCCTCAGTTTCAATTATTACATTTCACAAGCAGAAGGTGTCTCTGAACATCCTTATCACACAAACCATAACAAAAAATAATATCAGTTATAGCAGGATGTGTAGCTGAGATCAATGATTTTTTCGAAATGTGTGCTTTTAAAGCTAATGGGAGACGATCAACGTTAATTCCAAAAAATAATAATAAACTTTCTTAAACATTGAATTATGAAATCAAAAACCAACTCTGCCTACTGCAGGTTGACTTTTATCTAAAGCAAAATAAGTTTAAACAAATATCACTCACTCCTTCTATGTCGGATCTAAACTGATGGATGTTATCCATTTATAGGAACAATCGGGGCAGTTCACAGTTGATATAACTGCTACATTATGAAATTCCATTTTATGTACGATATTGGGGGTTATGATGTATCTCTTCCGTTAAGTTTAACGTGCCGTAATAGTACTTCTTGACAGTTTTCCGATATATTCTCACGGAAAAATTATCAAAAAGTACTGTTATGGCACGTTGAAGTTAACGGGAGGTTAAGGTGTGTTTTACTGTGAATTTTCTGGTTCTGGACGGTCTACTTTGATGTGTAAGTTATTAATTATATTATTATTAAAATGCTACTACGTCGTTAAAATTCCCTAGAAGGATGGCAGGATTTCTAAAACGATCAGTAAGTACAAGTCAGCAACAACAGGTACTTGTGTAAAATCAAATATTTCCACCATTTTCTTCGCTCTCCTTCAGTACCGCGTCGCTCGACTGAGAAGTCGACAGCGGTCGTTTATTCCGTATCTTTTCTCCCGATAATCCTTCTTCTCTTCCTTTGCGATTCACCTTTTTAGTTATTTTTAGCCGAGACACTTCCAATCTGCAAAATACGCCAAAGCTTTATACGAGTTATTCCTTTATACGATGGAACAGAGAAATTTATGGACCCAAGGCGAGACTTCACAAAAAAAAAACCCGCTTAGTATATTTACGTATAGAATAAAAATTGTGGAATACAAACATTCCTTTTACTTTCGCAATGTCAAAGATTATTTATACAACATTCCGAAGAAAGCTTTAAAGTTAAGTTAAAGTTAAACTAGGCATTACTTACAATAAGGGAAGTATTATTAAAGAGCGTAAGAAGTACAACGTGGATAAAGAAATTTGCCAAGCTTCTTTTCAAAAATGTAAAAAATAAATAAAAAATAAGTACCATAGGTTTCGGTGGCAAATGGCGTATTCGAAGTTTTGCTGTTCTGCTGCTGCTGAATGACATAGTACGAAAAGAAGCAATGGTCAAGAACATTGCAATTTGTGTAGTCTAACGTAATAACTGCTAAAATTTGTTATATTAGCATTTCGATACATTCACTTGCGCAATTGTTGAAAAATATGCAAATTTATTGTAGCGAACATTGCAAATTTTACGCCATTCTTCATAGATCGTATAATAATTATTATTATTATTGTAGTAGCACTTGCTACAATTGCAGAAGTTATTCTAACATTCTTTTTTAGAGCATATACGCCCTTTACCATCCATAGAGCTTCATTCGTAAAATAAAATACAGCCTGTCAGTAAAAATCGTCACTAATGAAAATATTTTCCTCCATAAAGCTGGCGGTCGTTTAAAAAAAATCCCGTTTGTTTATTATTACGCTCCCCATAATTAATTCCGCGGTTGCCTAACGGGGGAATATTAAATCGTATTTTTTTCGGGTCGCTTGTTGCCCGCAAAAATTTAATATACATTTGAATAGCGTTGCTCTACGTAAAAATGGGCGTCTCGTACGCCGCACCCGACATCTCGTATAAGTATTCGAATTGGAGTCGCAGACTTTACTCGAATCGCGCCGTAAATGTGAAATTTCGAGGAAGTATAATGTGATAGGTCAGCAGTCCGACGTCGCCGAATAAATTCGCATGATAATACTAGTATTTTTACGCGGCTGTAAAACAGAAAGTGATATTAACAGTTTTACGACGTGCGGGGTTTCGGCATTCTACAGAAAGAAACCGGCGTGAGCGACCGGCGAATTATATAAATCCACGCACAAACATATTTGACCTTGGCCTTTGTCTTTTTTTCTCATAAAAGTTATTATCCTTTCCCCCCAATAATAAACACCGTTTACTGAAAAGGATATCGACTTTTGATATCAATATATATAAATCCTTTTGCCTTTTGGTTTGTTTATTGTATAGCTCAAATATACAACTGAGATTCCTTTTTTTTTATTTATTTAGCGCGACGTAAAACTGTAGAAATGGACGATGGTCTTAGCGCGTATAAAACCCGTAAATATACTCATATCACAGTCGACCGTTCTTGCCTAAAAAAAAATTGAAGACACAGGAAACCTTCTAAAACCATAATAAAATATCGAGTAAATGGCTTAACCACATTATCTACTTTGAACATAAATTCCATGCGGCTTTCCAATTTGCTGCACCAAATTAACTGAAGCTGTTTAAAAATACTTACCAAGAGTCGTTTGCGTCGATGTAATTAGCCAATAAAGACCTCCACGAGTAAGTTATGGTTGTAATAATAGTAGTTACTATCGAATATAAATATAAAATCGAGAGACAGACAGGCAGAAATTACATAATTAAATCTAAGTAGGTAGATACGTATTTAAAGTAACAGCATGGAGGGTAGTGATATCACACAAATAATTGAGAAACAATAAAAAGAGATATCAAAATTGAATTTTTATTGGCTAATATATGGATTCCACGCACAATTTGAATTGCTTCGGTAGGTTCCTATATTGTATATAATGTATTCTTAAAAAGAAATAGGAGGTTCTATATTGGTAGTGTTTTATGAGCTGTTGCATTGTCGCGTTGAAAGTCCTCATCCCTTAGTGTTAAGGACTTAACATTTAATTTTTTGTTTTATTTTATTTTATAAATGTAACCATTTTTATTTATTTGAAAGTAATATTTTGTTTGTGTCTATTTTATGATAAGTTGAAAGTTTCTTTTGTTTTGCGTTGTATAAATTTATATATTCCATATTTAGCATCATTTAAACTTTAACGTGGCATTGTTCTTCAAACTAGGAGAACGTATTACTTAGCTCATCATGCAACTACATAGTTTAGAATAGGTTATTGGGAGATTCTTCTGCGTTTCAGAATGCAATGGTTTCTGCATCATGACCTAAAGATTTTCGCTGGATCAGCTTCAAGCTTAACATAAGAACGAGGATTTCTCAGGGATATTATCACCATTCATGTGATTTTCGCACCAATTGCATTATTGCCATCTCACCACGCGAACAATGGGCTTGAATTCTTACTCAGCACGAATTTTATGCGGATACTTTGCTAGATCCTTCCCAAGAATATGTTAATAAGTACCATATCACAAATTATTTCCTTGTGGAAGCTTTCTACTTGACTTTTTAGATGAATAATCACCTTATATCCACAATAGTTTCAACAGTTCTTTTCTTGAGTTTGCCTGCACCGGGTTTACGACTTATTGCAAGAATTTCGCCAAATTTACCAAGGAACAATTTGTTGATATAAATCGAGATATGATTTCGTAAAATGTAGGAATTGAAGACAAAATTCATCCATACATATTCTGCTGCTTCAGCCCATTACGAAAATAGCTTTCAATGATAAAGGTTTGGTGATCTGTAATAAACATTTAAGTTGCTTGATGCTTGTTAAAAAATCTTGGGTCCAACTGCCAGATGTAGTCGTAACGAACATAAGAAGATAATTAATTAATTAAGCTTTTTTTATGATCCTTTTGTACATATCGAAAGAACAAAAATGACATGAAGGACAAAAAGCGTTGCCTAAAAGAGATTGTTTAATTGTGTTTAAATTACCGTCGGTTACTTTCAATTTATTTCCCATTTTGAATATTTCTCAAAAATATTCTTACGTTCAACAAGATTTCACGATAGTGTAGGTTGAAGCAAGAACGCTAATACAACGATATATTGTTCTGTAACCGATTTAATTTGGCAATTGCGCACATCTTTGCGTATTTTGTTATGTCTACTATTTCTCTTCATGGCCAATAAATACGTATTATTATTATGGACTGAAACGCAAACATCTAAGTGTTGAAATTAAAAAAAGGACCAGAAATAATTGTTAGTTACTTTTCCACGAAGAAAGGCTTCAAGCGTACAAGCGTTGTTTGTATTAAAATATTACGATTGGATTTCACCTTTCTTGCTGTTGTAAAAGGAACGCGAGAACATTGATTTTATAATAATCATCTAAATCTCGTACATCGAGAACAAATTTCTATCTCCATATTTGTTCGAACCCGTAAGAATCCGTTTGTTCTACCTGCGTGTTATAGAAAGGAAAAAGTTGCGTCTTACCGTATATGATGAATGTCTGGCATGCGACGATGCGACTGACATGAGACTTAACCGGTATATCATTGATGGGGAAATGTACGTGATTGAAATTTAAACAGGCACATTTAAATATATCAATACATATACCATAATCATCGTTTTTATTCTAAGCACGTGAGAGAAAAAGAATTATCAAGGAGCTGTCGAAAATTTTAAAAAACCATGTCGTACTGAATTAAGAATTAAATAAAATTTAATAAAAATTCCGTGACAGAAAATAAAACTATTTAGATATTAAATTTAAAACAAATATTTAAAATGTTTGAATCGTCAAATGCAATCAAAGGAAATTTAAAACCAGTTAGAAGAAAGGAAGAAGAAAAGTTGGACCCACGGATATAGAAAAGGCAATTAAGATGAAAAGTCGAATCCAAGAAGATGGAAAAAAAGTTTAAGTATATTTGACATCAGAGGATTAATGAAAAAAGGACCTAGGAAGAAAACGAAGAGAATTTAACGAAGGACTTTAAAAACACACATACCACAGACAAGGACTTACAGTTGTAAGTAATTTTTCAAAACCGATTGTAAGTAGATTATTGAGGATAGAAAAGTGAATGAGATTGTTACATCCGAAACAAGAACGGCTTTGGCTCAGTCATATAAAATCTCGAAAGTATAAAAGGAAGATAATTAAAATAAAAAAGACGACAATTGGGACTAATGTTGAACAACTTACCGCCGAGGTAATGCAGTATTCTAGCCTAAGAGATTCTCTTTATTAACACTTGTGCTCACTATTAGACCATTAGACGCCAGATATGGGCGTAGTTTATGCCGCCGTGATCGTATCTCGTTCGCAAATGGCCAATACGTTGCTATGGAAAAAATTAATTGTCTTTTAAATGATAATCAAAGTAAATAAGTGTATCGTCTGTTTGCACCGCGTAAATTAAGTATTGCTTAGCGCCATCTTAGCACTAAGTAATCCTTATACTTCAAAATTCGTTTGCACGAGATGTTTTTGCTTTTGTTAACTTCAATACCGTTGAGGGAAGATTAGAATAGTCACGTACTCGATTTTGTAAAGTTAAATAGTTAAGGCCTTCTGCTATATTTTTAAAATGGCGTAAGACGGTTTTACGAGCTGAAGCATCAGCAAAAAATTTGATTTATTTCATGGGAATGGAAAAGAGGGATCAATTTGATTATTTTCATCCCCAGTTTCTGGGGTTCAAGCTATTCGCCAACTTCATCTGGACGTGCAGATACGCGCCGTGGGAGTAGATGCCTTAAAACACTGAATTCTGTGATCATTCAATGTGTAATTACCAATAGTCTTTCCTGCTTTTTCAATGGCCTCAGGGGTCGAGCTGGGATCATTGAATACTGAGGGAATGCCACGAAGATGCTGGGATCGATTGTATAATTGGAAAATCTGCCACTTCCCTTTCGAAAACATGGCTAAAGTGGTGTCACAATCGCTTACAGCATGAAAAAATCGACATACCTTACGCCTTGGTCATTTTTATGTTTCTCCTACTGACAGAAATTTGTTTTGTTCTCTGATCACAGAAAAAAAAAACACGATGAAACACAACGAATAAAAAAATACAATTAGAAAAATAGAACTGTCAACAGAAGCTCACGGAATAATCTCAGTCAGTTTAACTATAAATTGACAAACAAAGGGAACGCAGCAGCCAGAGAGTAGGAGGATACCTACTTTCTTTTTTTATTTGTGTAACTGACTAAGCCAGGAAAGTTGCCAGAATCACAGTTCAATAGGTTCGTCTGACTTAAAACATAGATACAACCCTCTCTATGCGTGTTTTATGCAACATTTCGCGAATATTTTTTATATCCTCTTAAAAAAATTAATGAAAAAAACATGGTCTTTTGGGGAGGAAAAAATTGCACAACAAATAATTCAGAAAGGGGGCGAAACGTACGCATAATATGATGATAAAATGATATAATACAGCTCATGTTTTACGTTGAATATTTCTAGTAGCACTTCAAACATCATTAATCATTAATCATCAGGAGTTCCATGAGCATTTACGAAACAATTCGCATTATTCAGGCACTAGCAGCGACCGGAATCGAAGGTATTCGATGAATACTTCGCTAATGAAATTCATCTGGACAAAATTTTCAAGGGAAATAATAAAGAAGTCGTCGCAGTTGCCTATTAACACGAATTACTCTATTCCAGGAGAATGCATAAGATCGCACAACCAGAGTATAAAACGCATACATATACATACACTGCCGTTCAGAGAAGTTCGGTCGGTTAGTAAAAAACGAAAAGGTTACAGAAACAAACGAAACTAAAAACAAAATGCAATTTTATTGTATGTACAGGTAAAAAAGACAAAAATAAATAAATAAAAAGTTATTCTGGCCTAATATAACATACTGAACATTACATTTTTTTTTCATCGAAAAAACCTCCTTTGCTGTTAATCACCGCACGAACTATTCTAGGCATTCTTTCGATAAGTTTTGTTAAAACGGATTGTGGAATATTAACCCATTCATGTTGCAGAATATTCCGTAAATGTTCTTGTGAAGTTGGGCATATTTTTCGGATCCTCCTGTCCAGTTCATCCCACAACAACTCTATCGGGTTCAAATCTGGGCTTTGTGGAGGCCATGTCATTACTTGCAGGGTGTGCTGTTCTTCTTGCTCCTTTAGATAGTTCTTACACACTAACGCAGTGTGTTGTGGGTCGTTGTCATGCATGAATGTAAAGTTACGGCCTATTATACGCAATCCTGATGGCACTGCATGATTCTGGAGTATTGCGTAAAATAATTTTCCTTCCTCATTGCACCCTGCACTCTGCATAAATCTCCCGTCCCAGCAGAGGAGAAACATCCCCACACTAACACAGAACTACGCCTTTGCTTCACTGTTGGCACAATGCAGTCCGGGATAATTTTTTCGGTTTTAGATCTTCGGACATAAACTCGTCGATTTTGCCCAAAAACCTCAAACTTTGACTCGTCAGTCCAAAGCACGTGTTTCCAATCATCCAACGACCAATCTAGATGAGAACGGACCCACTCTAGCCGTTTTGCTTTGTTGCCCCGACGTAATAAGGGTTTTCGGATGGCAATGCGGTTATGAAAGTCCGCTTGTTGAAGTCGACGTTTTACCGTACTCGCCGAAACTTGTTCTTCACGGCCGCGATTGACTTCGGCTGCTATTTGTGGCGCTGTTAATTTTCTATTGCGTTTGTTTAATAACATGATTCTCAAATCTTCAGCTTTTGTTGTTTTCCTAGATGCTCCAGTACGAACACGATTTTCTGTAGTTCCAGTTATCCGATATCGCTTTAGGATGTTATTTACCGTTGAACTTCTCATATTTATTTTTTCAGCAAATTTTCGCCTCGAATATCCTTCTTCAAACAGCGTAATAATGCGTGAACATTTTTCTACACTGGTAGGCTTGCCACGTGCCATTTTGAAGTAAATTTTCTCAAAACTTTCGCGCAAAAACGACACACGTTTAACAGTTTAACAGTAAAATGAAGCAAATTTATATCTTTACGTCTGTGATAAATAAACAAGAATGATACTGCGGTATATTTCCTAAATATATTGTTCGTTAATAATCGCCAAACGACCCGTTTCAAAAGATCGGTACTTCCGAGAAATTCTTGGAATGATAATAAAAGGGACTTTATTGTGGTTGTCGCAATATTTCTACTTTACATAATAATTTATGGCTTTAATCCCTTAGAGAAGAGTGTATGCTTAATGTTTTTCTAATTTTATGTATTAATAATTGTATACAGTGTGATATAATAGATTTTTATTGTATGACCGAACTTCACTGAACGGCAGTGTACATAGTTCTTCGAAAATTAAGAGAACTGCACCCCTCTACAGAATATATAGAAATGTACAAACCTTCTTGGACGCTACTCATTATTCGACAATCTTTGAAATTCATTTCTAATTAAACAATGCCTTCATATCAACATCCAGAAGCTACCTTTGCTGATTCCTTATACATATATGTACTCTCTTTGCTTCATCTTTTTTTAAAGTCGATATACGCTACTGGATAAACATTGTAAAGTTCTTGAATGCAGCACAAACGCCGTAGGATTTCTATGATAAAAACAATTCAATGGAGTATAAAATAACATTCGCTTTGATCCTTCGATACATACACATCAGATATGTATTTTGGTACACAACGCTTGAAAATATAACTCCACGACGGCGGAAGTAATACAAGTCGGAAGCTCAAAACTTCGCGATACGCATTCTGCTTGTTTCGTATCGAAAGAAAATAAAATAAATCGAGCAGAAATTGTTTCGAGTAACTCCCGACGATTTCGTACGTTGTATTAGATCCAGAGTGACTTCGCCTTCTTATCATTGCGCGCCTAAACGATCGGGAAAATCAAAATTTCGACAAGTTTACGAAATGTGTCGGGTATGTTGGTGATGTTGAACGTTTGGTTTTGATACTTCCGCGATGTGATATTGTAATGAGATTTTGAATTATAAATTGAACTTCTCGTGTAAAGAATGTAAGAAAGTAAAACGATATCTTAGCAGTAAATATTTTTTTTTTATTTTATTGCCGCAGGCGTGCATTACAAATTAACATTAATTGTTAAAGTAACGATTAAACTGTGCCTTCAACAGTGACTTTATTTTTATTTCTTTATATACTTAATTAAGCGACGTGTGATATTACTTCGGGGAACTCAGAGGATAATTTGCATGTAAATTGTGAAAGGAATAACTTCTAGCAGGAAATATGATGTGCTAGAAGGCTTTTCAAAGCGTAGTAAATACTTTAATGACCGGGTATCTTATAAAAACAAACTCCCGGCTTCCAACAGCTAATTTGTTTTATTTCCTTTTACTAAATTAGAATCTTTTTTAGAAAAAATACGTAAATCTTCTGTGATTGACGCTATTTTTAAGTGAGCGCATGTAAGTTTATAACGAAGCTGTGAATTAGAAAAAATGTTTGTTTACTTAAAGTTAAGAGTAAATTATATTAAGGTTTGCGAAGAAAATAGATTAGTGGAAAGAAAATTCTATTTGAAGCGCTACTTAGCGTCGCGACTATAATCAAATTATTTATAATTATATTTTCGCGCTAAAACATTGTTTTCGGTAGTTTTCGCATTCTGCCATTCTACGATTAATTGGTCTTAACATTGAATTATATCCTCCCGCAAACATATTCTTAAACTAGGTTTCATTTGACGTAGATTTTAACGAGTTTATGACAGTTCAAAACAACTTCATCTTTGGCAATGATTTTACGTAAACTTTCACAACACGCCACCTCTTTTTGTCTTTGACAAACCCTACAATTACCATTTTACAGGCAGCAACATTGACCCTAACAGTAGCATCAGAATTAAACCGACCATTAACGTCAAATGTGTCACAAAGCGCTCTTTTTAGTCGCTGAAACAAATAATATCAACGTAATATAGTTAAAAGGCCACAATGGAAACTTTAGCGTTAAAGAAGTGGCCAGGTTGGTCAGGAGGAGTTCGGGCAAGACTCAGAATCAAAAAAAGCTTCAAAAGATCTATTACGCATGAAAAGTTCTTGAAGAGACGGAAGGAAATTGATTTCTGCTACACCGTTAACGACGTATTTAAACAAGCGGATCGCATTAAGATACCTGATACCTATCCAGAAGGAATCTTCGCATAGTTCTTCTGACTGAACATTGCTGGCTTAAGGAGCACCTTACAAGCCGCAGACCTATCATATAGGGACCACGAAGCTGAAGACGTATTTTCTATGCAACTCTCCTGCGACGGCGTTATTTTTGCTAATTCTGGGTAGCTGCGAACTTACTATACATCCTGTATGTTTCAATATAATTTCAAACCATGCCCCGGCCCTTTGGGAGTATGAAACGCATAATACACCGTTTTGAAAAACCTTTCCGCAAAACCAGCGGAAATGACTTGGGGAATATACAAGTTTCTAACTATGTACAAAGGTAGCGTCTTAATTTTTTATAAACGAACACTAGGTAGCGGTATCGAAGTTCGGCATTACAATTTTCGTAAAATTTGACACTTATTATTGACTCAATAAAATTACAGAAAGCGGATTGAGCAGTTTGCTTGCAATGAGCGTTTGAAAATTTGAAACGTGTTTTCGTTGGATGGTTCTTTCACGATCTTAGTAAAGCCCTAATATGACAATAACGCCCCGAATCGCTTCGTTCAACTTTTGAGAAGACTCGTTACAATTAGTTTGCAGAATTTCGTCATGGTCGTGTTTCTGTCGTAGGCAGCGATTTTTTTCACCTTAAGCAGCCCAATAGCCACATTTTGGAAGCGCCACCGTTAGAATGGAAGGGTGTTTGTGCATAAATCTTAATGTCAATGAATGGCATGAAAAACAATAAAACGATTTGCAACAAAAATGTATTTTTTTGTTATTTTGGTAAAAACAGGAAAGGCTCCCTCGTAAGAAAGAGACATTTCTATTGGCAATAACGCGCTTAAAGATGTTAGGTATTTACATCTACCTTGTATTAAATGGTATATGCGTGCTGATTATTCAATAGGTATCGTTTCTAAGAAATATCATTACCATACATATCGTCCGTTCAAGTTTCGGACGCTAATTAGAAATTCACAACGTGCCCATCGTAGTATACAGTTATAATTGCCCATTCTTATTTAGCATGCACAGAAACGTGTAGGCATACGAACCCTACGTAGCGCACAAATATTTTTTGACTATCAGCATTGTTGTAACAACGACATCTGGTTCAAAAGCAGAAATATTTGTCCTACAAGCGATTTCCTTTAGCGTTGTCAATACGCTCTCAGTAAACAAATAAACGGAAAAAAGAAACTCTCAAACTATTTATGAGTTCAGCTAATGGGAAAGCGTCGGAACGACAAATGCAATGCGAAAATGTGTTATTCGAATAGAGATGGTGTTTGTATAAGTTCCTGAAAAGCTTTTGTGCATCGAGGACGATTAAGAACCGCGTGTTGTTATTGGACGCCATAAACATTTCCACTCCGCTTGATACTTGCTATATTTATGTGTGCTACTTTTCTGCTCTCTTCACTTTTAGTTTTTCTCTTCTCTACGTGAAATATTAAAAGTAAATGCTTGTACTTACATAAAAAGCGAAATTTAGCATACAATGCTTAGCGCGGTTATATATGACTTGATTGTCGTTACTATATTTTATTTTAATCTTAAAATAATAGTAGAATATGCAAGTCTTCAATTCAATAGGCTTCTATGGGTTTCTCTCTTAATTCCGAGTACAGAAAATTGTTTAAATTGGAAAAGTTATGCAAGTTTGAGTGTTAACTGAAATTTTGCTGGGAAAAAAATGAAAATCGCTATTTTCTTCCTTAATATTACCAACGTTCTATGTTTATAATGCATTTATTTATATAACTGAGCCGACAGAGGCTGCCCCCAAAGAGGGGTCCTGTCACCTCTACTCTGGTGTCTTGTAGTGGATGACTTCCTACAGAACTTAATTTCTAACGGGTACAAAGTACCCTAACAAGCACATGACGTATCAAACAGGGAGAAAAATTGGAAAAAAATTTCAAATATTTTTACAAAATTCGTTTTAATCGATGCTTGTAATTGATGTTCAACTCTGTATCGTCGATCTCACTAATAGAATAATACACAAGATAACAGAAGATTATCCATTGCCTGCATTTCTTATTTTAATAGTACATCCGTTTAGCTCTTATTTACATAGATGTACGCATATAAATGTACTTTCGAAAATGCCATAAAAATTCGTAGGCGTTGTAATCAAAACATTTATTGCCAATTTAAAATTATACTCACAGCTAAGAGACTCGCAAGTACTAAATTCGTATAACACTTTATAGGCTATCGAGCATGTTAAGATGTCTAAAAGACGTGGGCGAAAAAGCAATAAACACGTTTTAGTGGCAAAACTTACAAGTTATAATCAGTGAAAAAGAGTTAAGAGGAAGACGGTATGTTGTATTACAGTCGTCTATCTTCAGTTTATATGCTCGCAACGAAAACGTGAGACGCAGACACCAAGTACTTTTTAATTGCTTAATCAAATTGTTGCGATCACGAAGAGTACTTAAAGGTTAAAGTTGCACAGAAAAAATAAACAGAAATGTTAATTACAGCGCAAAATATCGCTTCAGAAGCCCTTCCTTTTCTTCAATACTTTCCATGCAGTGACCACATTGACTATACTGTTAGTAACTGCACCAGATTGCTTAGCTTTATTATAAGAACAAGCTATTATATTTATGCGTGCCTCAGTTCTATTTACATTATATATGTACAAATTTAATGAATAAATTAAAAAAATTAAAAAAATGTAATAAATAAATAGTAATTAATTTTATCGCCGTCTCCATTAGTAGGTGAGACTCAACAACGCTTTTGACAGTGGCATTTTTTGGAACAAAAAGCCAGAATCTCTCAGGGTAAAGGGAGCGCCACACGATCTACTCCCGAAACCTCAAACTGCTATGCATGGCTTAATTTACACGAATGAGAGGAAAAAACGTCAATGCGAAAGAGATGCTCAAGAGGGAATCAATTCAAATCAAAGCTATTGTAGGATTACAGCATTTTGCTACTTTCTAGAACTAGCAGACGAAGTTCGGAGGAATCGTGGGTTAAAAAAATAAACGAGCTTTACCTCTACAATTTTGTCAATGTCGCGAATAGTCCAGAAGACAAAATTCAATAAAACAGCAAATTAGGGTTAGATGAGGGCAATTGTAGAGAAGGGTTGATATAGCAGTTAATGGTAGCTAATTTCCGTAAGCAACCGTATCTACCTTACATTCAAAGTGATTGCATTACCGAGGTCCTCTTCAGAAGCAACAAAAAAGCCATTTTCGAACCCAATTTCAAATTCTCAGGACATTCTTTCCCATTAGAGACCGCAATCATCTAGAGGCACCTGGTGTTTACCAGATGTTCAGGTCCAATTTAACTCTACTCGCATACGGTCTCGCAACTCTTGCTACAATTGTGGAAAAAATCCGTGAATCTATAGATCAGCCCAACAATTTAAATCACGATGATGGCTACCCTTATATCACTCCCGGAAATCCTAGCTGAAACCTCTCGGCAACCGCCACAATTCATTGATCTATAACTTTTCGGCTCCATTAACCCGAAACAAATCAGTATCAGCCTTGAAGATGTTCCATTTTAAAGTATATTTTACTACAATAACGTTACTCCCATATTTTAATGAAAATTACTTTTTAACAAAAGCGCAATTTTCTACAATTGCGTGAATTTTTAATAGAAAATCCTACCTATTGCGGTAAGCTTTGGTAGCATGATAGTGCTTTATTGAATAGCTGGAGCTTGAAAAGTAACCAACGGAAGTCCTCGGTCTTTCACATTATTATTGAAGCGTTCATGAGCGGATATATACTAGGAAGTTTATAAACTCTTTGTCATTATGAGCTTCATATTCGTACCATGTACAATAGTAAAACCTCAATGATAGAAAATTCTTATGGACTGTAATAGACTTGTTGAGTAGAAGAGGATCGAAGTGTCGTTACGAACGTCGCGAATTTCACGTAAGAATGCAGCGTAAATAACACGGCTCGGATAAAGCTGCCATTTGCAAGAGCGTTGCCAATTTTCCAGCAATATAACCATTATAGGCGCTACATAAATCGCTCCTCTAGATGTATATCGCCTTAATTGGCTTTGTAATACAAGACCGACGGGTTGCAGACCTTAACTGCTAAATGTTTATTGTTATTGCACTGATGTATCCAATGTTCTTTAAACTGTACGTCTCTACTTTTTGTCGACTTCAAGTTTAATGAAAGGATTTTGATTTTATTATGATTCTGGTATTGTTGTAGAGATTACTCGCAATTTAAAGACCTCTCCAAAGAAAATCTGGATTCGTTGAAGAAAGCGGAGCAATGCTTTTCTCATGTAATAGTAATACGATATGATCATAAGTAAACGTAATGGATGGAACTATATTTTTTTTAATTATTTTTACGTTGGTTACAAGTACATCTCACAGCTACATCCAGATTATATTTGGTGTTTATTGACGTATCTTTTCTATCATTTAGGTATTCTTTTGTGTACGTGCTTTCTACCCCTATTCATTGTACTTTCATTATTTCTAATTTTCGCTATAAGCAATATTTTAAGTACTTTACGCTTCTCATAACGCTAAAGCTGTCAAGTTAAAATAGACAATCCTTGTTGGCGCCTAATTTATGTTTCGATATACTAGCTTTAGCGGAACCCGGTTATAAAAAGGCAAGAAACCCAAAAATCAGCAGCGTTACGCACAAACAGTCGCATACACATATCTGTTTTATGTGAGAATAAGTAAAGAAATTAAAGATAAAACGAAACAAAAAGCGTGTTTTCGTTGAACCTGAAGCCTGAATGATGTTAGCAGACCGGGAATACAACAGAAGAAGAATAGACAGAATTATCAAACTTTTATTTCAAAAGTAATAAGGTTTCGATAAATTATACAGACAATAAATTAATTGATGTTAAATTAAAGTTTTGTTTTTATAATATAAATATACACCGGTGTCCCATTTTATTCTTAACAGAGGGATATATCGAGAAATATGAATCTTTAACCACCCTATAATGAAGTGAAAACACCGAAAGAGTTGTGCTGGATAAGCGCTTTGCGTGGGCGCAGCAGACGGAGTATTCCCGGGCGGAGTTCTCCATGACGAAGAAAATAATTTTGCCATTTGTCCGCAGACGAAGTTAGCTTGACATCAAGATTAAGCTGCTCCTATACATTAGGTACTTAAAACCAATGGCGCACTATCCTGGTCGACGGTAACACCCAATTACCTGAAAAAACCTGAAGGACAACAGAGCCAAATCATAAGAATAATTGCCAGAGCTCCGGGGTTCGTCTGAAATGAACATTTGTGGGCGGACTTAAGTATTTCCACCTTGACTCGTCGTCTCCGCGAATTTGCTGAGAAAACATGAGTGTAGGCGAGAATTTCCGACAATTTCTTGCTCGCAAGAGTAGTTAGAGACTTACAAGGTCGACCGCCGCCTCGTCATGTTGTGGGAATAGAAGATTCATTATTATCAAGGACGCATGAAGTTATCCAAAGGCAGATTCAGCTCAAGATAGAAAATATTCTAATCAATGGCTGTGAGGATACCGTTTTTCAGTAACAAGCGAATTTAATAGGCCGCCAGCTTGATTCTGAAAAATACCGAAGACCACTGACAACGGAATCAGAAGGGCTGAATTGTGGCAGTTATCACCATGTCATAATCGGCTGATGGCGATTTTACATGTTGTATTTTGAATATTACATATTCTAGTCTAGGTCCACCTATCGAAAATAAAGATCCCTCTCCACTAGAGGGACCTTTACTCTACAACTAGAAAGTTCGATTTCTAAAAGGAATTCCTTTCCTTACCTATTATCTTTGAAGCGTGGATGGTAGAAGGATCCAACCAACGATGGTAATAGGGAAAACAGACATTAACTGCTCGTATTCTATTTTCCCATTTCAGTACAATTAGACTTAGTGTAGATTATTTTCCGAATTTCATGACCTTCAATTTCATCCAAATAATTTCCGAAAAGCATAAAATTTCGATTTCTTTTTCTATTTTTCCCCGCGTAAAACGCTACAATACATATACACTCCAAGTATGTCTAGACTTTCGTAAAAAAAAAATGTCGACTTTAATTCTTCCATTTCTACAATTCACTGGAGATTCGTTTAAAATGCAAATTATGTCATCAATGTACCGTGCGCGTTAAAGCGTAAATTGCATATACTTTTTTCCGATGTGTTTCAATCGTCATTCATCAGCATTGCGCTAAGGTTGTACAATTCATTTGTACGCCGTTATGTTTTTACTAATTAAACAGAATCCTGCGAGATACCTGTCGTAAATCTCCGCGGACTTCCTTTTGCGCCCAGCGCTTCTTTGTTACCGTTGAAAGATGACGTTTGTTTTTCTCCGGAATACGTCGGAGAGCTTCTAACGTAATTCCGCAATAAACGTCGACTCGCTAATGCAATTGACCGTGTTGGACGCGCGTAACGCATGCAGGCTCGCTTTTATGGTAAAACATCGTTGGCGATGCTCGGCGAAAAAAATACGGACGACTTGCCGTTATTAATGCGCTGGTAACCTGTCCATACTCTGTCTAAACTGTCACATGAACTTCAGCGAAATGCATAAGTTTACCGATCGGCAATTAACTGTCAACCTGCGTACAGGTACTTGGAATTTAACGTAAGAAAGGAGTAAGAGCAATTGCACGCCCTGAACTGCTCATTTAATACGATGACAATTGTAATGGTAATAGTAAAATTATTTCTAAATTCGTGCCACGCAAATACGAATATGGAATTTGCCAAGAAGTTAACACAATCTTAATCGTCTACGGTGATTAATTACACGTTCGCCTTAATCGGCAATTAAGATCTGCGGTAAAAGCTCTTACGCTAACCCATGAAAATGTATCCTGCAGTTCGCGTAATCCATAAATTGTGTATGCATAACATTCACTCACTTCGTTAGTGTACATATTGTGTTTATATGCTTTACTGGCAGTTGTAATGACTGCCAGTGAAAGCAAACATAATATTCTCAGATATATACGTAAAGGTACATACGCACTACTTGCAAGTATGGATTACACGCAGCAATAACAAAGTAACGAACTTGCGTGTTGTTTAATTAACACAGTATTATTGTGCACTAATAAATTTATACGTACACTGCCGTTCAGAGAAGTTCGGTCGGTTGGTAAAAAAACATGAAAAGGTTACAGAAACAAACGAAACTAAAAACAAAATGCAATTTTATTGTATGTACAGGTAAAAAAGACAAAAATAAATAAATAAAAAGTTATTCTGGCCTAATATAACATACTGAACATTATATTTTTTTTTCATCGAAGAAACCTCCTTTGCTGTTAATCATCGCTCGAACTATTCTAGGCATTCTTTCGATAAGTTTGGTTAAAATGGATTGTGGAATATTAATCCGTTCATGTTGCAGAATATTCCGTAAATGTTCTTGTGAATTTGGGCATATTTTTCGGATCCTCCTGTCCAGTTCATCCCGCAACAACTCTGTAGGGTTCAAATCTGGGCTTTGTGGGGGTCATGTCATTACTTTCAGGGTGTGCTGTTCTTCTTGCTCCTTTGGATAGTTCTTACACACTAACGCAGTGCGTTTTGGGTCGTTGTCATGCATGAATGTAAAGTTACGGCCTATTATACGCGATCCTGATGGCACTGCATGATTCTGGAGTATTGCAAAATAATTTTCCTTCCTCATTACACCCTGCACTCTGCATAAATCTCCCGTCCCAGCGAAGGAGAAACATCCCCACACTAACACAGAACTACGCCCTTGCTTCACTGTATGCACAATGCAGTTCGGGATCACTTTTCGGTTTTAGATCTTCGGACATAAACTCGTCGATTTTGCCAAAAAACCTCAAACTTTGACTCGTCACTCCAAGGCACGTGTTTCCAAACATCTAACGACCAATCTAGATGAACACGGGCCCTGCTCTGTTGTCCTGACGTAATAAGGGTTTTCGAATGGCAATGCGTCCATAAAGGTCCGCTTGTTGAAGTCGACGTTTTACCGTACTCGTCGAAATTTTTTCTTCACGGCCGCGATTGACTTCGGCTGCTATTTGTGGCGCTGTTCACTTTCTATTGCGTTTGCTTAATAATACAATTCGCAAATCTTCAGCTTTTGTTGTTTTCCTAGATGCTCCAGGACGAACACGATTTTCTATAGTTCCAGTTGTCCGATATCGCTTTATGATGTCATTTACTGTTGAACTTCTCATATTTATTTTTTCAGCAATTTGTCGCCCCGAATATCCTCCTTCAAAGAGCGTAATAATGCGTGAACGTTTTTCTACACTGGTAGGCTTGCCACGTGCCATTTTGAAATAAAGTTTCTTAAAACTTTCGCGCAAAAACGACAGATGCACACCAACACGCGTTTAACAGTAAAATGAAGCAAATATATATCTTTACGCCTGTGATAAATAAATAAGAATGATACTGCGGTATCAAACGGCCCGTTTCAAAAGATCGGTACTTCCGAGAAATTCTTGGAATGATAGTAAAAGGGACTTTATTGTGGTTGTCGCAATATTTCTCCTTTACATAATAATTTATGGCTTTAATCCCTTAGAAAAGAGTGTATGCTTAATATTTTTCTAATTTCATGTATTACTAATTGTATACAGTGTGATATAATAGATTTTTATTGTATGACCGAACTTCACTGAACTGCAGTGTACATGTAACGCGATCGTACCGCTTGCTTAACGATGAACGTTGGGGATTGCCTAAATTGCAGCCATTACGGGTAACATCGGAAAATTTCACCAAATGGTCGAATTAAGGTTAGAGAGATAGCAGCGGCTGCGAACACCTCGAAAGCACTTGCCTCTGATATATTGACTTAAAAATTGGGCATGAACAGACTAAGCGCGCGATGGGTCCCGCGCTTGCTCACTCAGAACCAAAAACGCATTTGAATGAAGCCTTGTTGAAGCAGTTTTAGTGAAATAAGTCAGAGTTTTGATGCATCAGTATAGGGCAGAAGCCACGCCATAATTGAAATAGTGAGTTATAAAGGGTGAATCGGCTTCGAAAAAGGCGAAGACTGTTCCGTATAGATGGCGTATAGATGTTGTTTGAAAAAAAGATACTATGGTTGAAAGTACCAACCTTATAAAGCTTAAGTTTGTAGACGCTACGACAGCCGTGGAGAGTGAACGCTATCAGTGAATTTGTAAACATCGATAGAATTGGTCATCGTTATGTGATACAATAGATTCATTTGAAAGGCCTCAGTGCAAGCATTATCATAGCCGAACTAGATTCTAGTCTGGGTGAGTCTGTCCCTTCGTTTACAACAATAAAACATTCGGTAGCAGAGATCAAACGAGGCCGTACGAGTTGCCAAAGCTCTGCGCAAGATGGGTGCTGCGACCGCTTACAATGGAACAAAAGCAGCGTTATGAGGATGTTTCAATCAATCAATCAATTTCGCAGCAATAGAGCCGAGTTCTTGCGTCGATTCATAACCACGGATGAAACACGAGTCCATGATTTCACCATTTACACCAGAGACGAAAGAACAGTTAAAATAGTCTAAAATACTGAAAGAGGAAAATTGCCTCAAAAGAAGGCGAAGACAGCTCCATCTGCTGGCAAAGCCATAGCATCAGTTTTTTGGGATGCGCGTAGGAGGAAAAACCAATCACATATGGCAAAAAAAGAAAATATTGTTTCCTCGATGCAATGCGCCAGTTCACGTGGCGGCCAAATACAATGAGTTAAAGTATGAATTGCTTCCTCACGCGCCCTATTCGCCAAAATTAGCACCTTCGGATTATTTTAATTTTTTCGAGCTTGAAAAAATGGCTATACGGTAAAAGATTTGCCAACAATGAAAAGATGGAGTCGAAGTTTGATCGCTATTTTGAAGAGATCGATGGCTCTCGCTATAAGCAGGGTACTGAAGCTTTGCATACGTTACTTGGTTGTTAAAACTCAGGGACAATTCGATAATTCCCCATCACTTTCCTATAAAAGTACCGCAAACCATGCTGAAACGTAGTAACGTTCAATGCAACAATATTTATATTATATTTTTTTTATATAATATATTTGTCTTGTAACCGAAAGATCTTTTTGAATTTTAAAACCGTGAGATTTGATATCTCACTTCTGATTACGTGTTATAATAATTAATAGAAATCTATTCTTTCTCTTTCTCTCTTTATGTTATCTGTTGAAATTATGTCCTAAAAATCAACGACATATATTCGCCTTTTTTTATCAAATTTCCACTCAGCTGACAAGCTACGCTTACGCTGACATGTTTTGTATCTAAATATGTCACATCCGTATATTCTGGATCCAAAGATAATTTCAATTGTTTCGCTTAATTCGACCGCAAAATACACACATTTCAGAGAGTATCGCTGTTGTAAAAATCTGTTCAGGCAAAATACTTTTTTGCACAAAATTCACGAATTCCAATTAATTTTTGTTTGTTTACTATTGAAAATGGAAGGTACCGTTTTATTATTAAAACATAGGTGATAAGTCTCCCTATTTCAAACGGAATAAATTTTAAATCAAAGGTTACAACGAACATTTAGTTTTCTCATTTTTAAGATTGTATAAACAATAAACAATATAAAAATTGTAATTTTTAAATGACTACCACACCAGCGACGTTATATTTATTTAAATGCGTCAGTTTAAAATACGAATTTGATGATTATTTCTAGCATTGAGAATATGTGTAAAATTGCAAATCCTTCATTCTCAAGCCTGGGACAAGCTCTATTTTAATGCCGCTTCACGTATAAATATTAATGGATTATCTATTTAGAAGACACAAGATTTGCATAAACCTTACAGAAGCACCCATCTAATTTACCATTTGCGAGATATCCTTTTGGATTCTGCATTCAAATTTCTTTTAACATAAACGTAATAATTCATTCTCAATAAAGTTTTTATCAAGATTTAGAAAAATGATATACGTTGTGGCTGCATTAACCTCGCTTAATTAAACCAATCCATCAATATTTGCAGAATTCTTTTTTGAGGTTGAAGCCAACATTGGCGTCGGGCACGTCGTTGCTGAAACCCAACGAAACACAATCAACGTCAGGACGAGAATCCTTTAAAATGCGGTGCGTGCGTGTATTATTGGAAAGGTATCTGACATCCACGCGAGCAATTATGAAAGCACGCAAAATATTTACCTAAAATTTTAAATATTACGGTCATGTTAAAAATAACGGTCAGAAATATTTCGCCTCGAATGCCTCTCGGGTGTGTCAAAAACGATACTCATTATGCAGTACCTAAACGGCGTAAAAGTCATAAAACACCTACCAGGCATGTTAAGAATTTTAATGACTGATAATTGTGACTAAAATTTTCTTCCTAATTCTATGAACGTATACCGGGTATATCAAATCGAATGACATTGTACGAGTAATTATCTTATTATGGGAGATGACGATTTGGTTAAACGGGCAATGTTTTACAATTTTATTGTGATTCAAAAGCTGTTTGAAAATTTCAAAATTCGAACCCGTCAGAAGTTATTTCAAAAGAACTGAAAGCTGTAATTTTCTTGTATGTCAACTATCTTCGTAAATATAAGAGGTACAAAAAAACTTTCATATGAAAATCAGTTTTCGATAAGACCAATTGATGTTGAATAAAAATTCAAGATGGCAGCTTTCGAGGTACTCTCAACCTTCCTAAGTTAAATAAATACCATATATATAGGTTACTGAATTCAAACAGTAACAGGGGTAACGCGTAGTTCCTCAACATTATTGTAGCCCTAATTACTTTCACATGCTTTATTCTCTAACGTACCCCACAAAAAAATCAAGAGGCGATGGATCCGCTGATCTGGCTGGCCATCGAACATTGGTAGCAATAACCATATTGTCAAATCAATTAACTAATCTCACACGTGCAGGTCAAGGATGTTTGGAGAACTTCTAAATGACGTTGAGCTGTTCAACTTTCATTGAACATTGAACAGGTCCAATTAAACGAATTCTCATTATATTGCAAAATACATACATCGGCGTGGACTACAACATATGGTTTCTCCTACGACCAGTCGGGTTCATTATATCGATTAAGCACTTGCCGGCTAGAAAAATAAGATTCATCTGTTCATAATACTAGACTTGTAAAATTATTATTGCCGGTATTCCTGCGGATAAAATGCTACTTTTCTGGCCGCAATGTTTGGACAATACGCGACTTGTAGGGGCAAAACTTGTAGCTTCTTGAAATTGCCGATACTTTTGAATTAGATGCACCAACCTGTGCGTCTATTTCCGGAGTTGAAATGAAATTAGCCGCGAAATAAGCCATTGTTATCAACTTATCATCATCATATGAAACTTTTTTCGTATCTCTTACACTTACGAAGAATTTGACATTTTTAACTTTTTCGAAAAAAAAAATTAAATCAGCACGTAAAATTGTACAACATTGCCCATTTAACCAAATCTTCACTTTCAATGGTAAGAAAGTCACTCGTGCAATCCTACGTGATCTAGGACACCCGGTATACAATATCCCATGCTGATATAGCCATACTGCGTAGAGTATTTTTTTTGTTTCTCAGTAAAATTTCCAATTGTTTTCTTCGTCCCTTTAACTTTTTTTTTTAAATTCATCCGTTTGCAAAAGTTTGGAAATAATTCGTTCATTCAAACCGTCATCTGTTAGAATCCATGGGAAAACCGTCAGCTTAATCTGTCCTGCGTAATTCTCTGCTTTCTATCTTAATATTTTATTTGCCCGACTGAGTTATTTTTTCCCGCGTCGCTTGCGCTGAGAGTATTTTTATCCATTTTGTTTCTTCTTTAGTAATCGCTGAATACGCATGGTGTGTATTTTTGTTCAGTACGATTCTAACATTTGTAAGCTCTTGCGTTAGGGGCATCGCTGGACGCCTAAAATTAATTCGTGATTGGTCGATCTAAGAATCACAATTTTTTTATCAACCTCTGGAAATGTTGTTTCAATTTCAATCATGTTGGATGATTGTTTAACAGTCGTTTTTGTCGGTCGATGTTAGTGTTTCTGTAAAAATGGAAAAGATCAAATATTGATCCGTCATTAAATTCTTGCATTGGACGCTGCTTACGGAGACACTACACCATCATTTGCCACCCTGAAATGTTGGGCACCTGGGTCGTATCAACTTGGTTGAGGATGAACGTCGCGATCGGCCAAAAGCAGCAATCGCCAGCGATAATATCGGCAAAGTTTACCAAATGATGCCGGCCAACAGTCGAAGAATAGAGAAATAGCAGGGGTTGTGGGCATCTCAAAAAAGCATGTTTGTTACATGTTTACTCGAGATTTAGACATGAACCGCGTGTTGAGTGCCGCGCTTGCTCTGATCTAAATATTTCACAATTTCGTTTAAACAGCACCCTCACCGGACTTATTAGGTGTATAACGATGCTAAGAATTCACAATAATACATTTTTTTTTTAAATTACGAACATTATTTTTCCAAAGATCCTCGATCTTGTTTACACGCACAAAATAGGCTACACACAAATACAGAAGCAATAAAATAGAACCTTGCCTTATAAAAATAAAACGAATTTATTTCATCACCAGTGGGGCCGATCGTGGTGCTCCCTACGACGGTAACTCCTGTTATGTTCATACCCTCCGGGAATACGGTACTTAGCAAGCCGACATCGGATGTTGGCGACGGCGAATCTGGAATGACAGCTCGAAAATCGGACGACGACACATTGCTATTAACGCCGCTCGACGATGCATCCACGTAAACGGTAGCCCCGTTGCGCCTAGTATAAGGGAAAGCACTCATTTCATTTGTCCTTCACGTACACTTGATTTCCTCTCGCCCGTGTCCTTTCGCTCTTAATTCATTGTTACCAGGCATTCTGGAAGAGGTTCTGTCGGCGGATATTCTTCGAAAACGGGGCGTAGTAAGCTTTCAATTGCGTGTCTATTGTTCGACGCAGACATAGTGGGAGGTATCCTGCAAAAGAATAAATCGTATTAGCAAATTGAATAGTAATGGAGGTTTCATGTACCGGCTACGTAAACATAATTAAAAGTTTCTTGGGAATCTCTCGATTGCACATCATTGATGCGTTTACTAGACAGCTTCTTTGAGATTTATTTGATCACTTAGGTGTGGCGTGTATATGCCTTTAAATTTATAGAATTGCGCAATACAATCCGTGGAAACTAGTACCAATAAGAGCTATAAAGTAAATGGTTATTCTTATTATTTTACTAAGCCTATTCTTTGCTTATTCTTCTTTCCCTTGAGTGCTTTGATTCATCATCGTCTTTATTAATACACACAAGCAAGAGAATAAATGTAATAATGTTCTAAATATTTATTCCGCAATAATATATCAAATTTATTTAGCCAGCTTTATAGCGATTATAATAATAATAGTAAAATATCACATTCGTAGCTGTAACATATTTAAATAATTATGTTACCTCCAGAAGTTGTTGGGGTCTTCAATTTTTTTTAATTGCAGCAGAACCAAGAGAACAAAAAAAATGTAATTTGTATGAATAATTAGAGCAGCATTGCGCTTGTTGCGTCTTGGAGTTATCGAAAATGATTTTGCTCTTAAATGAGCGGTTATTATTTGCATAAAGTCTTCTAGGTTGTGCCATTACATTCAGAAAGCGGTAGAATGTAAAACCCGTAAGTTGACATAAATAATTTTCTTCAAATTTTTGAAGTATCGCTGCGCAAAACAATCAAGAGGTGCGATAAATACTTATCATTGTCTTGAATGAGAATTTATTTGGAGTTTCACTTTATTACAGCCCGAAATATTTCATCCCTGTCTATCTTAAATTCCTTTCAGGATCCTTAAACGATTCATTTGAATGTAAATGTCGCTAATTTACACCGGCTTTTCGTTTTGTTCTCCCTTCGGCGGTTTTAATAAATTTTCTTTCCAGTAGCGAAAATATTTGTATAACACCTTTTAAAATGGAATTTCCTTTGTTTAAAATGGAAACGAAGCTTCTTAATTAAAATATATTTGTATTGCTAGGTAATTTAATAACACTGCACTCCTTCGAGCGGTATTTTTTATACAGAAACAATAAGTGCTTAAGTCCTTTTTTATAATACCCGCTGTCCCCTATTTTACAAAGTTAAATTACACACTTCCAGTCAATTACGTTTGTTGAAAATTAGTTTTGCGTCCAAAGTCTCTTATGTGAGCAGAGTGCAGAAATTCCGAAGAAAATTTTCACGCGGATGTAATGCAAATAACATGACAGAAATTCCTGTGTTTCTGCACATGGAACGTTGGTTTTGTACGCGGGAAACGCAATTTCATTACGGAAGGTTCCTTGTGAACGTAGTAACAATCTAACGTTTTTATTCTTTTATCTTTTCCTTTTTCACTTATCATCTAATTGAATTTAACATAGAAAATATGCGACCTTTCTCGATGTAACAACGAAAACGAGACTAAAATATTTACATGTTTAAATTATACGAACGGAGAGTATACAATAAAGTGATATCAAGAACATGCGATACCTTGACCGTAAAAATATTAATGGTCACCAAACACAGTTGAAAAATGGATCCTTGAAGGCAAAAATTCAAAAACATAGTTTTTACGAATTTGGTCTAAAGAGCACCGAAATATCTTTGAACAATATTATCTGGATGGATTAAGCCAAATTTACAAGAAATGGACTATCAAACAAGCACAATTCTCATTACTGGAGCAATTCAAATCTCCACATAACACGTCTCATTAATGCTGGATTGTTTCCTATTGATCGTTGGATAACTCCGGAGTTAGACGACATCTTCAAAGATTACATAAGCCACATTCTCATTACTAGGTACCCGTTTTCGTAAATACCTTGAAAAGTAACAACTTTTCGTACGTAATGAATATGACATTAATAAGTAAGAATATTAAGTTATAAATAATTAATGAATAAAGGTAACGAATGTTTGTTTTACGCGCATTATGCTTTAAATTAACATTTAACGCTTATAAATATCGTTTCGCTTTCTTTCTGTACGTTAAATTTTTTGCAGTGAATAAAAAATTTACTTTGAGAAAGTGAAGCCTTGTCTCGTGTCCATCTACAGTGAATGAAGAAATATGTAATTTTCTGCGCAGAATATTAATCAAGGGCTGTTTAGGGAATCTATAATTAAAAAAGTTATTCTGAAGTTATTTATTAATTTCAGCTTGCTGATTATGATTTTAATTACGAGATCGCATTCTTTAATTTCAAATTTAATAAAAATTTTACGCTCGTTGTTTTTTTTTCGTTCCCCATGAGTTTCCGTTCAAATTAATTGGCCATTGTTTCGCAATTTAATTTTATTATGATTAACTCCGTGATGTATTTTAACAACTACGTAAAATCAACGCTAAAAAAGCGCTTTAACAATAAAATTTAGTACGAATCGTTGTTGATGCGATTCGATTTTATTGGTGTCGCAGTATCATTATCGCCGAACCTTTATTACCATCTTGTGTCTCAGTTAACTACACCTAAACAACGTTTTATGAGTATCATTGATACTCTGCTTCCTTGAAAGACGATAATCTAGATAGGGTTACAGAAAGAGGATAAATGAGGTAGTCAAGTATAGAGTTGCTTAAATGCTTTCTCTTAAATCCAATATTTTCTTTACGAAGTCAGCAATTGTTGGATGGAAATAATTGATCTTATAAGACTAAAGTAATAAAAATACACCGATCTTTATTTATTGTGGAACCTGTGATAATTTTTACTTCCTTGAGGTGAAAGCTCTTTCTTACGAGAGCAAACAATGCAGCTCCCACTACTTGCTGCTATTATAGCATGTTTTTAAAATATGAAATATACTGTACACTGCCGTTCAAAGAAATTCAGTGGGTTGGTAAAAGCATGAAAAGGTTACAGAAACAAACGAAACTAAAAACAAAATGTAATTTTATTGTATGTACAGGTAAAAAAGACAAAAATAAATAAATAAAAAGTTATTCTGGCCTAATATAACATACTGAACATTATTTTTTTTTTCATCGAAAAAACCTCATTCGCTGTTAATCGCCGCTCGAACTATTCTAGGCACTCTTTCGATAAGTTTTGTTAAAACGGATTGTGGAATATTAATCCATTCATGTTGCAGAATATTCCGTAAATGTTCTTGTGAAGTTGGGCATATTTTTCGGATCCTCCTGTCCAGTTCATCCCACAACAACTCTGTAGGGTTCAAATCTGGGCTTTGTGGAGGCCATGTCATTACTTTCAGGGTGTGCTGTTCTTCTTGTTCCTTTAGATAGTTCTTACACACTAACGCAGTGTGTTTTGGGTCGTTGTCATGCATGAATGTAAAGTTACGGCCTATTATACGCAATCCTGATGGCACTGCATGATTCTGGAGTATTGCAAAATAATTTTCCTTCCTCATTACACCCTGCACTCTGCATAAATCTCCCGTCCCAGCAAAGGAGAAACATCCCCACACTAACACAGAACTACGCCCTTGCTTCACTGTAGGCACAATGCAGTTCGGGATCACTTTTCGGTTTTAGATCTTCGGACATAAACTCGTCGATTTTGCCCAAAAACCTCAAACTTTGACTCGTCACTCCAAAGCACGTGTTTCCAATCATCTAACGACCAAT
>LR736864.1:10865213-10883563 GCA_902654985.2 Oryctes borbonicus | reverse complement strand
TTTTTATCGATCCAAGCCAAGATAAAAAAAAATTGAGAAACAAAAAAAAAAGCTCTAGCAATGCTCACACACTTATTTCAACGTTTTTCTAATAACCTATACGCTTAAAAAAAAAAACCCTTAAATTGGTTTTCAAGAAACTCTTCCATCACCGCTTTGGAGTATTCACTCGAAGAAAAACGCTGTCCTCTCAATTTTTTTTTTAGTTTAGGGAAAAGATAATAGTTGCTCGGCCCTAAGTCTGGATTGTAAGGTGTAAGGCGTATCTCCATGAAACCGTCGTTGATTATTTTTTAGACTTAGTAAGCTTTGCGAATTCTGGTATTGTCATGAAGCAGCATAATCTCTCGCTCACAATTTTTGTTCAATGCCAATCCTTTATTTCCTTATGTTCAATTAACGATAGCTCTTCTGTATCCTAAAACGCTCCAGCTAGCAGATTTTTCGGTGGCGGACATCCCTTATTGCATGGATTCTATTTCGTCGGTGATTCCCATTGATGGTGTCTCATTCTTCGATCTGCTAAGACAAGCTCCTCAACTTTCTTGATGTTCTCGTTGGTTCTTGCTTCAACAGACCTTGAACTGGTTCTGTACCCCATAAAATATGAGGGCGCATCTTTCCCATCCTGCCATATACATCTTGCAATAAAGATCCGTTCAATATTGAATAGGAAAATTAAACTTTTGCGTCTCTTATTACAATGTTAAAGCTACTCCATCACTGTCATATGCCCGACTTAACTTAACGAAGAATGCATTCATCAAAAAGCATTTGCATGGCAAAATTTCGAATGTTGTGCTGCAAACGTCGTTGATTTAAATCGGTTTCGCGAGAAGACAGAGTTACAGCAGTCGATTCGATCGTTTAACAATATAATAATCCACCATCAGAATCGTTACGTCACCATAAAAAATACAATAATAAATAACGAGAATAATTTACGTTTTTCAAATTGAAATTTGATAGTTACGAATTGTTACGACTGCATTGCTTAGCATCGAGCTCTTTCGATCAACCTGGCGTCACAGGAGACAATTTGGTACGTTTTCTTATAGCTTACATACAATATTTCTTAAGCTAAAACATTCAGCGTTGACGTCACTTTCGAAGATACCGGAAATGTAATTGGGCGAGTCACAACATGAATAAATAATTCACATAAAATAGAAATCTACCATCAACCGTTTTTATGAACTTACTTCATAAGCCACGATACACTGACGTATCTAAAAGAACGCGCATATTACGCAAACAAATCTCATTTGATGCTTACTTATGATGAATGATGGCGTATTTTTCCATGCTGTAAGTTTAAGTACCCGAAGGAGATGATGCTCATTAAAGAACGGAGGACAGAATAAAATAAACGCAGCGCATCATCAGGTTAATGATGCTAGCAAAAAGATCTCGTTCCCTTCATGTTTAACAAAAGCATTAAAAGTGATGTAAATAGTAAGAGATAAAGTACATCATTAACAAATGTTACTCGCTAGCACAGGAAAAGAATTCGTTACTTAGTTCCCAAGAAATCAATGCGAAATTAACTTTGGTAGTTAATGGTTCCGCAAAATTTTTTTTTTTTTTCATTCAGACCACCATCAATGTTCCATATCTTAAATACGACGTAAAATATACCACATATTGACTTCACTAATTACAAATAGCTTTCGGGTAATCACGTAATCCATAAAATTTTATGTTCCGAAATGTTAAAGTCGCAGGCGTAAGATCTTTAAGGTAATATGGCCTTGCACTCGCACGGATAAGCTATAAATTATCACTGTTTATTCGATAAAAAACAATTTTATTGAAAATCGTGATTTGCAGACGATGATAAACATTTATACGTATCTATATCGCTTTTAACAAAAAGATAACAATTGCTGTCACTTTTCCATAGACCCCTTTATGAATTTACAGCAGATATATTAATGTTTGGCGCCGCATACGTATAAAGAAGAAAAATCTTTCTAATGTTCATTGAACCGCGCCACTGATGGCTCAAATTGTCTCCACCCTCGATTAAAGGGAAGTAAATGTTTATTATGACTTGGACGCTGTATTTTACGTTAATAAATTCGCAACGTTATTACACTCCTTAAGCAGAAATAATAAATGTAGGTTTATTTGCGACATCTATCCACGTTGCAAAATAAACGAATACTTCCGAATTGCTATGACGCAATTCTTTATAATGGTCGTACACTATTCGTCGTAAATATTGATGCTAATTTTAAGAAGGAAATAGAGCATCCTATTTAAAATTTCTAAATTTGCATGTATTTATTGTGTATGAATTTAATATACAGCCACGATATCTTGGCAAGATTTTCAAAAATTCAATACAATGATATCTAATCAAATCATCCAAAATTTAAGGAAACATAAAGAAGGTGAACACATCAGAAAATGCCTAGAAACAATAACCAAAAGATATAATGCTAAAGATAGCTTAGCCTTCCTCACGGTATTGATGGAATAATTCACGGCAAACGCAACAAAAGGAGAGAAAAAAATTACACTAACACACGGACATGTTTCTACCTACCCGGCATCATCAGCGTGGTGTGAGGCAACAGCGATAGAAGGTAGAGATAAAAAATTACTCTCGAAACCACGCTGATGACGCCGGGTAGGCAGAAACATGTCCATGTTTTAGTGTAATTTTTTTCTCTCCTTTTGTTACGTTTGCCGTGAATTATTCCATCAATACCATGAGGAAGCTAGGATATCTTAGCATTATATTTTTGGGTTATAAAGAAGGTGGGTTATCAAGCACCTGAAAGCCTTTAAAATATATAAATTAGGTAAAGAAGGACATTAGGAAACCTACAATTTGCAAATGTAGAAAATGCAATGTGACAAGAAAGAGAATTGAAAGACTCTTCCGGGCCGGTGAAGATGGCTCTTCCTGTATAGTAAGGTACAAGGTGGGAAGGTCAAAAAGCATACATTGACGTCTACAAGAAAACTTGTTTATGGCCTTACTTCATACACTAGACAATGAATACAACGGTTAGAACTTTTATTTTATTCCATCAATAACAGCTACATTTTAATATAGTTAACGGACGGGAATTCTATTGTTGGAGAAATGCAATAAGTCGCAAGCAGAATATACGAAAAAAAAAAAAAAAACAAATTAGATACGGAAAGTAATTACGTCTTGAGTAAAATTATATTCCGGGAAGGTCAAAAGTTAATTGTATGCGACAATCATATTCGGACAGCTTCGAAATCCAGTCGCCATCGATAGTACCGTAATCCTTTTCGCGAGTTCCTGTATTGAGATTTCGAGAGCGTCCTTATCGGATAAAGCCCACGGCACCAAATGAACTGCGTAATACGATGTCTTCCAACTGGGATTATTTGTATCGAGATTCATTTTGGTAGATGTGGATTATCTGTACTACTGATCCGTAAATAAGTAAGTTTAGATGATGTTCGAAACAGATGGGACCGGTTGGTTCCATTAGCCTTAACGAAAGTAAATTGGATATAAATGTATTTGGGGGAGAAAGTGAAAATGTACCTTACACACTTCTTGAGCGTATTATTTTGTTGGAAGAAAATATTCTCTTGATTGTAGAATGTTGGATTAATTGCACGAATTTAGGCTGAAAAATATACTTATATAACGTAGCATATGCGTAAACTTAAACGAATATATAAACTAATAAAACACTTCTAACAATAAGGGGTATATAATATATTTAAAAAATAATAAATAATTAAAATTAAATTCCTTCATTGCTTACAGATGAAAGGTATGAAAAGTGTCTCTAAATAAAACATTTTTTTTTTCAACTGTAAACGTAGGAATAGCTTTTAATAAAGCTAAACTAAAGTTAAACGAAGTTATGGAATTATATAACAAGTGAAAAGATATTCCTCGCCTCCGTTCTTTAGAATTGAAAGGCTCAAGTAACGTTTCCAGAAAGAGAGATAAAAGCTTTCGCGACGTAAAGGTTCTAATGAAGAGTTATCTTTTTTTCTACAAAGGACCTCGCTGACTATTAAACGCTTTCAAGCAAAAGAGACGACGTTCTGCTCAGTTGTAAAGATAAGGGCGGAAAGTAAATACATCAGACTAGGTTATAAAAAATAATTAGCTTAAATGAGCACATTTAACGGATTCCATGGAAAGGTTGGGAAGATCTCACGTCGACCGTGGATACATACGTGGTGAATTTTAACCATTTCTTTCAAGACAGTATAAGCAAGATTAGCATAGCTCGTCGTTTAATTTCAACGATAATTTTGAATTGCGCGTTCACATCTCAACATCGCGAATTTTGATGTACCTATTTAAACCTGAGCCATGGAAGATAAGATGATATCCATGACTTGAATTGATGAATTTAAAAAAAAAATAATTTTATGGAAGAAATTATATACAATAACGGTAACTAACTCATTTATATTTTGACAACGACAATTTTAGTAAAGACCCCATGAAGCTGCTTAAGACATGTTAAAACAAGGAAAAAAGGACAACCACATTGTCGTAAACGGTAGCTGTACTTATTATTTAGTGAATAGGTTGTTATATTCTCCGCCTGTATCAGCTAAAGCGTTCCCCGGCGGATCTGTTCGCATTGTGAATACTTCTAATATTACAAACTCTCTAACATTCCGCGACTTACGGAGAGAATTATCAACATACCGAAGAAAGATTATCAGCGTGAATTTAATTAATGAATTTCAAAGCACCTGCAGGTAGCGAACATCCATGCATGCTTAACCCTTTCGCTGCGAACATTATTTACAAGGGGTGATCTCGAACCCAAAAATTAAAAAAAATTGTTAAACTTTGGGAACATGCAGAGCACATATTTGTATGTATTATTTTCTGCTAATATTCACTCTGAGTGGGTGGAATTAATTTTTAAAATTTGGAAATTTTCCGCTTTATCTATGCATATAACTCGCTAAAAGTTTTGAGACAATACCATGGAATTAATATTAGATATTCTTTGATTTTCTAATAGAGCTGTAGTGTTATAAATGGTAGCCGGGAGCATTTTAAAGGCTAAAAAAGAACAATGATAACTTCCAGTAATGTCATAATTGCCAATAATGCAAGTATAAATTATTCTCCCAAGCTAACAAACGGGGTCTCAATAGGTCAACAATGTGAGTTAATATACGTCAACCCGTTTAAGATATTACAAAGATCAAAAAAAAAATAATATTACGATGATAAAATTGCTAAAACGTTTTAATAACTTTCAAAATTTCAGATCTTATTCTCTTAAATAAAACAAAGCTAAATTTATTTGAAACGAACGGATTTCATTCCAAATGGCTGCTTATAATTTGTTCTGCTCATTGTTACCTTCTATTCTGCGTTTCTCTTTTACCTCCTAATAATCGCGATATATTTAAGCACACTTAAAAGTTACTCCGCGAAATTGTCTTAAGACCTCATTTCCCTTAAATTGTTAATTTATTTGCTGGAAATTAACAATAAACCTTTTTCAGATGTGCAAAAACGTTTATCACGAATACACTGCAAGAGTGTTGCAGGTTATTGTCCTTCCATAATCTCGTGCAAACACTAAATTAATTCCATGAAACCGGTTCGAAGATATTTTGCACGGTTAGAATTCCGTCATCGTTTATACATTTTAATCAAATTTTCGAAGGTTGAATGAGACAGTAGAAAGAATAATCGCATTCTATTTTATCTGGTGATATTGAGAGGCAAGGCGGTCCTTTTAGCAGTTAATATTCGATTTTCTTGACGTCATCGCCGTTATGAATTCTATCTATGCTCATAATTATCACGAAATGCGGGGGAAAACATCGCGCAAATCTGAGATTTCTTAAATTTATATGGAACGATCGAATTGTGACTTTCTGACGTGCTTTTCAGGTTCAATTAATGGGATTTTATCAGAACAAAAAAAAAATATTTTACATCTTTATTATACTACATTGTCGGTCAGTTCGGTAAAGTTTTTAGTTTCATACATGATACCTGGTTATCTAAAGATTGTGCAGAAACGAGCGGAGTTAATCAGATTTGAGCTCAAACCACTTAGCGGTTTACATTTGTAACAGATGGACGATTAAAAAAAGCCGTAACGCTAAACGAATCCTTATTTTTACTATTCCACGAATGTAATTATAATTATTTTCTCCCATTATGAACGCTCTCCAAACGCGAAAAATCAATATGGCTCGCATAAATGAATCCGCTTCGAATTACCAACTCCACATCTTAAGAAAAACATACATTATTATTAAATTTCGTCCGTGCTGTAATTGACTTTTGTTTACCTAACTGTTAACCCGTACGTTTTAGAACTTGCCAGTTCTCCCTTCACTTAATAAAGTATAATTAGTAACAGTACCGCACGGGTTTGCAGTTTGTGAAATTACTAATCGACAGCTTTAACATAAGCGAAGGAGGAGAAGCCGTTTTATGATTATAATGCGATACTATTGGTCGTATTTGCAGCATTTTACACAAATAGCTTCCCTATTTGTGCAGGAACCTTGTCTACTTTGCACAAAAAAAAAGATGGCGAAAGAATATTGTAGGAAACAAAAGTTGCGCAAAATTTACAGTATTTACCACAATAAACTTGCATATTTTTCAACCAGTGACAACAAGATACTTATTGAAATGTTAATGTAGTACCTCGGTTTGATAGCATCTTCTTAGGTTACGAAAGGAAACGTTAATAAATTTTTGTTTCCAAACTTTTACAGATTCAACAAAATTTTCTCAAAAGTTACTCTCAGAGTTGCGAGCCCGGGTATCAAATTCAGAACTCTGAGACCGAAAATTTTGACAAATTAAGCACTATGCTATCAGTGTTAGTAATTATCCAAATGATTTGACTAAATAAACAGATCGTTCATTAAAAAAGAATAAAATTTTCGCTGCGACTTCTGTTAGAAGATAACCAATACTGCATGAGCCCAGTTGCAAGAGAGAAAACATGTTGTTAATGCATTTAGATAGACTTAATTCATGAAATCATCTGTACAGATAACCGATGATCTGCTTAGAAATACATTCATATTCTATTATTTATTTTAAGATAGGAAAATCCATCGACGAACATACGGCCTAATGTGATGCAATATTGTAAAAACCAGGTAATGCTTAGCTTTTGTCGGATAAAGCTATTTAACGTCTATTAAGCAGGATATTCTTTTACGTGCTCCAGTCTCTACAAATATACAAAAGTGTTTGAATTCTTGCAAGAGATACCCACAAAGCAATCCAATTATTTGCAGCCTCTTGAATTACTACATTAATTTTACCCGTATTCTCACAAATTACAAACGTACTTCGTAAGTATGTTGTAAATCACATCCGTGAAGCTGAACGCTGCATCCAATGTCGTAATAAAATCAGGAACGAAAAAGGTTAGGGGATACTAAAGGAAACATTGAGGGTGGTATACAAGGAAATATAATACATTATAGCTTCTTCTGCGCAGTCATTTATATGATAAACATAAACGTATACTTGTTATTTCGTATTAATTCAACAGCGCTGCAGTGGAATAATTCAACTTTATAACCGCTGCTCCGCTAAGGTTTAATATATGCATCTCGGCCTCGCATGCAGAAATAGGAACTAGGCATTTCGAAAATTCCCTTAAATGAAAAACGCATTGGGTGTGTTCGATGGCACTAACAGCTCTAATACGTAAAAATTGTACGATATTAAGCGGAAACTCGAGTAATTCGGAAATTAACAGAATCTCCACAATATTCCGATACCAATAATAACTATATTAAACGAGTTCTGCATTTAGATGTGAGTTTTTCATGCGCAATGCGGCTTCTTCAGAAGATTTCTAAAGACTGGTGTTGTTGTCTCTTGCTCCTCGTTATATATTCCATTTCTGTTAATATTAACTACGCGACATCACCCGAAAGACATTTCTACTATTGATTACGGTCGTGAAAGTCTACACTCAACTATTGGACGCTTCTACGGGGAGGAAATCTACTTGAAAACAAGGAAGCTGGACAAACTACGTAAGAAGAAGTGCCAACTGCTTGCCTCACTGGCATTTCTGCGACGCTGCCGAGACCAGAACGTGACACCAACCTTCGTTAATGGATCAGCAATGCGGAACGGTTATGGATCAGCAAAGCGAAATAGAAATGGGATATATAACGAGGAGCAAGAGACAACAGCACCAGTCTTTAGAAATCTTCTGAAGAAGCTGACAGCATGATCGGCGAAACGTCAAGTCAAACACCAAGTACGCGACAACACCCGAAAGACATTTGTACTATGGATTACGGTCGTGAAAGCCTACACTCAACTATTGGACGCCTCTACGGGGAGGAAATCTACTTGAAAACCAGGAAGCTGGACAAACTACGTAAGAAGAAGTGCCAACTGCTTGCCTCACTGGCATTTCTGCGACGCTGCCGAGACCAGAACGTGCCACCAACCTTCGTTAATGGATCAGTAAAGCGGAACGGTTATGGATCAGCAAAGTGGAAGAGAAATGGGATATATAACGAGGAGCAAGAGACAACAACACCAGTCTTTAGAAATCCTCTGAAGAAGCTGACAGCATGGTCAGCGAAACGTCAAGTAATATTAACGAAGCGACATCACCCGAAAGACATTTCTACTATGGATTACAATGCGGCTAACAAATCTGTAACTATACTAGAATATGATCACAGATGAACATAATGGTGAGGGCCATGTTCCTTTGAATTATTTTGTAAACTACCAGGCGACCAAATTTGGTACCTACCAACTGCTTTAGTATTAATCCTTCTTTCATTGGACACGTGCTCTTTTGGTGACAATTGTATAGTTCATATTTTAACGAATTTAATTGGAGATGAAGCTGTAGGTGATCGAACACCATAGAAGTAATTCAAGAAATTTTCTTCGCCGATGAAACACGCTCTGGGAGGCTGAAGGTAATTAAGAACGAAGATATTCAACAGACACGTTTCATTACAACGTGCTTACAGATTGCAGAATTGAGGCTATTATAAAAAATAACATTTTAAAGAAATACATAGTTTTCAAACAATATAACCCGCTATGCATACCTAACAAACCGTATCTTTATATGTTCAACGGTGTATTTTGAATCCACATGCTACACAACACATAACATTCATTAAATGAAATATTTCAACCTTCAATACTCGAAGTGCTTAAAAAAAAAATCAGCAAATACCGGTTGTTAAATGCTATATCGTCGTAAGAGACGACAAGTAGGACTAAAAGGGGAATCCGTAGCATCTGCCTAGCCTTATCCGCTTCACAATTTTCAAATTACAAGCATAGCAACTACTGTTCCAGATACGTAGTGTAGAGTTCACAGTATTGCACTATGGATAAAAAGAGACAAGTACATACATGAGTGAATCATTTTCAATTTTTTTTATAAAGTTTGTAGCTCTTTATAATGTCTATCAAAAGCTTCGTGACGTTGTACGATTACCTTTAATAGAAAATCGCAACCAAAATGAATAGATAACGTTATTTATCAACGAACCCCCAATTACAGAAAGTTGCCATAGTAAATGCTGATAGGATACTCAGTAACTGATAGTGAAGTATTTACGTTATCTTAAAAGCAATCCGCATTTCATCCTATAAAACAACGATTGAGAAGTAATACGTAAATAAAATTTCACGAAACGCTTAAAAAGATCCAATTATTAAGACCATCATATCTTCAAAACGTTTTAAGGTTTGTAACATATCTCAGCTTACATAGCTGATCTGATTCACATATGTACGGCGAATAATGTTTGAGCTTGACAGATGTTAAGATATGCAAATCTTATTTAATGTTTAATGTTGGGAGCAATAAAGCAAGCAAGGGAGCAATTAGTACGCTATTGAACAAACGCGATGGCGTCAAGAGGTGACGATTTTCAGCAATCTCAATTAATATTTCATGTAAAGTCTGAAATATGTATATTACACATGTATATACTGCCACTACTTTGTATGCAGGGACGTATTCGATTGCAGTTAAAGATCGCCGATATTTTGTATGCGATTATTGTACTCGCCTCCTGTTGTAGAGGTTTGCATCGGGATTTCTTTAAATTCACGATGGTTCTCTGAGATTGTGATAGGACGGCTCGTGCTGAATATCTAAGTGGCCAAATCATATGATTAATGTACATTTTTCAAAATTATTTCTATATCAAAATATCGTTTACCCATTTACGTTTTGGATGGAATAAATCCGTCATCAATCCGTAAATAAATTTTAGCATCTGAAATGCAATAGATCTACGCAAATTAGAGCCGAGATAAACGCTGTTTAAGGGGACTCTGCACCATCATTTACCCCCAGTAAAATTTTGCAGAATTTAAATATGACGGTACCAGCTTTATTGACGATGTATGTTAGGGATGACTATTACCGATAGCATTCGAAAATCCACACTGCAATGGTCCCCATGGCAGAAATTCACGAATTTAGGTTCGAATTGATCGGATCTGGCCTCCAGAGACTTTTTCGCTTTAACGCTGATGACGCCAGGTAGACCGAAACATGTCCGTCAGTTACGGCTTTCTCTCCTTGCATTCCTTTTGGCGTGAACCATTCCGCCAATTCCACGAGGTTCGTTAACATTTGTTTCTAATAACTAATAAAGTGGGATCTAAATATGAACCCTGGAGAACCCCCGGAAATCTACAAATTTAGATTTTTTACCTTCCCCTATCTAATGGAAGAATTCATTCACCTGAGCAAGCCAATACATTTCAATTTTTAAGACTTTTTGTTATAAACCTCCATTATAATCGTTGGAAAATCTGCATGTTATTATGCATTATTAAACTTCTACACAAACGAGAAGTTACATACCTTATACCCACTACTTTAAGTGTTGATTTAATTTCCAGGAACATCAACATAAAAGTATTCGATGCTATTTGTAATTACCAACGCAATTACATACCTAGTGCCGGTTAAATGTTTGTTGACGTACGTAATTAATTGATCGAATTAATTACCATTAATTAAGATACAGAAACGTTGGACGTTATAAATTGCTCCTCTTTGTAAATCTAGGTTTACGAGTGATGAAAGGCATGAAAATATGCTGGAACAAGATGTATATATTTAATATTAATCAAGCGTTCTTAATGATTGCAGTACCATAAATAAAGCTGCTGTAGAAAAACAAGATCGCGGCCTCTTAAAAGCCCCGTTGCAGGATCAAGCGTCAAACTAACACGTATGTAGGTTCTGTCTCGTGCCAAACTACAGTAGGCGGAAAAAAATCACACGTCCTACGTTTAAAAACCACTTTTTGTTGATCATTATTATTAATCCGACCCACACAGCAGATAGTCGTACTAGAGAAATTATTTTTGAGCGGAAATCTCAAGAAATGATTAATATACAGGGTATCTCACAAAACTCGTTAGCTAGAAGTTTTAATGATGTTGGATGAGAGATGAGAGATGAATGCGTGTAGGTGAAGAAAGCGCTAGGAGCGAAACTGATAGTGCCGTGTATGAAGAAATAATTCTGTTTTGGTTTAGTTATATTAGCATTATTTTGATTATAAAGTGCTAATCGACCTATTTTTGAATTTCTTTTTTATTTTGAAAAATAATCATAGACGGAAACTTGGCATTACTTTTGGAACTCGATGTACACTACCGCTCAGAGAACTTCGGTCGGTTCGTAACAAACATGAAAAGGTTACAGAAACAAACGAAACTGAAAACAAAATGCAATTTTATTGTATGTACAGGTAAAAAGGACAAAAATAAATAAATAAAAAGTTATTCTGGCCTAATATAACATACTGAACATCGAAATACATCGAAAAAAACTCCTTTACTGTTAATCACCGCTCGAACTATTCTAGGCATTCTTTCGATAAGTTTTGTTAAAACGGACTGTGGAATATTAATCCATTCATGTTGCAGAATATTCCGTAAATGTTCTTGTGACGTTGGGCATATTTTTCGGATCCTCCTGTCCAGTTCATCCCACAACAACTCTATAGGGTTCAAATCTGGGCTTTGTGGGGGCCATGTCATTACTTGCAGGATGCGCTGTTCTTCTTGCTCCTTTAGATAGTTCTTACACACTAACGCAGTGTGTTTTGGGTCGTTGTCATGCATGAATGTAAAGTTACGGCCTATTATACGCAATCCAGATGGCACTGCATGATTCTAGAGTATTGCAAAATAATTTTCCTTCCTCATTACACCCTACACTCTGCATAAATCTCTCGTCCCAGCAAAGGAGAAACATCCCCACACTAACACAGAACTACGCCCTTGCTTCACTGTAGGCACAATGCAGTTCGGGATCACTTTTCGGTTTTAGATCTTCGGACATAAACTCGTCGATTTTGCCCAAAAACCTCAAACTTTGACTCGTCACTCCAAAGCACGTGTTTCCAATCATCTAACGACCAATCTAGATGAGAACGGGCTCACTGTAGCCGTTTTGCTCTATTGCCCCGACGTAATAAGGGTTTCGAATGGCAATGCGTCCATGAAGGTCCGCTTGTTGAAGTCGACGTTTTACCGTACTCGCCGAAACTTGTTCTTCACGGCCGCGATTGACTTCGGCTGCTATTTGCGGCGCTGTTAATTTCCTATTGCGTTTGCTTAATAATGCAATTCTCAAATCTTCAGCTTTTGTTGTTTTCCTAGATGCTCCAGGACGAACACGATTTTCTATAGTTTCGGTTGTCCGATATCGCTTTATGATGTCATTTACTGTTGAACTTCTCGTATTTATTTTTTCAGCAATTTGTCGCCCCGAATATCCTTCTTCAAACAGTGTAATAATGTGTGAACGTTTTTCTACACTGGTAGGCTTGCCACGTGCCATTTTGAAGTAAATTTTCTTAAAACTTTCGCGCAAAAACGACAGATGCACACCAACACACGTTTAACGGTAAAATGAAGCAAATTTACATCTTTACGCCCGTGATAAATAAACAAGAGTGATACTGCGGTATATTTCCTAAATGTATTGTTCGTTAATAATCCCCAAACGACCCGTTTCAAAAAATCGGTACTTCCGAGAAATTCTTGGAATGATAATAAAAAAAAACTTTATTGTGGTTGTCGCAATATTTCTACTTTACATGATAATTTATGGCTTTAATCCCTTAGAAAAGAGTGTACGCTTAATATTTTTCTAATTTTATGTATTAATAATTGTATACAGTGTGATATAATAGATTTTTATTGTATGACCGAACTTCACTGAACGGCAGTGTACTACATTGCGTTTCTTGCTGTTACTATATAACTGTCCAATTATTTAATTTTCTTTATTCTGCTATTGAATACGCATAAATCTTTACGTAAAAATAGTCGCAAACAAGAAGCCACTTTCTTTGATACAATTAAATCCAAATCATTTCGTTCTTTCCGTATTAATGTGAAAAGAACGCGGAGCAGTCCGTCGTCATCTGTAGCTAACGTATTTTTAAAGGCGGAAAAAGACGCGAAGTTTTCCAATTAAGGATAAACCGAAACGACTACAGAATACTTCAAGGGTACTAGAGTTTCCCTTCGTCGTATTCAAATAAATGACATTCAATCGTCATATATTTGAGAATAACAACCGATGACTTTTCGATTGAATTTCCTCTCCGGCAAAATTGCTGATCGATTATTCATTCGACTAGAAAAATACACCTGCATAAGTGCCCCGTTTCTATACGCGTTCCCTATTATTTTAAACTGAAGAAAAAAGGTAAAGCGAAACCTCTGTAAACAGACGTTTAGAAAACAAAAGAGTAATTCTCCATAAAAATGCAGAAGCCTGCCATATCAATAATCGCGAGACTTAGTATATCGTGAAATCGATAGTTTGCAGAATCCTATCTATGAAGCTTTTAGAGCTGCGTATCTTCTTTGAATGTTTATGGGGAAACTGCGAACGTTAAATACCTGAAGTCTAGCGCTTCGAGGGATGTTGTGTCATAAAATGTAATACGAGGATGGTGTTTTTAATTTTGCATATAGTCGTGCAGATGGCGTCGCTAATTAAACGTCACTTGTCAAATCCGAAGTTTTAGCGAGATACGGCTAGTGATTTAGTCACGGTAAATTTTTAAAGCTAACTAAGTCACTGGATAAATGGAATTGAGCCAAGAAAATTTTCCACAACTCTCTTAACAACGTCTTGTGGAATTGACTTTTCTTTTGGGTGTTGAAGCACAACATCAGCCACAATTTTTCGCTGGTACTGCGAATTCCAACCTGAACGCATCAGTCTCAATGGCAATCCTAGGCCAGGACCACCAAAAATAACAGTCACTCAAAAAAAGAAAAACATGGCTGCTGCGCGCCAACTGATCAAGTAAGATCAACATGTGGCATATCGTGAGATTGAGGCATTTCGAAGATCTCAATCAAAAATATTCTGCATGATGAATTGACTCCGAGAAAATTAGTTTCCCGTTGAAGCCTGCATCCTTTAATTGAAAATAAAAGACGGCTGGCATTAGTTGGTAACGAAAAACTTTAAACCGAAAGCTTTTATAAAATTATTGTTTCAAGATGAGAACGAGTTATTAGATCAAGCTGTTCTGACTTAAGTCGTAACTATCTTTGCTTCGTTGCAGAAGATTCAAGAATGGGCTGCATGGTCAATGGTTCCGGCCGCTGAAAGAACCGGTCGATGCCTTTAAAATAGCAATTTTGGTTGTTCCAAATGATGAGTGACAAGACTGCTTCAACAGTTGATTTACAAGAATGAAGAGAGTATATCAATTTTTATCGAGATCAGTTGAAAAAACAACAAATAAAGAACTTTATGTTGATGTAATGTTTGCTGTTATCCCACATGCAAAATGAGAGAAACAGCCTTCGTGTAACCAATATTCATTGTTTATGATTTTAAGAACATTTTAGCAGAATTTCCAAAAGCACCGTGTACAAATAACATTAAAAATTCCTTTTACAAGCCAATCGCACCGGTTAGTTTGAAAATGAAACTTCGAACGCGGTTACATGTAAATTGCGCCAGCTGCATAATTTTAACATATTACGATAAATTTTACATTATCTAACACAAAACATATAAACCATACACCAATGGTTTTAATTTTACGATATCACCTTGTTACGTAGATAAATTGGCGGTAAATTTACAATCACGTGCAAAACATGTATACGCAGCATCGCATATAAAGTCTAGATTAAATGGAAATTTTTTTTAATGATCAAAATACTATGATATGTGTGAGGGAAAAATGTTGAAATAGTTGATTTTTCCATATTGATTAATTAAATTTTGGGTTTATGAATTCGGGAATGTTTCAACATTATGTTTATGTGATTCTTTCTGGTTCTTTTGGTTGATATCGTTACTGCTGAACCATTCCTCAGCTTGTTTAAGGTTGCCATTAGCCTCACATGTAGCTTGTCCTGGGATTTCTCGATGTCAAAATTAAAATCTGCGTAAAGTACGAGAGTAGTCTGAAAAGTTTCCAGCCTAACACAGATTCACAGAAACTTCTTCGCCTTGCTCGGCGCCGATTCACCCATTGCAGTCCACTGTTTCGACCGTACCTTCACTTCAGGAATATAATGGTGTATTAAAGTTTCATACATAGTCACTCATTGCCGCCTAAACTCACTCTTACTTCGCTTAAACTGCTGCAGTAGAGCTTTGGAGCTTTGGACTTCTTGTTAAGTATAGGTGGTTTTTTTATCAAATAACTACTTTTTAATTAACAGTCCCTCTTCAAAATGAATAAATAAAGTAGTCTATCAAATGTTTCTCAATTGGCAAATGAAGATTTGGAAACAACCATCAGTAAAACCCACCAAAATTAATAAATTTACTTATCTGCAAGAAAACGATACTGATCTACTACAATGCGTTATTTATGCATGTGTATTGGCAAAACGATCTATAAAAAGCAATAAACTTTTAAGAAATTTGCGAACTAATCATAATGTATTAAAAGATTTATCTTGTAATTGTGATGTTTTGAATAATATTAAAGCGACCTAGTAAAACCTTTTGCACACATAAATTTGACCTTGGGACCCGTGATTTTTCAGCCGTATTTTATGGATCGTAAGGTGAAAAAGGATGCCGACCACTGCTCTAGCATCGTTTGGTGGATTTTTCCGGTGTTATCGATGGCGACTGCAATTTTTTGCCTTCTTGCCCCAAACGTTCATCGTGAACCAAGCTGGTTTGGCGGTCACTTGGCAAACGAGGTTGCAAAGTCTCTAACGACTCGATATTACAAAGACACTAACACCAACTGATCCAAATGATAACAATCGAGCATCCAACATGGCCGAAATTTTCAAAAATATCTTTCAACGCATGCACTTCTGCTTCGTCTTATTCTTTCTTAACACTTTAACACCCTAAGGGTCTCGGAAAATTATATTACCAGAATATGTTTAACGAGTAACGCCATTTTCATGTTGAAGCTTGAAACAGATAGATCGTTGATGTAAATGTAAAAGAAAGAGAATTGTTGAAAGTTCTTTGTCTAATAATCGTATAAACTAGATACTGCTACGAATAGATACAATATTAGCACCACTTTTAATAATTTATCAACTTTCTCATTTTCTCGAATCCAACACAGCGTCAGACACTTTAATTGGCTGTTTGCTTCGTAACTCTAAAGATAAGAATCCAAATTTTTTCATTAAAATTTTAGATGTTTTTTATGACAGTTTATTTTAATTAATTGGACAAAGGTGGTATAACACAATAATAAACATACTCTTGAGATAATAAATGACGAACAGGCAGTACATACCTAATAGCTCGCCTACGGCTACGCGAAATTGTCACTAAATAAATAAAACGTAGTGATTGATAGGTGACATAATGTACTCGCACGTATGAATTATTAATAGGCTCAATATATTAAACGCCCACATACGATTCGTTTAATCCGATAATGAATGCGCGAAAAAATAATATTGCTTTTGATCGTAAATCCGGAAATCTTTGCGTGGGAACGTCAACTGTTAACAATAGTAACTTGACTGACGCTGGTTTTAAATACCAGACATGATTTACAAAAGATACGCATGATGCAAGGTAATTCCCTTTTATATCCACGTACATATTTATACGCCTATCAAAAGGATGTAATCCCTATGAAACAAAAAATGACGTATGTATGTGTGTATACAGTGAATGTTATAAACTTTAGACGGACACGTAAAACCGCGCAAAAGTAAACTCACTAATTTTTACTTCACTCGTACACAAAATGGCTGAATGATGAAATTTAAATTTGGTCCTTTTTTGTTTTAAACTTTGTCGCCATGAATAAACTCTTGTACACTGAAACCTCTACCTTTGTAAGCTTTTTTTCGTACCCAAATAGAATAAAAACGAATGTCCTCTTACTGGAATAACCATGTTCACATTCATTTCATTTTCCCCTACCAGTAAGAACAAATAAGAATCATACCACTGGATGATTATTAATTGCTCGTGCCAAAGATAGCCACCAGCCTATAGACTCCATGATCTCAAGTTTGCTGTTCATAGCAAAGTACTTGAGGGTTTATGTGATTGATCACCTTGTGCACTTCGTGATTAGCCACTCTCAGGTTTAGTTTATTACCAATCCGCACGACATGGCTACTCGGAGGTGGTCGATCCAGCGACCTTCTTCACAAACGGCTTCTCAAATTCGCCCACTTGGCGCCATGTCCAGTAGCTTCGCAAAAGCATAATTTTCAAGCCTCCTATCAGTGTTCCATCCGCTGAAGAAGACAACTGTACACCACATCAATACATCATTCTCTGTCAGGCATTATTTATATGCACTGTGCCTGCAAAGTAATGGAATTATTCTCTCTCGCTCTTGTATATTTGGCCACTGTATATATGGCTGTTTCAGGTCAGCTTTTGGTCAAAAGTCACCTCTAGGTAGGTCGTTAACGAAAGTGAACAAGTCAAGTCCTAACAGAGATCCATGTGGCACACCAGACGTCATACACTGAGGAGTATAGAGCTCATCCCCTCGTCTAATCATGAACATCCTCCCAATGAAGTACAATGATATCAACCGCGTCAATTCCGGACTGAAACCCAGTTTTTGCATCTTAAAAATGGCGCTGTAATGCCAAAACCTTTGTAATATCCAGAAAGACCGACCCAACGCACCTAAGACAATTATGGGCCCAACCTGCGATATTATCCAAGCCCAATACTTTTCCATTTTTTGGCAGGCTAGAGAATCTAGCCACCCCGATGGACACAAACCTCCCTCAAATGAAAATTAAGCTCTAGGCAATTGTCACAAATTAACTTTCGCTTCTTAGTAGAGGAGTCTGTATTAATGAAATCGAAGAGGAAGATGCAAACCTCATTTGGATCCTTACATCCTTGACG
>LR736864.1:10806650-10855213 GCA_902654985.2 Oryctes borbonicus | reverse complement strand
AAATATTAACTACACGACATCACCCGAAAGACATTTCTACAATGGATTACGGTCGTGAAAGCCTACACTCAACTAATAAAATTATGCATTAGACAAATGAAGATAAGAAACCATTTTTATTTTACCTACATTGCTATTGCAATAATGGCACTCCTGGTAAGAATGTTGAAAACAAAGAAATCGCCTCCACCATGCAGAACGAATAAATGCAGGTTTGCCACAAATAAGGCGGTGAATTTAGTTTTTCTTTTGCAAAACGCAAGCTTTTCAAAATAGAATGGCCATTTATCGATATATTCGCTTTTACCGTACATATTTAAATAGACTGGAAAATCTCAAATTTTTCAATTAAAATCTAAACCAATAAACATCTAAAGGTTATTGTTACCACATCATGTTGTATCATGATAGAACAATACAATAAAACGGCATTTTATCATAACATCAAATTACTTGCCGATATTAAATTTCCCTACGCATTATAATCTTATCTTGCGGCGTCACATCAAAACCTGCATAAAATTACAAACAGTACGATTAATCGACATTTTATATTCTTCGAGCAATAAATAATAATAGCATATAAATTGCGGAACATTTTGTAAATATTTTCAGTCAACTTCAGACGGAACCTTGAATTTAACATTGGAATTGCTGCTACAGTCATGATTTTTTTTTGTCCAAATTAAGAAAAATTATGGAAAGTTTAATACATATTTGTGACCAGCTTCCGAGATATTTACACAAATTGCTAAAGGCGATATTGCGACTTCCCAAAAACAGGCGGTACCTTAAGACTATGACGTATATCCGCCCTCTCTATATCACCACGTTATGCGTTCTTTCAAATGAGGGAACTTCAAGATTTGAAAAATTTTAATAACATCAACCAAACTTGGCAACCATTTCAATAAGATCTATAAAATTTGTTTGATATAATTCAAGAACAAAATTTGTACGACCATTCTAGCATGTAACGCATTTAAGATATCGAGAGTTAAAGAAACAACTCAAATTATCTCAAAAATTAAGCCAAATAAATAAATTATTAAAGAAAGGAATTATCTTCCACCCACGCAGCAATAGGCGAACATGCTGCGCATGAAATGAACGTATAAATACATATAAGCCAATAAAATACGCGAATTTAGCACATTGATTTTGCGAAATAGAACCATTAACAGGAAATTATCAAGAGATGACCCGACATTAACACATAACGATCGCATATGACTCGCAGCTTTCGACGATATTCCCCACACAAAAGATGTACTTCATATGCAAGGCGCTGTGGAGTCATTCTCGTAAAAAGCATTCATAAAAATTCATGTTTAAGGTTGGTTTATTGCCAACCGATTTAATTCGCTATCCTCTTTTATGGCCAATATAATGTTAAAGAAGTGGTTAAAGTCATAGCGGCTATTCACTTAAAAAATTACTTATTCGGACCTCGAGAGCAGGCGCATAAATTTTAAGCAGATCCTTTACCATAACGATATAAACGCTATAAATTTCTATACTAAAATTTCAAATAACGGAAAACGTAATAATAAAAGTAAATGCTTCTTCATTTTCCATGAAGGCTGAGGTGCAGCGAGAAGCGACAAACACCGACCATAGAAATCCACGAGTTGTCCTTGCCAAGCTTTAATACGTTGCTTTATTGTGCACTATATTTCTAAGTGCTCTTGCGAGGTTTTTAAAAAAACGAAAGATACAAACAATCACGCTGAAATTAATTAAAATATTAAAAAAATTAAAGTAAACATGCAAAAATATTCAATATTTTTGGTAGACCGAACTATAACGTTATGAAGGAAGAAGTGTTTTTAAATGTATCGAACAAAAAGGCATTAATACGCGCGTACAATAAATATACAATATACGAGAAATTGCATCGATCGATATACGAAAGAGTATACATTGGAAAATTCTGCAAACTCGGCATGTACTGTTAAATTAAATTATTTTTAATAATCTGGGACTTCCGCATATCCCGGAAGTAGCAATTTTTGTTATTTTAAATAGAACATCCTATATATTATTTACATTATTGTATTCCTAACTCAAGTTGTTGAATGGCGCATACTTTTCACCGATGAAGCAACATTCACCCGTGACGATTGTCACTAATACTTAGGCAACATTGCCTGCGTCATAAAGAACCTCGAGAGAGGGAGACGAGGCGCAACCATAACTATATTCGGCAACAGTTAGGCTGTTCTAAAGGCTATCACACCCTATTCGTACGAATCTATACACAATTTAAGGCAATTGGGACGTTACTTTGCGATGGATCTCTAGCCATCGAGGGATCGAAGGTAATGAAATGGCAAACAAGCTGGCTAGAGAAGCAGTGAATCAGTCCTAACCTCTTCTATGGCCTACAAGAGAGCCACATAAAACAAGTAGTTAAAACATGGGAGGACGATCAAAAGACCTCGTACTAGAAAAATGTTCCAGGACAAAAACTCGGACTCGCCTAAGACGGCAAAAATAGGAGGACCTTAGATTACTGGCGAGATTTCTAACAGGTCATGCAGCCCTAAAATATCACCTATTTAATCCAGAAAAAGCTGAAGATCAAATCTGTCGTCTAGGGCTAGAAGATCTGGAGACGGCGGAAAACATTCACACATGTAAACGTTTTACCATCAGTTTACAACAACATTTCAGTAAACCATTTCTGACATCTACTGAACTGAAGGATAAAGGTCCTAGAGTAATGTTAAGGTTCATGAAGAGCCTTCATCTACTCTAACACGCACAAGGGACATTTTGTTACAACAGATCTATTAAGGTCGCAGTGAATAAAGGCATTTGTGCTATTGCCCAATGATACTAATACTACTACTAGGCAATAGGGAAGACTTGGATTCAAAGTTTCCGGGGAGTTGAATTGGGTGTGGTGGTCCTATTACTTGGTTTCCAAGGTCTCCGTTAAACTATTTCTTATGCGTTAAAGAAAGGCATGGATCGCTTATTAAATGTCAATGGTGATATTTTTCATCACTATTCAAAAAACGCATGTATTAGAGCAATGCTTGAAAGAAATTTGTCATCAACATTTTAATATGAAAACAAACAAAAATCGGATAACAACAGTTAAGGGACTTTGGTGCATCCCCCTGTATAATATAAATTATAAATATATGCACGTACATGTGTACGTAAATATGTAATAAAAACCTTTATGGACTATATGTATATAGATACATACATGCGTATGTACGTTGGAACTTTCAACAGTATTCTTTTTAAGGAAACCCCGAAATGGATACTTACAGATTTGACGCAGGAACTGACCTCGATTACATTATAATTTTAATAGGATGATTAGATAATTGCTAGAATCCATTAAACAATTAAATAAAAAAGCGTACGTAATTAATTGATTGAGTTATATACATTAAAAAAATTTATATTATTTAAGCATATGCATATGTTCCACCTTCGCCGTTCGCCTAACGCTGAGTACCACAGTACATATTGTATGTTTTTCGTTACCATATTGGTATTACGTTTTCATTAGTGAAGTAGCAATATAACAACTTGTATTTTCCATATGTGAATTTACTAATACTACGATTATGCATGTAAGTATTAGCCCACTTGTCACATAGCAGCTGTGCTTTAAAGAAGCCAAATGACGAAATGACGCGAGTTATAATATCGATAGATCGCACCTATCGCAATATATCTAAATAAATGTACGCCATATAAGCGATCTTTGAGATATTAAACGTCCATAGAACTTTTGTTAGGGCAACTATCTAATTTGTTAGATTAAATAAATTCTTAGTTTACCAACATTCTAATGTGCATTCATTTTAAAGTTGATCCAATTCAAAAGGTTCAACCAATTACATGCTGTTGTTTTCAACCGTGTATGGAGAGTTGTGTATGTTTAACAAACAAAGTTGGTTGAGTCAATCAATTTTTGCTTGACACAACGAATTTTTTGTCTCAATGTAGAAAAATTGAAATTTAATTTATCAGAAGGCAGGTTTATATTTGTGATTGCAAAATTCAAAGATAACAAAGCGATCTAAAAGCCAATTGCGTTGTTATGCGTAAGTATTGTAATGAACCTTCCATGGTGTCTGTGCACGGAGAGTTTTACGATCGGTGAATTTACCTTATTATCACGTTCCATAAGCAAAAAATATAATGCTAAGATAGCTTAGCTTCCTCATGGTATTAATGGAATAATTCACGGTAAACGCAACGAAAGGAGAGAAAAAAATTACACTAACGCACGTACATGTTTCTGCCTACCCGGCGTCATCATGGTGGTTTCGAGAGTAATTTTTTTTCTCCACCTTCTATCGCTGTTGCCTCACAGTTAATGCCACAAACTCGACATTTCTTGGCGCCCTCTAGTGCCAAAGAAACGCATGCCTGCCGTTCAGGAAGCAGCGACATAAGCCGGGTACTGTTCCCCAAACCATCCCTCGAGCAGTTCTCTGACTGCTAAACATGAGATGGTGACGCTGGTAGCACTTTGGGAAACCGCACATGTGAATATTCCGACAGGCTTACCATGATGTATATAAACAGAACACATCAGAAAATGCCTAGAAACAATAACCAAAAAATATGATGCTAAGATAGCTTGGCTTCCTCATGGTATTAATGGAATAATCCACGGCAAACGCAACAAAAGGAGAGAAAAAAATTACACTAACGCACGGACATGTTTCTGCCTACCCGGCGTCATCAGCGTGGTTTCGAGTGTTAGTGTAATTTTTTTCTCTCCATTTGTTGCGTTTGCCGTGAATTATTCCATCAACACCATGAGGAAGCTAAGCTATCTTAGCATTATATTTTTTGGTTATTGTTAGGCATTTTCTGATATGTTACGTTCCATAAGCTTTATCTCTTGAAGTGATCGGAAATTTCTAAAAAAAAAAACACAAAACACATTGTAACCTTTTACAGTGTAATGTTTATTGAAATAATGACCTATTGCAGATATACACGTATATGAATAAACATAACGACTGCGATAATAATTCATATTTGTATTTGAAATTTGGGTCTTCCGTATCCGGTTAAAATTCAATTGTTACATAATTATAAAGCAAATGATAAATTCGCTTTATCGAATTTCCTGTAAGCAGATAATAGCTTCCAACATAGTATTAATGCGAAGCAGAATAATGTTTGTATAGAATGACAAAATCTGTAAAAATATCGGGATATTCTCTTGAAAAAGCTGTAGCTTTAATTCCTTTTATTGTAATTTAAATAATTTATCAGGAACATTCGATTTATACTGAGACATTCAGTGACATTTGCTTTTCAATAATAAAATAAGCACGGTCTTTTGTATCCCGAAATAACTTGAATAACTTAATCAATCTAATATCTCTTATTCAGGGCTTTGCTAACATACACACAATAGATCTTCGATTCGTCTTCCATCCGCCACTTACGATTTCCTTATATCCTTTCCGACCTTTCCTCATGCAATTTTAATACCGATGATCACATCCTGGACTTCAAGTTGAGTAAATATCGTCGACATTGTACGTAAGAAAACGAATTTGCTAGATTAATACTTCGCCTTTTTGCAGATTAGAATAATTCAGAAGGTGGCTGATGCCAATGGCTAAGGCAAAGTTTTAAACCGCATATTTTCTCTTATATTTAATTATTCTACGTCATCATTCCAATCTATTGTTCATTGTATATAATTCATTTCATCACGGAATAAATCGGAAGCCCCAAGATATTCAAACTGTATTTTCTCAACAGTGACGTAATATAAATTTGATTGGTTCTATTTACGAATTTAATTGAATTTTTACAGGTTGCATGAGGAAGCACGCGTGGCACCTTGCGGACGCACCGCCCGTTATCGGCTTCGTTCACACTATCTCTGATTTTCTTCCACTTCGTTAAAAAGAATTGCATAACTGATTGGAATTTTTCTTTCTACTTCCGGATAGGTTCTCGGTTAAGACCTTACTGATCTTCAGATGTTTCAATAATTGCAACATGTTTACGGGGCGATATTCTTCCATTTTGCACATATTATTTACCTTAGGTGACATTTTACATCAGGAACGCCTTCAACAGATTTGTAGACATTGCCTTTTTAAATGCCCCAAAGCTATAATGAGGTATACTTTAAGCCTTCTAAAAATTGAGCTATGTGGTTACCTACTCTTGGAAAATCATCGTAAACATAAGTAACTTGATTCTATTTATAGCATTAAATAATTTTGCACCAATTCCTAAATACGTCCAATCTCTAAATTGAAAACACAAAAATGCATTAAAAGGCATTCAATTAAAGTCAAAGTAAATCTAAAACAAATTATAATTGTACAATTTCCAGCAAGTCAAAATTCTGTTACGCTGGTTACACATACAACTCGAGTTTCGTATCAATTGACATTGTTCGTAAGTAAGATAATCTTTCTCATAACTGGATTACACGAACAAATGATTAATTTTACCTCTAAACTTTCCGGAGTCTAGAGCAATGGAGCAAACTTTAAACAAAATAATTGAATAATAAATCTCACTCAGGGGGTGTTACCACATTTCTTGAATATACGTTCTATTATTTGCTCGACGTAATTCGTGCTTGCGACGGCTTGATAGCTGAAGTTTAGGTGCACATATAAATTATTGCATTTCAACACATATTATAACGCTGTTTCCTGTTTAAAAAATCTTCGCACATCTTCGCACCTACGTCTGCAGAATTAACTCAAATTTACAGATTTACATTTTTTTCAGGAAAAGGCTACATATTCAGGTTCCATACAAACAACGACTTTGTGATCCAGATCCATTTATATCCTCCATTCGATCACGAAACAAATTTAAGAAAAATATATTGAATCCAATTTAAAATTAGATTTCAATGCAAGTCCTTAAATGAGGTAAAACATTATATTGAACGTAGCGATAATACAAAATAAAATTTTCAAATTTTGTAAAATGTTCCACATACTCGCGACTCTGTGCGACGGCAAGATAAACTTTCGAAATTATTCTGATTTAGTAAACTAATACAGTCTGCATTCCTTTTATGGTACAGCAGCGATCTTAAGAGGCAAATACTTAAGAAACCTCCTCTGCATTCATTCAATAGAGAGGTGTTGGTTTATATAATAAGAGAGCCGTACCAGGAAAGCGTATTCTAATTTAGTACGTACAATAGCATAATAAACAGTTTTAGTTGCAGATACAATACGGAAAGACCTGTAGGATTATTATTATTATTATTAAAGCCGACAAGTAAATCGTTGTTACGTGTTGAGAAAATGGAAGGTTTGAATCAAATAATACGCCCATATTCCGAGCTAACAGTAATATTATCAAATTATCAAAACTTTCTGACTTTTTAGCCTTTTGTCATACACATACAGGCTTAGATAATAATAACTTACGCCTTGCCTTTGCGTAGCACACTCGTTTCTACTTTGCTGCGATAACAATAAAAGCTATTATTATTGAAACTAAACGTGTTCCGGGTTTGAACCGTGTCATGTCGTTGATTAAAATAAAAACTCGACGTTGGTCTTCGCCTCTGGCGTGGTTCACACGTTGAGTTACCGTGTTAACTGTTGCCATCACTCTCCTGAAGAAGCCCCATACGATTGTGGGCAAAACGTCGAGTTTTATTTTAACCAACGACATGACACGATTCAAACCCGGAACACGTTTAGTTTCAACTGACTCTGACCGTGGAAGCCTACGTTGCTATTATTATTGTTACCATTATTATTATTAGGATTTATTGGCAAAAGCGCATTGGCAACAAGAGCTAAAATTAATTCCATTGCATCTGTATCTTTTCCTTATTATGTAATATAAAAAAAATGGCGGTTCAATTAATTATTTTGCCTATTAACTTTCTTAACGTGTAGAAGTGTATTTCGCCGGAATTTATCGCAATTTATTTCTTTTCATTTGTGGTTGATTCGGTTGAGAATGAGGATCCTACGCATCCTCGAAACGGTTGTCCGGAATTAATTAATTAAACTTATGTGGCATCATTATGTTTTTAAATAATGGTCCTACAGTTAGGCATGTGAGAGAACAATTTGGGATTTTGCGGAATAGAATAAGATGAATTTATGCAGCCTGTAGAGAACTAATAATACTACGAAGATGATGCTGAAAGAAAACAACAAATTTGTGACTGGGCCGATTTTGATTACTCTTTAACCCTACGACATTTGCAAAGAAAAGTGCTTAAATCAGTGGCCACTATTTCAACAAATATCACTATCTACGATTTACAGAGCACTTTCATTACTCTTTTAAAGGAAGGTCATTAGTTCCTGAAAGAAGAAATACACCGGACACTATTCAAGCTCGCTTTTAATTACGCCGTGCAGTATGTTGGAAAGAGAGGATTAATGAGTGCGGAATACAAAAATATTCTCGAGTTTCATACGGAAGATCTGCGAAAAATTCTAGAGCAACGAAAATAAAAGCTCGGTTAAGAGGACGCCATTATTCTATTGGTGCCGCGATGAATTCCTTGTATTTGTTTCAGATTCATCCCCTATAATGCAATTAGCTTTTCTGCATTTCTCACAACATTAATTGCCCATTTACATATTGACAATGTAGTCTTATTATGGACAATGTTAGATTCCATAGAAGTGAGGCTCTCATCACAAGTCATGGTTATTTTCAAGTGTTTCTACCTGGTTATAACTCTTTCTTGAATCCAATAGAGGAACTATTCAACCAATGGAAACATATAATCAGAAGAACCCAGTCAGCGAATGAAAATGAGTTATATGAATATGTAAAAAAAAAAAACAATTCATTAAATAATATAATCATTTGTTTCTATTTGTTTTATTCATTCAGACTTTCGAAAAGGTGGTAAATTTATGTAATTGACTCGATAATCTTGTCCTACTGTCGCGAGCTTACTTCTGTCAAAATCAATTCTTTTACCTTAATATGCGCAATAACTTTTCAAATTCTCAAAAATTAAAAAGATCGTAAACGCGCAACATTTATTTCGTTTCATTCGATACATGTTTCCTTTCAATGATCATCCAGGTCCCAACTTATACACATAACATTATTTAAACGGACACACAAGAAGTTTCACAAGCAACTTACTCAATTATCCTATACGAAGTTGCGTTATCGGCTTAGAACCGCAATTTTACATCTAACGGCAAGGGGGCACGTCACGTAGATCAAAGCGGACAGCTGCCCTATTGCCCCGATGTCACTTGGTCGAAGTTCCTTCGGTCAAGTAAAAGTGCGCTGCAATGAAAGCAAACTTTCGCCGCAAAAACAGTTCGCGCGATGTTGATCCGGAAGACGCTCAGCGTCGTCTCGACCGTCGAGGAGTTCGTCGCGTACTAAGTTGAGCGGCTATCAGCGCTGGACCCGCCCCCTGGGCACGCGCGTATTCCCACACGACGATTCCCAGATTCGCGAGTAGACCATTCAGAAGCCGCGACGACGATGGGCAACCGCGTCCTCGGTCACTTAATAAGAGATTTAAGGATAACGACACTCGCGTATTCCGCCGCTACGCGGGATATATTGCGTTCTCGCACCACGAAACTGACGTCGCACCGAATAAATTACTTTCCCGCGAAGCTGAATTACGAACGTCGCGCCAACTTTACCGAAAATAGAGAAAAGAAAACAAATTTATTCCGGGGTTTATATAGCCGGCCATAGATTTGGACACGTTAATTCGATAATTGATCATGCGGACCGCAGCAAAATAAAACATCGTTAATATAGTAGCGGTAATAGTTATATTTATGCATTATCTGGCTGAATATCACATACCTACTTGACACCAGAAATAAACTTCGTATGACGATCAACTAAATCTTAAATCTTATTTCTGTGTAATTTTGTAACTTATATTTTACAATTAGCGTTTCTTTGGAAATACAGTTATTATACAGCGTTTTCCAAGCAACCTGTTCATTAAAAGTTTTCGTAATTAGCATCTTAGCCTAGTTCTGAAATTTTGTAGCCGACAATAAGCGCATCTGCTCTACTATAATGGGCTCACCGTGCTTTCGGTTATATTGGAAATCGTAACCAACCTTAATATTTATAATAAAATGATACTTTTTATTGTTTGTTTAGATTCCACGGATTGTTACGAAGTGATTTGTATTAAGGTTCCCTACCTCTAAAATCTACTGGTTTCGAGTTATTTTGATCTTTGGGTTTCTTTTTTTCTTCTTTTACAACATTCTTTTTAAAATGACATATCAGAAATACAGTTGAATGAATTTATGCTATATGTATGCCGGAGACAATAGAAACTTAATACTTTCCAGTAATGAAGCAAAATTTCGTTTATCATATACAGGGCGTTCAGAAATTAAGACCTAATTTCTGAATTCCTTAATGGAACGCATTGTACGCGAGTACATTATTGTGAGCAAAAATACAATCACCATCGATGTTTTTTAGGTGTCTTCATATCTATCTTGTATACTTTAGGCAATTACTTGTCTCGATTAAAATTAAAATTAATTTAGTCAGCCATATGGAATTAAATCAAAAATTTGATTTTTATTCCAAACAAATGCGAACGTTACCAACCGCTGATCTCCCTACAAATTTTTCTTTTTCTGTTGGAAAAGAGAAATTAAAAAAGCTAACTGCAAAAAATAACAAAAAACACGTTTCATAAGGCATTAAGACACAAACTCGGAGATTCGCCCTTCGTTTTTTAAGCTTCATTATCAGATCAAAACGTGTCTTATTAGACATCGTAGAGCTTCGTTGTTTCAACGGACGTAAACACATACTCTATGCATAAAAATCATGTTGAACGCGTATTAAATAAAAATACAAAAACCTCCGTTTTAAAAGGAAAACAAAAGAATTTCGTATGTATTTAAACTAATGTTAAACTCAAGTATTAAGCAAATGCCGTAGGATATAAGAAAATTCTGAACTTGGCTGCCTGCATATTTTCTAATATGTGCAGCAATATTTTCCTCCGACACGCTTATATTAAATTTTAAATTCGGTTACAAAGGCGCCATCCTCTAACCATTATCTTTAAAAATACGATACTGTTGTGTACCATGTAGTTCGTAATTAATTCTTGAAACCCTACCTGAAGAAAGTCGTATCTCCTGAAGAAAAATTGTTATAACGCAGCAGTTCTAATTTTGTATACATTATTAAGTAAAGTAACAAGAAAAGCTCAAACGTTAAACCGTCAAGCTGTGCAATAGGTTCAAAATTATTATTGCTATAATTTTTTTTTTTTACAATGTAATACTGCTAGCGTATATGAAAATTATCTAAAAAGCTTTTCTGTGGCGCTTTCTTTATATTGGCTATGGGTGCATTTTCCTTAAAAATTAATCGTATATCACTAAAAAAATTAAGAACCACTTTTCTAAAGGTACCAAAGAAAACGTTATTTAAATATGTTTAAATATGTCTAACATATTCTGTAGCAAGCGCACTAACAAGCGATCTTTCCAAGGTGACGATCATTGATTGGATTAAAACTTGTCAGATTTGTAGACTCCGTCGAGTGTTTTTAATGAATTCATAACGGCACTTTATGTATTTTAGCAAAAAACTTTTTTGCATAGCTTCGTATTAAATTTACTAAAGAACAACACCATGCTCCTGGTTGGCTAGTTTTATAAGAGTTCCATAAATGCCTGACCTGGGCAAGAAGGTGTGTATAAAACTTATTTTATTTTTCAACATTGTTTCTTTTGAGGTGAATACACTTAGTCTAACGCTTTTTAATCTTTTTGTACCACATCTAAAAAATATGATGGTTGAGTGTAGGCTTTCACGACCGTAATCCATAGTAGAAATGTCTTTCGGGTGATGTCGTGTAGTTAATATTTTAGTCTTTAGAAATCTTCTGAAGAAGCTGACAGCATTCTTCAGAAGATTTCAGCGAAACGTCAAGTAAAATATTAACTACACGACATCACCCGAAAAAAATATATCTCCAACCCTACAAAATAGGCTTTCATTTCTGCAATCACTTCATCACTAGAACCAAATGTTTTCCCCAGAGTCATTTCTTCATACTCAGAGATAGGAAATAATCACTGAAGGTTAATCTGGCGAATGGAATTTTACCATGGCAACGGCACAAGCGCCCCCGCCTCCATTGCCTTGATAAAGCTTCTTCATCATTTCCTATTAAGCGTTTTGCTCTCTTCCAGATAATCAACATGGATTGTGCTGCGTGGCCATGATCTTGTGGGACGATAAAAACACTTTGGCCTTCTTTGGCACCTCCCACTTATGTTTAGATTTTTTAATTTAAAACTTCACTTATCTTTTAACACGAATTCGAAGGGTATAAATTATTTACCTAAAAAATTTGTATAAGTGTAATTGTTGAAATTATCTCCAAGCTCAGTGCTAAAAATAGTTGTGGCTTCACACTCTCTGCAAGTAATCCGCCAGTCCTAAACGTGCATATCTTCCACCGCGTCACGTACAAATTTTATGGTTAGACCTCCCCTTACATTCATTCCAGCGCCCATTATAGTATATTACTTCCTAATGCGGTATTTTCTCACGTTATATAAGGTGATCCGGTAAAACAAGGGCGAATTTTTATACGCGAGGAAACACGTCGTTCAAAGTTATGAATACACATAAATTCGCGATTCTAATGGGATGTAGGACGTTGAATACTTTAGAACTGCGAAATATTACCGCTGATCGAAGTAAAACTTACCATATATCTTAAAGTTTTCTATCATTTTCTGAAGTTCGCAAAACCAAACGGTCCACCATAAACAGGTCTATTTAATTGTTAATTATTTGTGCATTCAGTAGCATAAAATTTATATATTTTAGAACTATTTTAATAAAATACTGAGATCACCGCTTTTACTAAAGCTTGGCTAATTTGTAAATCCCGAAGACTACGTAAGAAGTCTACTTTTCTCAAATTAGATCAAAGCTAGGTAAATTAAAAAAATTACCCCACACCGCTTCTAAATTTGAAGAAATTCCTTTCGAAGTTTTGGCTTATTCTAGCCTTCACAACAAACCATTTGAAACCGATCATTAACGTGAACTCTGAAGATTTCAGCTTTGTGAACAGGTTCTTTCAAAATGATTTCTCTTGTAATAAGATCCAAGGAAGCTACAAGAACAAGACTAAAAGATAATAAGATAAGTCTAGAAAGAAGTGAAATAACCCAAGCATGCGGAAGAACACCGGAGACAAACAACATACGAGCATATTTTGAAGATTTGGGAAGAATAGAAAATGCCGAAGGCATAGCAAAGGCAATTCAATTGAAAGGCGACGCCACATTCTATGACAATGGCTACCGTCATCAAATGTAAATTATAGCAAGCGGAGTCACAAATAAGTAAATACCAGACAGGGTCCAGAAAAGGGGGATCAACAATTGACCGGATATTTACTATTACGTTGTGAGTATAAATTCTTTGGCGTGGCACCCTTCATAAATTTTAGGAAAGCTTCGGATTGGATAAAAGGAGCATAAATATCCCAGATCATGAAAGAGCTGAACATTCCTCACAAATTAATTAGGTTGGTCAGAATTACGCTGGAACAATCTGAGTCATTTGTTTTCAGTAGTAAATGAGCTATTGTTATTTCAAAATAAACAAATATTTTAGCATCTTGAAGTAATCCTGGCAAAAAAATTACAATCTTCGAGTAATCCCAAGATTCTCAAATAACTTGAACAACATTGTTGTTTATAATTTCTTGATTTACACCATAATTCTGCTTGAAACGTTTTGAGTAAGTCCTACTATTGCTTTCTCCTAAATTCAAAGAATTACACGGCTTTAAAAGAAATTTACGAGGATCTTTCCGTCCTGGTGTAGTTCATTTTTATTTACAACAGCGCGAGGAAATTGAAGTAAAGTACAGCAATTAACGTATTGCTGATCTTTGTGTCATATAATAAAACTTTCTTTTAATTTATAAATCGCTTATTTGGAGCTCGGACTGTTGGCAGTAACGTGCAGAAAGATGGTCGCATTCACGTTAAGGATATGTCACGAGAAGAATGTGAACGTTCTAGACAGAAAACGAAAACACAGACAAGGCGAACAATAAATGGAGCTGCGAGGAATTATGCTACGATAATGCACTGATGGAATTTTATACTTCATAAAACTGATCGTACGTTAACTTGCTTTTAATTACTAAAGTTGAGATATTAGATCTCCAAGTCTTAAAGTCAAGTCGCAAGGGAACCTTTGCAAGACGAAATAAGCGATTTTAATGAAACTTGATAAACGTTCTGCTTCCGCTTACGTTCTCTTTGAGGGATTGTAATCAACAATTTTAAACCTTCAACCTATCCTAAATTACATCAAAGCTAATGAAGATGATGAAGCAGATGATGAGAGATGGGAATACACCGGATCCACCAAAAATATTTGATCCTACCGGTACTCTAACATACAGCGCCTAACTAACTCTATCCAGTCAGACGCAGGATTTCTTCCCTTTTTGGCCACCGAGACGTTAAATTGATACAAATTACCAGAAATATGGTGTGAAGTTCGTTAGTAATTAATATAAAAAAAAGAGTGGCCCCAGAAAAGAACCCTGCGACACTCCCTGCAACCCCCTAACCAAAATGGCAGAGTATCAAGAAATCTTACGTATTAACATCATATGATTATTGTACAGTATCAAATATGTGAGATATGTTCAAATTATTAACTGGTTTCGCCTCGTCTAGAGCGATATACAACTTTCAAAGCCTTAAAAATGGCGTTCCGTTAATAAATCCGAACTGACTTTACGCAATTAAATCGTTAAATGATAAAAATTACAGTGTACAAAAGAATAATGTACACCGATTTCTCGAAAATGTTGGAAAAGGACGATGACGCCGATTTGGGTCTAAAATTCGATATCGACAGCTTGCTACCCTTTTCATGGGCTAGACTTCGCACCCTTCAGCTCCCGCAGAAACACTCAATCAGAGAACAACGCGATAGAAGGTTAGAAATGTAATGTGCAACATGCAAATTATCATTGCAGAAAGGTTCGATTTTAATTAATCTGATGGCTATTACATATACTTTTTAATATTTGTATTAAAATTGCTGAAATCACCCCGTTCAAGAATATTTAACCAATTTCTTGTTTCTCGTCGTAAGTTATTGATTGGATTAAAGCCTACTTCCCTTCGCTGCCGATCACGTGCTTATTCATCATATATTGTAATCTTCCATGGCGATCAATCGCCGATACATATTCGGCTATCGACCCCTCATCATCGTTGACCCCCTTTAAAATATCATCGACTCCATTGGGAACCCCTGCCTTAAATTATGTTGGCAACAATATCAGTTACAACATGTTAAAGACGAGTTTACAAACAGTGTGCTATATTTCAAGATTATTCCCTTCGACTTAAGTAAGGAAGAATTGAGGCACTTTAAGTGATGAAACCTTTACGAGTAAATCTTTAAATATATTAGTATAACTGATTTATACCGCTACTTATACCTTAATTTCTCGGGAAGATTATGAAAGAAGACCTAAAATGGTCTCTCCGGTGTCATAAATAAGAAGATATTACCAGAATTAAATAGTGATTCCTCATAGTATTACGTAAATGATAGCGATTTGCATCGCTGAGGAAAGTTGAGTATAAAAAATGCGCATGAATTTTCATAATGACAATGTTGCTTAACATCTACGTCCGTAAACCTTAAAAAAAGGAAAGATATTCTTTTAGATAGCGAGGTCTGTACGTGGGAATTGTTTACATTTATTCCTTTAGGTGCTTTTGTACTGCAATTGCGAAACCAATATTAGCACAAATGCTTGCAGGAGAAATTTTAATGGTTCATTAGCCACAGAAACAAACATCTTGAAAAACAATATTGAAACAATCCCGATATTTAATTATTGCGGCCGAAATTGGAAACCCCATCATCCTTAAAAGCTGCTTAATATTCTAAAGTACAAAAATTTGGCCGTGTATATTTACTTCAATTATCAATGCACATTTGAGCATTTTTTTGCGCAATATGGTGGTATATGAACTGATGCAGAAACTCTGCAGGAGTCTTCTGAACTCTTTTCCACGGCATATTGCGCTGTCCAGGTCAGGCTTAGCCAGCCGCATCGCAGGCAGCGCACAACGCTGTCCTTGGTGGGTGCTACTGACGCTCACACCGCAGACGGCATATAACGCTGTCCTTGGTGAGCCACTTCTTACTCCTAAACATTTTATACTTCGTCTACGAATGGATTGATTCAGATAAAACGTAGATGACTTTTTGTTTTACATTTTTGATCAATGGAAGGAGATTTACAAGATCGCTAGATAAATTCTTTAAATTACACTATAACTAAACATATGAAAGTAGAATTTTTTTACAATTTCACGTGTATAATACATTCCTGGAGTTTGATCCGTTCCTTCCGACTCAGCTTATATATGAAAGGAACCAAGGATGCAAGTTCACTCCAGCTATATATCAAGGCATTTCAAACAGAAATATGTACACTGCCGTTCAGTGAAGTTCGGTCATACAATAAAAATCTATTATATCACACTGTATACAATTATTAATACATAAAATTAGAAAAATATTAAGCATACACTCTTTTCTAAGGGATTAAAGCCATAAATTATTATGTAAAGTAGAAATATTGCGACAACCACAATAAAGTCCCTTTTATTATCATTCCAAGAATTTCTCGGAAGTACCGATCTTTTGAAACGGGTCGTTTGGGGATTATTAACGAACAATACATTTAGTAAATATACCGCAGTATCATTCTTGTTTATTTATCACGGGCGTAAAGATATAAATTTGCTTCATTTTACTGTTGAACGGGCGTTGGTGTGCATCTGTCGTTTTTGCGCGAAAGTTTTAAGAAAATTTACTTCAAAATGGCACGTGGCAAGCCTACCAGTGTAGAAAAACGTTCACGCATTATTACGCCGTTTGAAGAAGGATATTCGGGGCGACAAATTGCTGAAAAAATAAATATGAGAAGTTCAACAGTAAATGACATCATAAAGCGATATCGGACAACTGGAACTATAGAAAATCGTGTTCATCCTGGAGCATCTAGGAAAACAACAAAAGCTGAAGATTTAGGATTGTATTATTAAGCAAACGCAATAGAAAATTAACAGCGCTACAAATAGCAGCCGAAGTCAATCGCGGCCGTGAAGAACAAGTTTCGGCGAGTACGGTAAAACGTCGACTTCAATAAGCGAACCTTCATGGACGCATTGCCATTCGAAAACCCTTATTACGTCGGGGCAACAAAGCAAAACGGCTACAGTGGGTCCGTTCTCATCTAGATCGGTCGTTAGATGATTGGAAGCACGTGCTTTGGAGTGACGAGTCAAAGTTTGAGGTTTTTGGACAAAATCGACGAGTTTATGTCCGAAGATCTAAAACCGAAAAGTGATCCCGGACTGCATTGTACCAACAGTGAAGCAAGGGCGTAGTTCTGTGTTAGTGTGGGGATGTTTCTCCTTTGCTGGGACGGGAGATTTATGCAGAGTGCAGGGTGTAACGAGGAAGGAAAATTATTTTGCAACACTCCAGAATCATGCAGTGCCATCAGGATTGCGTATAATAGGCCGTAACTTTACATTCATGCATGACAACGACCCAAAACACACTGCGTTAGTATGTAAAAACTATCTAAAGGAGCAAGAAGAACAACACACCCTGAAAGTAAGGACATGGCCCCCGCAAAGCCCAGATTTGAACCTTACAGAGTTGTTGTGGGATGAACTGGACAGGAGGATCCGAAAAATATGCCCAACTTCACAAGAACATTTACGGAATATTCTGCAACATGAACGGATTAATATTCCACAATCCGTTTTAGCAAAACTTATCGAAAGAATGCCTAGAATAGTTCGAGCGGTGATTAACAGCAAAGGTGGTTTTTTCGATGAAAAAAGAAAAATAATGTTCAGTATGTTATATTAGGCCAGAATAACTTTTTATTTATTTATTTTTGTCTTTTTTACCTGTACATACAATAAAATTGCATTTTGTTTTTAGTTTCGTTTGTTTCTGTAACCTTTTCATGTTTTTTACCAACCGACCGAACTTCTCTGAACGGCAGTGTATATGCTATACAAGTCTTCGCTTGAAAGAACCCGCATCTTTGTACTCTCTAACTAACTAGTACTGAAAAACAACATGACAATTCCGTTTAAACACAACATGGATACACTAGCGTGGGTTCCAAAGCACATATAGGACAATTAAACGTAAAGAAATCATTTTCAACTACATCACATTTACGTTTACAGAAACAATAACGTATCGACCATCGCCGTTCAAGCTTGCTTGTATTGGCATAAGCTATACGACGGCGTAATGACACCATCTTGCATATATGGTCGAAATACGATTACATTTTTCAAAGCGAAACTCTAAAGAGTGCAGCGCCTTGGGAGTTAAAAAGAAGAAGACGCACGACGACAATAACAAATTTAAGTGGCACATAAAAGGAGTAGTCCGGTGGGAAACAAGAATGGTTGCGCAAGGTGCGCACAAAGAAGAAAGATTAATAGGCGAGGGCACGGATTAATCGTCGAAACGCAGAGGTAACAATACCCGAACGATTTGCTGCCAAAAAAGCAAGCATGACTCACGGATTCGACAGCTCACAATGATCGTGTACAAATAAAGTCATGAATAATTCACGTCTTTAAACGACAGGACCGTCCGAGATGTTCTTCCTACCAGATTAGGACCTCCGACAACAAGGTAGATGTAGGTATAAGGCAGGTATAAGTCTGCTGTCTTTAACGAGCAATATAAGCTGTGAAGTCGTAAATATTCAATTTTACGCTACACTAGCAATTATGATCGTACTCATAATAGCAGAAAATGTATGCAAGATCTTTCTTATCTCAATGTATATGGAAGAAAACAAGGAAATGCTTTAACCTTCACTGAAGTATTTTTAATTCTTTTCAATCAATATTAATACAACCGTTGCATGTTAAGTTAGGGACAACCCGCCAATAAAATTCGTGCTTATATTCCTTTTTTTAGCTCAAATTATAATTGACTTCGGATGCTAAATGCATCGAAATAATCCTGCTAAAATTGGGTGCTGATTTATAACGACCATTATGCAATCGAACTGCAGGGAAACGTCGATATTAACGGAGTGAATTTGCCGGAGTTATAATTTCATTGCTGTGGAATGGAATTACAAAATGTAAATGTAAAACTTGTCAGTAAAACTTTTAACGGCAAAAATATGCATTTTACTCCGTAAATACGGCCTGGGTAGTCACTTTGTTAACATATTCACTTTACTTCTGGAACAATGTAGATTCTATCCTCAACCCGGACTATTATTTAAATTGCAGACAAAAGGAATAGCCCTTGTTTGTTTTAAACGAACACATTGTACAGAAGCAAAGCTTACGTGTTTTACGTGAGCTTTGCTTCTGTGCGATGTTTGAGTTATAAAATGTTCTGCAGCTGTAACCTTTCTGGATTTCTCATCACAGCGGTCAATGATTAAATACGCAAGAAATATTCTGCTAACCAACGCTTCTGTTAACAAATCGAAAAGGAGCAAAACCGCGAGCTCTTTCGATCAACCCAACAGGAGACAATTTGGTGCTCTTTCCTGACCAACTTTGCATAACGAAAAACCGACCACCAAAACCTTTATTGCTGCATATTATGACGTTTCTTCAGTTAAAGTTTATAACATACGCTAATGAAACCGACAGCTCGGCTAGGAGACCAGGATCAGAGCGTAGAAAAGCAATATCTTCAGTTGCATGTGACTTCAGGTGAGGTGGTGAATCGACTGAGCGAAGTAAAAAACATGCATGTAAGTAGATGGACGGTTCGTCGACGACTGGCCGAAGCTCAATTAACGTTTAGAAAAAAAGCCCAATGTCTAGAGTTATCCGTAGAACATCATAAAGCTCGACTAATCTTTGGGCAAGATCTCGAAAACTGGAATCACGCCGATTGAAGCAACGTATTATTCTTAGCACTTCTCTTATTACCAAATAGCCGGGAAAGAATATGGAAGAGACGGGGAGAGCGATTTGTTCGATGTAATATTGTGAAAAAAATCAGTTACCGAGGAAGTTCTACTTTGAGCTTGCATAAGTAGCGACGTCCGTACTGAATTAGTCGATGCTGATGGAGGTTCTATAACGGCTGCATGAACACTATTTTAGAAAAGCTCCATTTATAAGTTTCATTTTTATGGGCGATAACGCGCGTCTGCGCCGTGCTCGAGTACTCAGCGAATATTTAGAGGATTATATGTATGAACTGGACAATTTGCAGTCCCGACCTTAATCCAATAGAACATTCATGGGACAGACTAGGAAGATGGACTCGAGCACGTATTCTCCGTCCAAACAACTTGGGTGAACTTGCTGCAGCTCTTCAGGCAAGAACAGACGGACCAAAAGAATGTTCAAAATTTAATTAAATCTATGCGGAGACGTATTAATTCCCCGAATTCCCAAATAATTCAATATATTTCTATAAATTAACTTGTTTTTTCTCGGGATGTGCTTTTTGTTGAATTTTATCTATTCCTCTTAAATTTATCACCAACCTTAAGATTGTATCTCAAAACGTTTTTTCTTTACGAAAGAAAATTCAAATGGATCGAGTTTTTATAGTCGAGTGTATAAAGCAGAACGTTATACAATATATTTACACAAACATTAAAGATGAATATATTGAGAAGTTTATGGATATCTTTACGTAAGGATTTACGAGTACAAAGCTCTATCTTCGAGAATAATACGTTGTTCCATTTACGATTTGTTATGAAATTTATAACTAGTGTACAGCTTCTAAAAGCTCGTAGCTAAAGGTTTTCCTCTAACCATTAATTTCTTATCAAAAACATAAATTTGATCGGAAAAACAAACTAAATTTTATAGAAAAGTATCCCATCCACACGAAGTAAAACCCACTTTTATTTTATCGCGAAAGTTTTCTTTCTTATACTAGACTCAAATAACAACAGAACCTCCAATTGTAGTATATAGCTGTGTTACTTCGCGATTCTCTTATATGCTATTTATTACTAATATCAACTACCCAAAAAACCGCAGATATCCAGTGCTATGTTGTCTGAAAACGAGGCGGTAATAACAGAAATTTGCACACCGCAAGTTTCTCGAAACTAGATATCTCCTAAGAATAGTCGTATGTAGCGCCGTATGACCTATACAATGTTTTCAACTTATACGAGCACTGTTGTTTGAATTCCAATCTTGTCTAGACTTCAGTTAGCTTTGCTGATGGCGTATCCACCAAGACCAGACTTGACTAACCCCCGAATAGTAATTTGTCTTTAATTATCTTATGAGATCTGTTAAAGTTGGACGTTAGACGTTCATATTTTGTCGAGTCTCTTGTACATGTTTTTTCATAACACCGTAAAGATGCGTATTACTCCATCGCACTCATTTTCATTTTCGTAAAATCGAATAATTTTCTTCGCTTTTATTGGTTCATATCGATTTGAACTTATTTCTTGAACCTTCCAATTTCGGCTCTTCGTTTGGGTTTATTTATTTATTTCAATGTGCTTTTCTATTCATTCGTACCTACTTTCGAGTAGTAAGGTGTCGCAAAGTTATTTATTCTACAACCCACATACGACTATGAACATGAAACTGAAATTTAGAATTTCTAATTTTCCGTCAACGGTAGCCAGGATTTACGAAGGCGTCTCACAGAAGCGGGTCTACTAGATGTTGTTACAGCAGCTCAAGAGTGACATAAATAGACCCCAGACGTATGTGAATTATTTCAAGAGGAACACAAACGTCCCAATAACTTGTGCAGTGATGTATAGTATTGCAGAAAAACGACACTCAAAAAAACCTGCTTCAGCAGATGTTTTTTTTAGTCTATTTGATTGAACTTAATATGTAATGGCCTACAAGATATCAATCTAATGTTTACACTGCGGATATAATGTGGCAATTCTTCTTGTCTCGCGAAAAATCTCAGGCTGGAATGACGGTTCATGTTATATATTAAATTTAATTGAATGTAGTTATGTACATTATGTGCGTACGTTCAAGTACGTTTGCATTTGTCGCTATGAAAGTAAATTTAAAGCTTACTTACTACGGGAATACAGAAGAGAGCTCGCTAACCTCTAACGAGTGTCTCGTCTTTTTTTAAAAAAATACCATAACTTAGCGACACAAGAAATTAATTAGCATTTGGTATCTATAGAATTAACAATGTTACATTGAAAACTGTCGTCGCATGCTAGATATTCTGGGTGGAATGCATATACCAAAATAGAATTCGCCAATAGTTTATTTTTTAATGCCTTCCTATATATAACCAAAAAATAATTCTAATATAGCTTCCTCGTGGTATTAGTGGAACCACTCGCGGCAAAAGCAATATAAGGAGAGAAGAAACTAGCCTTCTGATATGTTTCTGCTTGACCGGCGTCACCAGTGTGGCACCGAGTGTGCTTCTTCTCCACCTCACACCACAATTTGTCTCACAGTTCATACCACTTTCTGGAGCCATTTAGAAAGCAGCGATACAGTATATTTCGAGCAATCGTGAATGATGCCCCGCAAACGAGGACGTTGAAAACAGAAAAGTTACCCATTGAACGAGGTTCAAACTGAACACCTTGTATAGGTAACGGAAACATAAACATATTAATATAAAATATATTTCGGCCAACTGCGTAAAAATCCCTTGTTCTTTTTTTGACTATGAAACCGAAAAGGCAATAACAATTTTATTACATGGCTTCCTGTAAACGTAAATATCTTTAGCGGTGAGTTTTCTCAGTAATAACAATTAAAACTCAAGCTACTGCATTTTTTTTATGATGATATTTCGTTCTCGAATGCGTGAATGGCATTTCGCAACCTGGTGTTAAAAATAACAATTTACAACCTTCCGCTGAACGGTAAAAATTTATTGGAACTTGTTGGAGAAAAAGATCAGACTGCATCTGCTGATTGTTGCAAGTATACAATCACAATCTACTGTAGAATATACATTGGTTATATATGTTATTTCTTCTAAGTATAATCCCGGGATATGTAAATTTGCCAGCTTCCTCAAATTTGTACATTTTCACCCTCTCAATAAATATTATCCTTTTTCAAACTCCTTATCCATTCATTCTGCTCCTCATTATTTCCTTCTCTTCAACAAATCAGTTGCTATACTTATAGGGGAAAGACCCCTAGCAGGCAAAACGGCCACGAACAGTTACGAGAGCCGTGAGGTGCTGCTATGAAAGGTTCGAACTGGTTCCCTAGAATACCCCCGCAAAAAAACACCGGCAACCTGCAAATTCAGATTTCGATAGATTTATTTAGCAGCTGAATCCCCCGATTTCTTTTGTCAGTTATGTTGAGAAGCCCCGATAAGGTAAGGAGTCGTCTCTCGACCTCGCTATAATGGTTGCAATTTTCGATCATATTGATGTAAGGTAAGTACTTGATCATCTTGGCTACAAAATCCCACACTGGGTTGTTAAGGTACACCGACGTTTATGTAATCGGGTTAAGGTAGGAAAAATGGCTAGGCAGGTGGTGACTGTTGGTCACTTTACAAAAGAGAAACGACAAGCGAAGAAACCGGAAAGCTGTAGAAGAAAAGAAGAAAGGAATGCTAACAAGAACGCCTCCTACTGCAGCAAATAATTTTAGTACCGGGGTGAAGCTGATCAAGATAACAAATTATTATATTTTAATGCAATTAGTTATATCACTTCATTGATGTTTAGGCTTCTCAATTGCTCATTGGAGCAGTGCCATAGGCGAGTATAAGGCAAAATTTTGCAATAAACGCGCATTAACAAAAAAGCATTCTTCGAAGGCGCTTTAAACAGTCGCTTTCTATCGCAAGGAGCTTCTTTTGGGCATCATGTCGAACTCTGCTGACAATCAACTGTTTGACCTGATGAGTTATCATAAGCACCAATTTTTTTTTTTACGTATTTTCATGACGACTATAAAAAAATTATAATAGATTAAAATGGGTACGATTTTGCTACCCTTATACATAAAAAAAAAATTGAAAATTTCGTTATGTACTAGAATCGTTGAGCTATATAGCAATTGATTTTGATGCGTTTACATTAATTGCAAACCAATTTAAAACATGAACAAACCTTAGCTTCGCTATTTAGTCCGTATGTGTTGTTTTTCGATCTATATACCAGGAAAAAATAAAGTAATTGTTTAAAATCACACTTTACGCAAGTAAATATTGTGAATTGTTTCTTCTTACTTGAATCTAGGTCGTTGCTTCCATAATTATGCTGACTGCTTCCTTTCATCTAAGAAGACAATTTCATTTTGGTTAAATATCGCATTGCCACGTCACTATTGATTCGCGCGCCAAAGAGAAAACTAAAAGCGGGTTTCATTTCCAGAGAAACTTTACCAAGCGTTTATTTGCATGTGCAAATTAAAGCAGAAAACAGGATACAAGCTCGACTCCATAAAGACAGTGGAAAATGCCGCGGCTCGTATTCCCGACTTTAATTTTGAATAAGATCAAGCTGAAGCTTTCTTACTGCATAAAAATAACGGCTAAATGCATTCGGTTGAATACCGGACGTAAAATTTAATTTGTTTATTTTCATGATCTAAAAAGAAACAAAGGCCCATCGTTTTCAAGTAATCGATGTCACGTTGTACTTAACTTTGATCTCCTAAAGAATTTTAAAAGTGAATAAAACGTGTAGCCTTTCTGTTACTTTTCTTAAAATCCCACTTGAGGAATATAAAAGAACGCCTCGGTTTAAATATAAGTTAAAATTATTGCATGCAGACGTCTCGTCGAGAATTGCAACTAGTCATATCTGAAAAAGCGACGATTTGGTGCCTTTAAGAGGGACTAACGATGGAATATTAGGCAATAATCTTATTAATCTTAGTTACTAAGTTATCATAGGAAAATTACTACAATCTTTTACAGCGTAGGTATATATAATTAATGTCGCTCAGCGCCGAACAGCTGGTAAGTGGCGAGACGCTGTATTTTACCAATACCCACATGCGAGGCGCTGACATAGACAATCATCGCGAAATACCAGTTAGAAAAACCACGAGATACTCCGAAACAAGACGTTGCGCCAACTGGCGGGCGTACCATGGTTTGTGCAGAACGAAAACCTAAGAAGGAAACTAGAAATTTCATCGCTATGGGAGTATCTCCAAACAGTCTCTGACAACACCTGCAAGAGGGCTGAAGCCAGTGCCAATCCCTTGGTCGAGCTAATGGTAAATTTGCAGAACCGACCGCCATCTAATCCGGGTGCCTCGCAACCAGGATCAGCTACCTGAAGACCCTGACTGCAACAAAGGCTCCGAGGGCCTTAACTTAATCCTGTAAACCTTATAATGTTGCCTATGTAGTTGATAGTAAATTAATTCCATCTGGCCTTTTTGTGATCAAATTGTTGTCGTTCTTATATCATTGTGCTGGGAGAAAGTTGGACATATTCCTCAACTTTCTACAGTTGCGGAAGACTCGAATGACATCATCGGAATTAGGCAAAACTATCTTAATTGGTCCCTTCATGTTATTCTTTGATCAATGAAATTTACCCAATCTCGACGTATTCTCAAACTAGTCGAAAAGCCAGTTATATGAGAATAATAATTTGATTTTTGAAAATTTAATAACCTCAACGTTTTGTGCTCGTTTTAAGCTGTTCTGTGCCAATTTGTGCTGTAAAAGTTTCTCTTGTTTTTCTTATTTAGCAACTACCACACCAATTATATTATTAACGTTCTGAAAACAATAAACAAATACACTAAAAATTCCCAATTACCTTTTAGATTTTACGTTGAGAACGAAAATGCGTAAATATTGACCCCGATCGCTTCCTAAAAATGGCCAGCATACTCGAGTTAACGAAGCAATTCTTCAATAAAGTTGACGCACATTGTCCTCCTAACCGGCGAGCAATCTCCCGCCGCTATTAAGATTTTTTTCACAGAGACGATGGTTCATTAGCAGTCTTACCATTTCTTTTATCGTTATCGGCGCGACGATCGAGGATGCTACTCGAGATATGAGAATGCCAACAGCAGACAGCGTACATGTAAATTAGATGTTCGCTCGTACAGCGTGAATTGACAAAGATCGGTATCGTTTGCGAATCATTAGAAAGTCAAACAACGATATTAGATAGGTGTTAGCCTAATACATCGTGACTGAATGCAGAACGTTTTCGCATGACCGCGCGGTGTAGGAAAGCGCTTATTAGCCGAAAACTATCAAGGTTCATTAGGAAATATTAGCCTCGTGGTTTCTTAGTTTATCTTACGTCGAAATTTCCGAAAATCTTCAATTAAATTGCCAGATGCAATTGATGTTTACGAGAGTAGTCTGGAAAGTTTCAGAAACAAGTATTTTTTACGGTGCGTGATCTTGGAGGAACAAAACTTTCTTTATCTTCGAATACATTCGTTTTTCTGCAATTCTGCTTTCAGCTTGTCAAGTAATGATGCTTGTCTATCATTGTCCCAAAAAGCAAGCGTCGTTATTTTCCTAGCCGAAATAGTCTCCGCCTCCTTCGGAGTCAATTTAACCCCCGGAATCCATTGTTTCGACTATGCCTTGCCCTCAGGAGTGTGTTGACATCGACCGATACAAACGACATGTTGTTTAACACAACATTTGTTGCGACTATTTGCAACCAGCAACGTCATCTTCACGTTGACGCTTGAAACATTTGAGACTACCCTCGTATTTATCATGTTCCTTATGCGTAGGGGCACATTAGTTAGAATTTTTCTCTTACATCATTCGGCCTACAATTGAAAATGAGGATGGACTTAGCACAGTGGGGAATTATCTTATGGCACATGTCAGCGGATTTTATCGAAAGAATACCAGCAAAGCGATGGACAAAAGAATTAAAAACAGCTTCAAATTGAGATTTTCTTCATAAGGTTCAGTTTATGGATATTAACACCAACCCTCACAATGGAAGAGTCCATCTTCACCTCGGCCAAAGAAAGCCAACATTAAATCCTTGTTATTATGACATTGATGGGCTCACAACGAATTCATAGATTAATGCAGAGCTTTGTCGTGACGTCCTAACGCCCAGAGAAGTAGGGTTGGATTCTCCACCGTAATAAAGCAAGGCTATCTGCTGGTTCCATCGCACAGCAATTTCTGGCGAAAGACAACATAACCGTTCTTTCTCGTCCAGCGTACTCGCCTGATAATACGGAATAAATTTTTTAAATTTATATTTAGCCTCAAGAAGGTAGACATTGTTAAGTTTGAAGAACAACAAAAAGAAGCACTAAATACCATATTTTAGGGAAACTTAGGAAAAGAATCTATCCAATTTGTCTGATATTTTGGAAAGTGGCGACAGCTTACGATAGTAGATTTAGAAGCAATAAACAAAGCCCACCTATTCGCTATCCAATTTAACACCTACACATATTTCTTACGCAGAAAACTAATAATTACTTATATTACAATGCCAATTAATTATTTTGCTATTCCTGGGCGCACAGTTGTTTCGAACGCGAACCATCTCCGGACAATTATCTTTTTCTTCGGTATTCAAAGGGAAACGAGGGCGCAATAAATCAAGGGCTTCAATTAGTTACTTTGCTTTATACGTAGAATGTTTTTTAGAACATGCACGCCTGTATATGCTTATAGATGACTTTATTTGGTGGAATGATTTACCGTTATTATTATAATTGTTACTTATGGCTTAACGTGATTTCCGAGCCGCATGACTGCAATCCACATACCTAAATTGTTCTTAATTAAAATGTCAAGCGACTTGTAGGAAAAAAATAAATTTTCAGAGTAAAACACTCTAAGTCAGCGTTTTTATTCAATTAGCTTAAATTTATGTTAGCCGGTGAAAAGAATTCTGTAGAGGTGAGCTTGTACGTATGTGTTAATTAAAATTTATTTTTTACTATTGTGTATATTGGTGTACACATATGTAACATTGCTTAGGTACTTCTTTTACACCTGAACTAAAAAGATTAAAATCAAAGTTAAGATTAAGCAATTAAGAAATTGTACGGTGTAAATGTTATAATTTATAAGCTTCAGATAAAAATCGCGCGATATCCGCCATTTATCAGTCAGTATCGAATGATACATGGATGTATTCCATACGATCATTTTCGTGTTATTAGATCTTCATATAAGACAGTGAAAGAACCTTCATTAATTTAACTACATTACATATGGGATCTTCTTTATTCGTATAAGCTCGATTTCCATGCACTTAGCCAATCCAAATAATCAGTAAATGAGTAACCGTTTAATTCAAATATTGAAGAGTTTGCTCTTAGAATTACCCAAAAAACTGCGGGAATTTTAGCTTGGCAACGTGTTTTCTCCGTTACAATTTGCAAATAATTCTGAAGCTTCTGATTTTGACAAATACGAAGGCGGCGACCATTTATCTTGAAGCATTTTAAAATCACAGATCGCGTCTGCAAGACAGGTTATCCAGATAGTTTCTTCTATATTACATCAAACTGAAGAAAAAAAATTGACAGAAGCTGAAGTACAGTCCTGGATTTGTGACCATGAAAATATATTCGCTTTAGCAGAGAACATCCGACGAGACAAGATAAGAACCACTTAAAAAAAGATTAAGAACGAAGAAGCAGTAAAAGCTTTAAATATTATCTTCGAATGAGCGAAAGAAAATGATGTTATGTTTGCAGAAATAACGATTTTACGGAGACTTCAAGAGAATTCAGAGATTCATTTTAACGTTCTTAACAACCGATTTTTGTCTATTTCCTCAAATAATCCAATTATGCGGATTTTTCAATAATCTTGTCTTAATTTGACGAGGCATTACTGCTCTTTGAAGGTGCGGGAGGTTATTCTTTATTCTTTAATTTTACTTATCGCTGCATTTCTGGAACTTTCGAGTATCACCTCGTACTATGGAAACCCATTCGATTCGTCATTGTAAGAGCAAAACAAAAACAAAAATAAATTTATTAATAGCCACATGGGCTCTATCAAATCTCACACAATACCGTCGCGTAACCTAAAATTAAATTGATTGATGCTTTTCGTAGAGATTTATTATAATTATGATAAATGTACTCTCGCACGGTAATCGACGGGCTAACTGTATGAAAGTAATAGATCCCCGCAGAATAAAAGAACTATTAAAAGTTTACTAATAGAGATATACGAATAATGACGTAATGACACACTTGAAACGGCTCTAGCCTCTTCATCAATCAAACGATTACCATGATTTATTATATTTAGATGAATTATTTGATTACGTTTATATGGTTTAAATTGGAAATTGCTCTCAGTTGCCAGGAAGATGGCCAAGGTTTCCAGTGCCTAAAAAATCTCCATACTGAAACTGTTTTCATGATCCAGATAAACGTTAATGTTAGTATGTTCAGGAAAAATCCAGTTCGAACCCTGCTCCAAGTTCTTCTATTACAAATTTATTCGTAACCTTAATGTCCAAGAGCGCATGGGCGTAGCCAGGTTTTTGAGCAGAGGTACGCGAAGTCTTAATCTATTAAGGGACGGAACATTTGTGTGCCATTAATGATAATGTTCTTTTTTTAAGTTTAATTTTGGGTTTTTGAGCAGGCGTTCAGGCGGGGCAAGGCAGGTGTCCACCATTGCCCTTACCTAGTTACGCCGAATTTCGAAACGTTCAAACTTCATTTGTAAACGATTTTACTTTTAAGCATTTTGATTCTGCCAAACTAGTTTTTAGTCTGTGCGTTTGTTTACATCTGTCGCCAAAGACCGATGGCATCAATTCAGCAGCTTTCTTACTTTCTAATTCTGATACCGAAAAGTTGAATTGGCTAAGAGAATACCTTAATTTGCACTTATTAACTTAACTTTTTTGGCCTATAATTGACGAGTGGGGTATCTCTGATGAGTATCCAATAATAATCAGCCAGCATTGATACGTTGGTACCTTTTCTCCATCTTGTCAATATCATGATGAAAACATCCTCAATACTCGCTTACCTGCAGCTATTATGGAAGAAATTCAAGTGGGAGTGAAGTAAGTGGATCTTTGAGGACTTATTGCATTCATGAAACAAAACCAACATGTCCTCGATAAGTAATAGTTGTAATTTTCATTCTTCTCATTCCCAAAGAAGCACTTCACAGAGCGCATCCCAATCTGTTCCTCCACTTTGAAGAAGTTCCTCAATATTGGGATCTCTGAAGAGTTGCTTAGTCTGAGACACCATAGAAACGCTCTCTTTAATTTAGTCTTCACGCGAGGGAATACAGGTACTTGAATGCTGTTTTTGATGTAGCCGAGCGGTTCTACCAATAGTGGGTGCTGTACATTCGCTTCTTCAGGTTTATGAGGTACAGGGATAGGAAATTAAATTCCGAACGGAACGAGATGAGGCGAGGTAGCAAGGATCTCTTGCTCGCCTTACCTAGTTTCCTTCGGAAATTAATTCCCTTGCCCAATTCTTGGACGCCAGTCTTTCTTGAAGTAGTGCAAAGAAGTTACTCCGCTGTCCCATAAACAAAGGAAACAGCAGTGCATATCCCAGCTGCAACCCCATCAACCCTATCAACAAAGCCGCTCCAATAATAGCTGTAGATAGTCTCCTTTTAGACAGCAAGTCCGATAGATACTTATGGGAGCCCATTTCAATTCTGAAGCGCCTATCAGCTGCCAGTGCCGGGTTCTTGTTTTTTTCGTAACCGTGTATTTATTGTATTTTATTACGCGATAGCACCTATACAACCGACGAAGCGTGAATATCTCTGCAAGAAGAGCCAATCAACTTTTCTCGATCAAGGCTTTTAACGGTTGCTGATGTAGAAGAGATACGTGTTTAGAAAATAGCCGTATTTGTGAAATTTGTGAATTTACTAATTAAAGAATATTTTAAAGTACAATTTTTATTAATCAAGTTTGAAAAACTTGAAAAAATTGAAAAATTTGAAAAAACACGAAGTTTATATATGTGCGATGCAAGAATAGAGAGGAGGAAGAGAGTATCAAATTTCCGAATTCACGACAGGTTCATCTCAATCCCAAATTATAACATTACAATGCAATATTTAATTCTGAAGAGACCATCCTGAAGAAAACATAACGTTATAATAATTATAAATATTAAACTAAAATATTATTCAGTCAACAACGCGGAATTATCAAAGTACTTCATTCCCTTTACGACATTCCTCAAATAACCGCTCATACGTACATTTAATATCATGTGAACATACAAAACGTAAATACCAAGCATTATCTAGATATGTTTCTCATGATAATTCGCCATAGTATCTTCATACTTATTTTGAACATTTCTGGATTGCACGCAGGCTCGTGCGTTAACTAGCCGTTTTATGAAAGCATTTCCCCTTATAAGGAAAACAACGCAAAACCCGTTAAGGTTTGTTATCGCGTAAGTGAACCTCCCGTTGAATCTAAATTGTTGTACACTTGGCATCAGAAAAGAAAATGGTTACAACGTTTTAAGTATGTATGACGAAAAATCAATTCTATAGCGGAGATAATAAGCCGGTATATGCGATCTAAATTGTTTTTATCTTTACCTCGCTTCATTAAACGGAATTTACTAAAATAAAATAAGCTCAAAATTACGTCGGCTGCGCTAGAATGGTAAGGATCTTGAAGTTGACATGAACGCGTGTTAGATACGCGCACCGTATCGAAAGGCGTAAAATTTAAATATAAATGTCTTATTTTATAGCTCGTCGCAATTTTTATTAACTTGATCTGGTATAATGAATGCGAATTGGCGGCGTTTATTTTCCTAGGATACATTCCAATTTGCGTAATTAGTGGTTCGAGGGCAGCCAATAGACTTAGCATCCAACTCCGTTCGAAATCGTACCTTATAAATTCTGACATGGCTCAAACGTAGAACAACTTAGTTTCTCGAAGTAGATGGCCCCTAAACATGATCACTATGAATATAGCAAATGAATTAATAATCAATAAATTATAAAACTTCTATCATACTTGTCTACCAACACGTTACTTACAATTCGATAGTGAGCGTAATAATAAAATAAACGGATTTATAACAAATGTCCATATAACTTCAACCAACTTATAAATATTCGAGGAGTGAGTATAATTTAGGAAGAAGCTGCCAAATTCTTCGAAAAGAAAACCTGTATCTGTGGACGCTCGATTACCGTCGATAACTTCTCAATTAGAATAAATTTTGCCACTCAAAACGTGCACAAACACGTAGAAGACAACCAGATCTTAAGTAGGGGGTAGCGACTCTTGGAATAGAACGAAAACGCTATTTCTGGCCCTGTAATGGACATACTGCAAACGAAGCGGCGCCTTTCTTCCATAATTGGTACATAACTAAGCTGCTGGAGTTTGTAACTAGTTGAAAAAAAAAAGTTATTCGCCACGTTGCTATTCAGCTTTCAGCTCTATTGTTTCTACTAGGCGAGTGGGGGAAAACCCCCAATATTCAGAGAAGGTGTTGTGAATACATAAATGATCAAAGAGCTATTATTTGATATTTTATTTTAAGGAGGTCGTGCATTCTAAGCAAAACACATAAGTTATAAACAGTATTTATTTTGAACAGAACACATCAGAAAATGCCAAGAAACAATAACCAAAAAAATATAATGCTAAGATAGCTTAGCTTCCTCATTGTATTAATGGAATAATTCACGGCAAACGCAACAAAAGGAGAGAAAAAAATTACACTAACACACGGACATGTTTCTGCCTACCCGGCGTCATCAGCGTGGTTTCGAGAGTATTTTTTATCTCTACCTTCTATCGCTGTTGCCTCACAGGAGGAAGCTAAGCTATCTTAGAATTATATTTTTTGGTTAGTATTTATTTTGTTGCATAAACTAATGATTTAAGCCATCCCCAAAGGCACTAATCTAGAAAATTCAAATAATAGCACATGTCTTGTTTAATATTCAATGAAATATCGCCCAGTAGATCTATTTTCTAAAGATTCTAGATATGAAGATAATTCCTTCATTGAGCAATTTAAAGAAACAATTTTCAAATAAAAAATATTTGAAGACAAGTCCTGCACAAGATATAATTTTACTCAAGTATACAGGGTGTTAAGTTTGCACAGGTGTATATTATCATGATTTTGAGTGTCTCCCTCCAATTCATGTTAGATTCCACGAACATTGCCTATACCTATCTACCTTGCGTTCTGAGATAATCGATATAATTTGAGATTTTTGGGAAATACTGCTGTTTCTTTAACGGCGCTAATAAATTTGACGAAGTAGGTTCATAAATTAGTCGCACCTCACTGAGTGGCACTGTCAAAAGTATATACATATGTGTAAATATAATACGCGTTAATATGCCTGCCACCAAAGCAGACGTCAATTAGAAGCGTGTAAAAGCGCAGCAACATCTCGACTGTAATTCGTGCATGCCAGACTTTCTTTTTTATATGAAGCTCGTTAAGTTATTCGTTGATAAATCAAAGCGACAGTAAAGTTCCGAGCACCTATAAATCATTTAATAATTGCGACGTACAATGCGTTTTCATGAAATTACGTTAAACATGGATACCTTTCACTTCAAAGGGAATGTTCTTATTAAAAACAAAATAAAGTTGCGATTCTTCAACGATGGTCTTACTAAAGCGAAATTATTTTTTTAGTTTCGTTGATATGTTTGTGGAAGGCCTTTGAAAATTCGAAACAAGCATTTTGGGAAAATCTACGCAATCACTACGAACTTACAAAAATAAACAATTTATATTTTTGTCGGTGTATTATACCTGCCGGTGTAAACTTTGGGATAAGGTATTTCTATAATCAACGTGCATTTGTATGAAAATACGCTATTTCCTATAAGTAATTTCGTTAGGTTTTCAACTATTATTACCGATCTCTTTAAGGAAGAAAAAAAGATCTGCTGCAATGCAATCAAGCTTAAAATTGCATTATATTATTTTCTTTCTATTTAGGAAGGAATATCAATAATGGCCGATATCCATGTCGCACCATCTTCCAGTCTTGGTAATTTTCTAGTGCTGGCACGTCTCGGTAATACTGAGAGATGAGCGCAGATACAATGGTACAAAGAATAACGTTATCATTCATTATCCGGTTACACATTCCGCAAGCAATGTTTTCAGATTTTGGAGGAGATAAACCGAGTTGAAAACGGAGACGTAGCCACCATAGATATTTGAAATCTTCTGTACGTATACTCCGAATAAACAACATAAATCATATATCAAAGCGGAACAAGAAACTAATTTATTTTATCGCGGTATATGGGATGTGTTCTTGAGAAATGCGTCTGATGATTTTTTTTGAGAAATAAATTTATGTGTTGCGTGCTAACTGCATAACAGATTTGGCTTGATAAAATTGTCTTTTATTTTTTCGATTTTTCCGATATGCACGAAAACCTCAAATGAAAGGGTGCGCGAGGTTGGTCCTCACATTTTCTATTTTTCTTTAATTTGAAAATAGCCAAGTTTTAATGCTCATTTTCGAGATAATCGTGATTGCAGAAAATAAGTACAAAACATAGCCATCAAATTTTTAAAAATGAAAAAAGGACAAAGGGATGCGGTTGTTTGGTGCGGCTGAATAAAAGTCTGCAAAAAACTCGCAGTCTCAAATTTCGGCAGTACGAACACGAAACACGACATTTTTGCGGCATAAATCAGCACAAAACAAACACAGAACGAACGTTGCTATCTTTGCAGTACAAGTCTACACAAACCGTGAGTCTAGTGAAAAGTTTAATACATTTTTTGCAGCAGAAACTGATTGAAATGTTAAAAAAATGAAGTGCAGGAGCCAGCTTCACACATCCAAAATAAAAAAATATTACGAACAATTGGAACAATTGGCAACAGTTAACACGGTAACTCAACGTCTGAATCACGCCATCACTCTCCTGAAGAAGCCCCATACGATTGTGGGCGAAACGTCGAGTTTTATTTTAACCAACGACATGACACGGTTCAAACCCGGAACACGTTTAATTTCAACTGACAACTAACTGGCCGTGGAAGCCTACGTTTTTATAATAAAAATCAAACTTCATCGCACTTATTACGCATATTGATGTATTATTACAAGTTATATAAAAAATAATTATAGAAAAGTTATCTGTTAGTAACTAATTAACCATACAATATAATAATAATAAAGTATAATATTTGTAGATCTCCAAATTTGCCATTCAATCTACCTCTGTCGGGGATGGTTCCAAAGGTCCCAAAGATTCCCTTAGCAAGAGTTTGATTTCTCCTATTTCTTGTTTAAGAGTCTCTAACTCGCTAACTGAATTTTCATTGGCTACATCCTTCTCTCTGAAATATCTCTGTATCAATTGGGTCATCAAATTTGGGAAATCCCTTGTCAGACGTTCATCCGCGTCTCTCTCGATGTAACAACAATTCATCAGGGTAAAACGAGCTTTACGATCTGGCGGTGTTTTCGTTAGCACTTGTATCCATTCTAAAGCCGAGCCGAGTCCCTGCGCGGTTGGTATCAAATTTAATGGTGGCGGTAGAACCGTTTGATCCATGTAGTCCATGTACAAATCGGTTTTGCCGAATGTCCACTCTATATTAACGTTACTGATGACTTTCTGGAAGGTATTGGACATTGTGGCAATAAGCATATTAAGCAAAATTATTACAATTAATATTTCGAATAGCGCGAACGCTATATAACCAACGGCCTCGGTGAAGATGTGCTCATTTATTATAACCGTATTCTCGACTTCCCCAGGTAGCGCTTCAATTACTACGTCCCCAGAAGATAAATCTGACATTGTGAATATAGCCCAGAAATATGTTTTAAGTGCGGAAGAAAAATCTACGAAAGAAGATGCTTGGGATTTTTGCACGCCAGTAGCCTTGTCTGTTTGCACCATTCCATCATAATAATGGTAAAGTCTACATGTTCCACATGTAAACGAAATTATAATAAGCGAGAAGATAACTAAGTATTTACCAACATCAGCGCTCATTTTTCCTAAACATATCTGTAAAGGCCCCATGATGTAATGCAACCTCACCAAATGAAGTAAACGGAAATATGACATCACAACGGCTATTGCAAACGTGCCTTCTGCGATTAGAGTTGGATCTAAATGATGCCAATATTTCCTTTCCAAATCTACTTGATCGTTTTGTTGTATGTCAATTGATGCGGCTAGCCAAAATGAGAACGTTAATACGTATAGAACATAGCATACTAAATCAAACCAATTCCATAATTTGGAAAAATACCTCACAGGTCCTTTGATCATACAAAGGCGAAAACTGCTCCAGATTATGCTACAAACAAATACAACAATAACTAGTTCGAGGCCAGAATTCGGTGGTCCTCGTTTCATGCCTTTCTTACTCATGTTTGATTCCAGGAAGATAATCACGAGAAATACGAAATAAGCTCCTATATGTGTTAACATCTTGTTTAATGGTATCGAGTAATGTTTCACCAAACTATGTCTAGGCAATATTATACAAAAAACCGCCACTATTGGTAATAAGAGTAGTCTGAAAAATGGGTAGGATGCTTTGACTATCAGAGATTTAAATTGCCACTCGTAAAAGTCACCGTGCCATACAGATTCTACCATTTGCTGCGTATTAGGATGTGCGACAAACTGCTTCTGTTTATAATCCAGCCCCAATAGAAGTCTTGGATACACGAAATTATTCGAGATATTTAAACCACCGCGTTGTCTCAATACTAGATCCATTTCCTCCGTGTTCCTGCAACATGCTACTAATTCCACGGCAAAATTACTAATTTCCTGCGACAATTCCAAATACGCCCCTTTAAACTCCGGCACCATTGTAGAACATAAAAGTAATTCTTTCGACAATTCAAACGCTGTCAGTATAGGATCATGCGTGGAGTGACAAATGTACGCTGGATTGGTTACGGCTCTGTAAAGATTAAGACGAAGCGTCTCCGCGTGCAATAGATCATCGTGATCCAAATGGGCTAAGCAATCGCTGCAGTTACAATTCGGCAAATGCGGTTTGGCAATCTTATGACCACGTTCGATGAGCATCTCGATTATTTCGAAATGGCCGCATTGCGAGGCTAAAATTAAGGGTGTAACATAATCTGGAAAATCCGAGCTGTGCGTGACTCCTACAAATTCCAATCCAGGCGCAATTTCCTGCAATTTATCCAGCAACATCTGAAGGATTTTTATTTGATTATCTCTTATCGCGTGCAAGGCACAATCTCCAATGTCGATGTCCCTTTGCTGCAATAAAAAATCGACCATGGATTCGGAGCGATTTTGCACCGCTATGTGTAAGGCCGAGACGCCTTGGAAGTTCACACAGTTTATATTGAAACCGTGGTTCTCCTGCAGAAATTCCTTCACTGCTTGCAAATCGTTCGCTTGTACGAGTTCAAAAAATTTCTTCTCCGATTGCTGCAGATGTGGCAAAAGTATACTGGCTCTCTTCTGCAATGGTTCATCTTCTAGGCGCCTGTAGCCTCTGACATTGAAGCTGTAATGGCCGAAGCTTAATCTACTAGGTAAACGAAACATTTGCGAACGAGTTGGTTCCTTTGCAGGAATATCGTAATAAGATGTTGGTGGCATAGGGGGCGGATTTGGAACTACGTGGGCTTCCTCGGTCATTATAAAGGGATTTGTTTTCTTTAAAATAGAATGCTAAAAATATAAAATAAGTTTAAATACGTTCGTCGAACATGGAATCACTTTGACAGTGACAATATTTTATAAGAAATACGTTTTCTTGATACTTTTTTTGTAATAAATATATACAGAATAACAGCCAATCTATACGTGTTATTTGTTCTGTTAGCAAAAGACACTTTTGCGTTAATAAAAAAGTAAAAATTAAATTAAACGTTTAAACTGACCAATATTGTTGCATCCATGCAGGAAAACCTACAAACAAATTCTTATTTTTAAAACTTTTATTAAATAAAAATAAAGTAGAAAATTGTAAACCATGTTATATCATATCACCTAAAATAATATAAATACGCGCATTTTGATGCTATTTTCGTACGTTCAAAAAAACATTAAATAATATAAGTATATTTCCTACGAGTGATATTCAATCTCAATTAGCTGCTACTTCCACCATTATTCGCCTAGTAGATACGTCTACAATTACAAATCAATCAAAATTGTATTTTTAAAGTGGAATATCGCCGGTGGATTCGGTCTGATAATCGGTAATATTAACGGGTGCCATGGATTCCTTGAGCATTTGTTTAATTTCGTTCACCTCCTGCTTCAAGATATCCAATTCGCCAGATGCTTTATCGGAATTGACTTCCTTCTCCCGAAAATAGCGCTGTATCAACTGCGACATCAATATAGGGAAGTCGCGGGAAAGTTGCTCGTCTATATCCGTTTCGATGAAGCAACAATTCGTAATAGTAAAACGTGCTCTTTTATTCGGAGGGTTCTTACTTAAAACCTGTAGCCAATCTATGATTGATCCGAGTCCCCTAGCGGTGGGCATCAAATTCAACGGTGGCGGTAATATGGTCTGGGCCATGTACTCAATGTAAAATTCCGTTTTGCCGAATGCGTATTCTACACCAACGTTATCGATTACCTTTTGATATGTATTGGACATCGTGGCAACAAGCATATTTAGTAGCACTATCACTATTAATACTTGAAATAAGGCGAAAGCTATGTAACCTACCGCTTCTGTAAACGCATGGTTGTTAACGATGTAGGTGTTATCCGATCCACCAGGTAATGTTTCTATCACAACGTCCCCAGATGCCACATCGGACATACCAAATATCGCCCAAAAATAAGTCTTCAACGCGGCAGCGAAATTAACGAAGGAACCTACTTGTGATCTCTGCACACCGGTAGATTTATCAGTTTGCACCATTCCGTCATAGTAATGGTACAAACGGCAAGTTCCGCAACTGAAGGCTACCATTATCAAAGCAAACATCGTGAAATATTTTGCAATATCCGCGCTCATTTTACCAAGACAAATCTGCAACGGCCCGATAATATAATTTAATCTCATTATCTTCATCATCCGAAAAAACGACATAACCACTGCGATTGCGAAAGAGCCTTCTGCGATAAGGGTGTAGTCCAAATGATGCCAATATTTCCTCTCCAAATCGACCTGTCCATTTTGTTGGACGTCTATAGCAGCAAATATCCAAAAAATAAATGTCAATATATAAAGCGTAAAATGGATTAAATCAAACCAGTTCCACAACTTTGTAAAAAATCGCGCTGGTCCTTTAATCATGCACATTCGAAAACTGCTCCAGATGATAGCAACTACGTAAACAACTATAACAGGTTCAAGCCCCGAATTCGGCGGTCCCCTTTTCATTTTCTTTTTGTCCAGGTTCGACTCTAAAAATATTATTACCAGAAACGTAAAGTACGCAGCGATATGGGTTAACATTTTGTTAACGGGTATGGAATAAAATTTCACTAAACTATGATGCGGCATCACCAAACACAAAATCGCAACCAGTGGTATCATGGTTATTCTTACGAAAGGGTAAACCGCCTTCATGGGAATGGATTTATACTTCCATTCCCGAAATTCTCTATGCCAAGCTGTTTCTATCATTTGTTGCGAATTGGGATGTGATACGAAGTGCTTCTGCTTGTAATCGATGGCTAACAAGAGACGTGGGTATATGCAGGAGCTCGATGAACCTAAACCTTCGACCTGTTTTAAAATCAAATCCATTTCCTCGGTACTCCTGCAACAACCTATCAAATCAACAGCAAAAGTACTTATTTCCTGGGCTAATTCTTCGTACGCCGCTTTAAATTGTGGCACCATGAAAGATGCATCGAGTAATTCTTTCGATAATTCGAAAGCGGTCAGTATGGGATCATGAGTGGAATGGCAAATATACGAGGGGTTGGTAACTGCTCTGTACAAATTCAGGCGCAAGGTCTCTCCGTGTAAAAGGTCTTCCTGATTATATTGTATTTTGCAATCATGACATTGGCAGCTTGGTGGATGCGGCTTTGCTATCTTATGGCCACGTTCTATTAACATTTCAATTATTTCAAAATGTCCACACTGAGCAGCCAAAATTAAGGGCGTTACGTACTCTGGAAAATCAGAACTGTGTCTTACACCAACAAATTCGAGGCCCGGCGCTGTTTCTTGAAGTTTATCTAGTAGCATTTGAAGAATTTTTATTAAATTATCCCTAATGGCATGCAAATGGCAATCGCTGACTTCAATATCCTTCTGTTTCAATAGGAACTCTACCATAGGTTCAGATGCGTTCTGTACAGCAATATGCAAAGCAGATACACCTTGGAAATTAACGCAGTTTATATTAAATGCGGGATTATCGTTTAGGAACTCTTTCACCGCGGTTAAATCATTTGCGGCAACCAATTCAAAAAACTTCTTTTCAGACTGTTGCAGTTGCGGTAAAACAATACTTGCTTTCGGTTGTAAAGGTTCCTCCTCGATTTTTCTATAACCTTGGATATTAAAGCTATAGTGACCGAAACTTATATAACTAGGCATTTGTGGACGCAGCATTGCAGACTGGCCTTCTCCAGCACCCAGCGACGGAGGAATACTTAACGTAGGTGAAACTTTTACGGTCGGCGTTGGTTGTGGACCTCCCACAGGCGCAGGTGTTGCCGAAGGAACACCAGCTCCACCCGGACGTTTAGGATTTGGGTCCGACGCAACAGGCTGCATCTCTCTTTCTTGAATATCACGAATATATAATGTATATTAAACGTAAACTACCCATAACATGTCAATACTGACAGCATTTTGTTGCAATTTCAGTGAACAATTGCCAGGTTGAAGTTTACACCACTTCGCGTCTGTGTAATATGCAATGATTGTAAATTGAAATAATTTGCAAATGAAGTTGAAGTAATTAGATTGTTAGGAAAAAGATATACTTTATGCCACGCCATGTTATGGAGAATCTCGAGCGTCTGCAATTCTACCTTTGGGCCAGGCGAAATGATGGAGTTAAGGGTGGGAATACAACTTTGAATTTTTCTTTGAGTTCTAATGGGGTGATTGGCTGCAACGTTTTCTTCTAATAGTTTTTTGTACGTTGCTTTGTAACAATACTGCCGACTTCCTTTGTGGATAAATTAATTAAATAATCTCTCCTATTTAAGGTAATGAGTAGAATAGTGATAGTACAGGCAAGTTGTCGTACTCTGTCCTTTTTGACCTTTTGCAGTAGGCTGGCACTCGTTTATATTTTGGGTCATAAAAGAGATCTTCCCGTCCATCTGGCCGTGTTTTTCGCGTAGAGGGAAGAATTAGGCACTTGTAAAATACAATATTTCTTCTCGGAAGAAGGGATAGTTCATGCATGTTATTTTTTGCACATCGTAGCTTCAATGCGTGCAGGGGGTAGAAATAGGCACTTGTAAAGGATATCTGTTGTAAGAAGTAGGGATTCTCACTTCATTCGGTCACCGGTTGATGATGAGGACCATTCGAGTCCTCGAAACGGCCGTCCGGGACTTTTTATTATATTACTATATAATAAATTAATCTTGTGTGGTGCGGAGGGTGCCGATACTTATGTGTTGTTTACCATACTACGCCACAGTCCTTGCTATCATTATTATGCAAGTTAATGTACGATATTCGTGTAGAATAGGAATTTGACAAGCATTTCGCTTGTAAGGATGGATTAAGTTGCGTATGGACGTTATTTTTCACGTTGATTTCAATTTCGAGCTTAAATCATGGCGCCGGATTCTATTCCATGTACTTCTATTCAACGTATAACCGAAAGCGCTAGTCTTACCCGGGTGGCGCCATCTAATTTTAGATATACAAGATTATCGCTGTACAAAGTGTTCATTGATGCCTTCATTATCGACAGGAAGAACGACAAGGATATGCAAATTCCCTCTCTTCCCATCCAGCCATCTGTCGGTAGATATCTGTACTTGTAAAGGACTACAAGTTACAAATAGTTTAAAATGCATTTGCTAGAATAAATTATTTTATTTTTAATTAAGTTTTATCAAGAGAAAAGGACCAGTATCAGTGCTTTTGTGTGTTATCTATCACAGAATCTGTTTTTTTTTTAACAAAAATTAAATATAAAAATAGTTGTTTTCCATATCGTTTTTTTTTTAATTTATCGCGGAAATAATGTATATAATATAATCTAAAAATACTTTATTTTAATGCTACAAAGATATCGATCGATAACATTCCACATAATTAATAATATGCAGATAATATCAGTAACTAATAAATTTGCCAGTTATAATTTACATTCACGTAAACATTCAGTATCTACTTGGATAGATTTCCCCCAAGGTACTATAAATAATTATCATACATCTCCCGCTTATTTCTTCAACCAAAGAGATTATTTCCCGCCGAAAAACCGGCTATATATATAGTGCAAGCGTGCAAGTCGGTGTAAGTTATTACGGTTATATATATGGTTAATTGCTGGGCATATCTTTCGCTTCTGTTTGATTCTAAACCAACAAGCAAGGTAAAATCTATTTAATATTATTGTCACTAATTTAATCTTCTGATTCAACGCAGATAAATTAGCAAATATGCCCCCTATCGAAAATAAAGTAAACATCGATCTGACGCCTTTGAAAAAAGTGTTAACGAAGAACGGCTCTAATCTCCAGAAAACCAATACAGAAAATCAAATGTCTAAAACAAATTCTATCCACGATAAATTTGACCCCGAACTAGAACCACTTCTTAAAGAAAATCCCAAACGATTTGTTGTTTTCCCAATAGAATATCCCGATATTTGGGCTAAATACAAACAAGCCGAAGCCTCGTTTTGGACAACCGAAGAAGTAGATTTATCTAGAGATATAGATCATTGGAATAAATTAACCGATGACGAGAGACATTTTATCAAATACGTCTTGGCATTTTTCGCTGCATCCGATGGAATCGTTAACGAAAATCTGGTGGAACGTTTTAGTCAAGAGGTTCAAGTAACTGAAGCCCGGTGTTTTTACGGTTTTCAAATTGCAATTGAGAATATTCATAGCGAAATGTACAGCATGCTTATTGAAACGTATATCAGCGACCCGAAAGAGAAAGAATTTTTATTCAACGCGATAGAAACACTACCTTGCGTAGCCAAAAAAGCTAACTGGGCCCTGCAATGGATCAGCAGTAAAGAGGCGACCTTCGGTGAGCGTTTAGTAGCTTTCGCTGCAGTCGAAGGAATTTTCTTCTCCGGAAGCTTTGCTTCAATATTTTGGTTGAAAAAGAGAGGACTTATGCCGGGTCTAACTTTCTCCAATGAATTAATATCCCGCGACGAAGGATTGCATTATGAATTTGCTTGCTTATTATTTTCTTATATTATACAAAAACCGTCGAAATCTCGAATCGTCGATATTATTTGCGACGCGGTAGAAATCGAGCAAGAGTTTCTTACCGATGCCTTGCCTGTTAGCTTAATAGGAATGAACTGCAAATCTATGAGTCAGTATATTGAATTTGTCGCTGACAGATTATTGAACGAACTAGGTTGTGAAAAAGTTTATAATTCAAGCAATCCATTTGATTTTATGAATATCATATCCACGGAGGGTAAAACTAACTTTTTTGAAAAAAAAGTTGGAGAATACCAAAAAGTAGGCGTTACAAGTGATGTCTTGGATAATGTATTCACTACAGATGCTGACTTTTAATTTTATTTTTAATTAAACAATTTTATTTATACCTTTGCATTATGTGTATATATTAACTACGTAATAGTGTCTACATCACCAGTGTAAAATTGTAAATTGTAATAATTATATTATTTTAAATAAAGTAAATTAAGGAATTAATGGTTGTTTTAATGACGCGATTAAAAATTGTGTAAATAAAGGTGAAATGCCTTGTTTAACTAATAGAGATATGAAATCAACGCTGATGAAAATTATAAATAACAAGTAAAGGTGTATCAGTACTTTTCCAAGAGTTACGCGTTTATCTAAGTAAAAAAAATCGTCCCTAGAAACCATCAGATGATTTCTAGGCAAAATTAATAATTTTAGAATTTCTCCTGTTTTACTCTAATTCCCTTTGAGGACTTTTCAGCGCAATACACAGGCTTCGGTTACATGTTTTTTAATAAAATCGGACTCGGAGAATCGATTCCCGCCAGCTTCATTTACCTACCTCGTTTATTTTTCGAATTAGACCCAGAACAAGGCTTAAGAAAGGGATCAAAATCTCCCAACATTCTTAAACTTATAGCTCGCTTACCGTAACAGATAGAAAATTAGGGTAACTTTTAACGGATTCGCCGTATCGAAATCTATAAATGAAGCTGTTAGTTGGAGAGATATAGAGAAATTAGGAATATGATGGAAATTCGGGCGATTTCAGAAATGTTTTAAAATATTTATTTTGATCATAGTTCCTTATGCAGTTTGACCTGCTGATTACAAGGATTACAACCATTTTGCGATATTTTCTGGCTTTTTTTACCATCAAGTTAGTGTGTTCATTTGTACGGAATTATTTCATGTCGGTCTTTCTACGCTCCAAAGAGTACTTAAACGACTTAGAAAAACCGACAGAAAAGCACAAAAACGACTGATAATGAAGACCGATTTTTCAATAAATGATCTTTATTTGGCGTATCAGCTATAATGCTTCAACTTTGCAAATTTTGCATAAAGAAATAAACACCTCAGTTACTAGTAAGTGTTTTAATACTTTATAAATACACAGTCTATAATAATAAAGTAGTAGATGAACTAAATCACAGTTACAGAAGGAAAATGAGAACAACCTATGAATGCATATACACTTAAAAAGAACACAGGAACCTAAAACCCTGCCTTTTTTAAAATCTGAAGTTGCTGGGATAACTTTTCCTCTTTGGTCTTTCTCGCCTGAGTTAGTGATCTCGATTGAATGTACATGCTCACAAATTTATCAACGTCAATTTCGCCTTTCAAAAATGTATCGGCAATCTCTTCACTTTCAGCTTCAGATTTTTCAGCAGCTAACTTTAACTGGCCCTAGGAACGATACTGGTACGATTACAATGGAATTAAAAAAAAATCGAATGCTCACCTTAATATTTTCTGGAGAATATTTGTCCGATAAATTTTGATACGTAATATTCAGTCTTTCGTTCTCAAATGCAAGCTTCGTAACTTCTTGTATCCTGAAATCGATATCTTTCTGTAATTCCTCCAACTGTTTTTCTTTACTCAAATTTAAATCTGAAACAAGAAAATCAGTAAATTGAAATTTTTTATAAGATACGAATTTAATTATCGTCGCTAGAATTTCCAAAAATGTCTAAGAAAACGGAACAGTTAGCTAGCAAATATATGTGCTCTTTCGGTATTAAGACTCGAAGGTTGTATTCTAAACATCGCCGTTTTTATTGATATCGGATATGTTAATTCGTTGTACGTTAAGTTAATTTTCAGCAGTATTAGTTTATAACTTACTACAACTGTTAAGAATTAGAAACATTAGATTTTACAAAAACAGGTTTTAAGTTCCCTTCACACTAGGGAAATTAAATTTGCCTGATAGCAATTCCGGCATTATGTATTACGTTTATAGCGTATTGAATTGCACTTATAGCGTATTGAATTGCACTAGAGCGCACTTGCAGCTCGCAATCCGTGCATTTCTTGATCAAGTAGTGCCAATGGTAAGTACAACCCATGCGTGAAACGATTTTACATGTCACGTTTCATTTCTTAAAAGAATATGAATCACTATATTTTTAATATTTGTTTTATTTTCCATTCCCCTGTAACATCCATTTTACCTGCTAACTCTTCCACGTGGCAAATCATATCATCCAATGTCTTATTCATATCACAAACTTGTTGTAAATTTTCTATAAATTCTTCACGTCTTTCTTCGCTTTCATTTAAAAATTCTAACTCCTCTAATGCATAAGTATTTAGCTGCGGAAATGCAACTGTTTGGAATATGTTGGTTGCTTGAGATGGTGAGAAGCTATGTCTGCTAATATAATTTGATTGATAGTTCGGATTTATCTTACCCATATTATCACAATCTATAAAAAGATACAAATATAATTTTAACAATTAAAATTATACTTACACTACCTCTTATTGGAATAGTAGGAGAAGTAATATTATTTATTTGTTGTTCGCTAGCCAAAGGCGGCGGAGTTCGTTCAAATTCTCGGATAATCGCTTGTACAACACGTCCTAGATCGGAATAGACTGTAAACTATATTGAAATTAGGTTTAATTGTCTACATGGAAATTCATCACAAGATACATTTAATAATCCAGGCGCAGATATGACTTCACCTTCATTATTTACCCAAGGATGTATAATCAACGGAGACACCTTTATAATTGGTTTCTCGTTTGGGAAATCTTTTGTCAAGTTCACGATTACTGTTAAATTATGCCCACCAGCACAAAATTGGACTTGATATTCAGAACCTTCTTTAATTTCAGTTACACTAAAAAAGAAAGTCTTTCGTGTGCCTCATCCTTAAATGTAACTAATATAAGCATACTTATCATTAAATACTTTCAGTGTGTCTATTTGTCGCTTACGTATCTCCAATTCAGAACGATAAATTCTGGATAACATCACATTAACTTATTTTATTTTATATAATTTCTAATTACTAATCATAAGTAAATAAAAATCGTCTTACAAAGAATCATAGTTGCAAATTGTAACCACAATTTTTCCTTGACGTTGACAATCCCTCTAGTGTTAGTTTTTAAAAGTTTGACGTTAACCATTTTATACCAACATTTTCGACAATTGCAACAAATTCGAATATCATTAGCCATAATGGTTAGTTGTTATATTTATGCCCTTTGCATATTTTAAGAATTTTATATTAAAATAGCAACAAAAAACAAAAGTGTAAAAAACAAACAACATTATATACAATTTCAAAAGATGGCGCTGTCAACACCGTATTGCACGCATATTGCCTAATTTCGCGAATTGTCAAAGCCAGTTTTACACATCCCGATGTATTGGCCAATTAATTGAATAAGTTGACCTTCGATGTGTAAAAAAATTTTATTTTACTGTCAAGGCTGATGCTTCGGCAGAAAATAAATACAATTTAAAATATCTAGCTTAAATGGACACTAAGAGAGGCAAGTCTCTTAAATTGTGTCCAACATTCAGGAATATTTCTCAAAAACAGCTTGAGTTAGGACATAAGAAACGTAACAGTAACTTGCTCGTATTATCAAATTATGCAATGATATACAGGCTACTCCATTTGATTTTTCACATTTTAAAACTTGCTCCCAATGAACCTATATAGCCCCAAACAAACATATTTTATCGCTTTTCATTTAACGACGGGAATGTGGTGCACCACTCTATATATATACCTTGTCTCAATAACAGGTAGAGTGATTTAAATTTTTCGCGCAAAAATTAAGCGCTACCATTGGCTCTAATCAAATACGACTTAATTACAAACAATATCATAACGGAAGTCGTCGTCGGCCATGTTTAGTGTTTACTATAACCTGTCAACGTCAACACAATATTTAATTTTTTTTCTTATTTGCAAATGTAAAGTAACACGTAAAACGTCAACAAATTCATATTGGGGTTATAGGAGGTAAACGCGTAATGGATTCAAATTGTCGTATTTCATTATATTGTATGCGTGTGAACCGTTCTGCTTCCGCTATTCCTCCTGTTTTTGAGACATAGTATAGTAATATATTATACAAAATTTATAGGATATTTATTTATAAATGAAAACATCTGAAATTATAGAAATATCAGTAATGTATTTAATAACAAATATACAAAATCTACGTATATAACAGTAAAAATGCTTAAAATAGAAGCACCTACTTTATTATTATAGCTTACAACTATGTACTTTACAGTCTATACATATGTATGTGTCTTACGTAATACAATTTTCAAATCTACATTGTTTTTCATAATAAATATTTAATCTCTTGCATAAGTTTTTGTACAAAATAAGATGAATAGGAAATACAAGCACATGCGTTCAAGCTTTCGTTGTAAATAAAGTTGGAGTTAAAAAATCAGTACTGCCACATAAGCTTGAGCATATTATTAACGTTTCACTCAATACAAACAGTATTGAACGCCTATTTTTTATTACTAACATAAATATTAAACCATAATCTTTGGTATTTTCATTTTATAATTCGAGTTGGAATGGATGTTCAAATCATGAGACGATCACGTAGCAGGAGTTGGTGTCGAAGGTGCTCCTGCTGTAGTACCAAACGCCGATATAAAAACGTTTATCACAGTAACTAGAAATATACCAACAACAGTGACATTATTCACTCTATTTGCATGGCCTATTTCTTTCTCGTCCTTTACGTTGTACCTTGTATTCCAAAGCAGCCCTACCCCAACGACCACCTAGAACAAAAGGTAAATATTTAGTACGAATTGCATAATGTAAAAACATCCAGTATACTTTTTTTCCAATTACACCAGTTGTTTTTACGCAAAGGAATGTGGTTTCTTATTTTTCGAAAATTCCTGTGATATAACAAAATATTTATTGTGGTTTCGCATATTACGTTTCTTGACGAAATATAGTTCATGTGATAATAGAAT
>LR736864.1:10682771-10786650 GCA_902654985.2 Oryctes borbonicus | reverse complement strand
ATGTAACAGTAAAAAATATAATTCATAAATATTATGGACAATATATATCACAGAATTTCTTATATATTAATTACACTATAATAAATAGTAAATGCATTGTTTTGTACAAATATACAAAAGGATCTCTTCTTATTCCATGTCAGCAGGCATAGTGGTAGTCTCGGTGATATTATCTTCTTCGCCGAAACGGTTGCTCAAAGCTGGTATTGTCGATACCGCCGTGCCATTTGTAGCCACGCCAAACGCCGAAATGAAGACATTTATGACGGTAACTAGAAATATTCCAATGATTGTGAAGTTGTTAATTCTGTTGGCGATACAGATTTCTTTGCGGCATTTCACGCTATACCTGGTATTGAAGAGCAAACCCACACCAACAGCTACCTAAAGACAGGATACACTTTTAATATACAAGAAACGATAAAAATATTAAGCAATAATGAAAATCTCAACAAATTTGCTTCTCCATTTGTGTTGCGGAAAATACATTTGTTTAATTGTTTTACGAATGAATACGTGTCATATTTTGAAATTCCATCTTCCCTGAAATCATTTGGATGCGTAAAAGGAGATGCCTTCGCATTATTTTTTCCCTAATAATAAAGATTCACGCAGATTTGTTACTACGTTGGACATACGCCACTAAAATATAACGAATGGTATCATATAGCCAAGTTATCTAAAAATTTCAAGTGTCTAGATGCGTATTTGAGGTACACATGATGTTCTCGACTTTCTACCAAAACTTCAGAACGTGTGAATTAATTCATCGATTAAATAAGTTCACTACCACCTAAAATCGCAACTTCATCGTAAATTATTTTGTGTTTAAACCATTTATTTTACTAAGCATCAAGTAATACTAATTATCCATAAGTACATACTGCTCGGGAAACATGAATGGGGACATGTCAATTGCAGCGGCGCTTGATGATCTAATCCCTCTGTGGGGGGCAGATCGTTTTCGAATATGTAAATTATGAGGGACGGTCAAAACACCTTTAAAATTGTAAATTGCAGCGATTTTCTATAAGAAAATGTTAGTTTGAATAAATATTATATCTAAGGCACGAAAATTTGGCCCTAGAAAAGAGGGAAAGGAAGTTATTTAAAGGGAGTATCAATAAATGTTAGTAGATAAATGTAATATTCCATGTTACGTTATCGTGGAAAGAATAAGAGAAATTATTTGTGAAGGCGGTGTTGGTTGTCCTTCAAGATTTTCTATTCTATAAAAAGGAATTGTTAAAGTTAAATTTGGAAAAATGGTGCTGTGTAACGAGATGCTCGCTGTTCAAAATTTCCATTTTGAAATAAAAGGAATATGCCTATGCAATTTTAAATTTTTTGTTCGTTTTAGACTCATCACAATCTCAATTCCAAACAATTAATACCTAAAAATCCAAAGAAATGTAAATGAGGATTTTTTCACAGTTAAAACCTGCAAACTCTGCTGCAATCTACATAGTCTCTTTCCGTTAATTTGGGACACTCCGCTGCAAATTTCATAATTTCGGACGCCGCTGCAATTTACAATCGTCGACCTGAATTGCCCAAAAAATCCATTATCCCTTTAACGTTAGACTTGAATTTCCGTTCAAAATGTTAATGACCTGTACTGGAGATACTGCAAGAACTATAAATAATAATTACGTCTGTTTCCTCCGAAACATATCACTTATCACAATTTCCAAGAATGTTGATACACAAATAAATTGGAACTTTATATATTATATATATAAATATATAATATATAATATAAATATATAATTTATATGAATATATAAATAATGGAGGGTGAATCCCAGGTTTTTTTTTTTGAGTTTGTCGCCCATTTTCGAGTTTAAGTGTCTCTTGTATTTCGTCTGAGCTAACTGTAAAGAATCGCAAATTGGGAATCATTATTGACTTTGAAATCGCTATACATTTAAATGTGAATAAATCTTTTCCAAACAGTCGTACATTTGGCCGTTGTTTCTATTTAGCAGTCTTGGTGACATAAGATACAAGAAGTTGGATAGGCCCGAAGAAGTGGGTGATGCACTTCGATTTGACATCCAATCGGACCAACTAAATGGTCAACGGTTATTGAATTTTTTATTTGGTCGCAATCAATTTGCATCTGAATTTGTAATTTATTTGGAGCGGAGTTCGCGTGATTAAATGATCATCAGAATCGATATTGGCGCAATTCAAATATGGGATTTATCGTTTAATTTCATTCATTAAACGAGGTGCAATTCAGGTTCGTCCCACACTGCATACAGCAGATTATTGGGCATATTTTCAATCGCTTTGGGACTAATGGCTTATAATAAATAAAATAATTTCAATGAGTGTTCTGATATTAAAATACACTCTCTACTTCAAATGAATTCGAAAATTCACCAAAAGGGGGTTCATGTATTTACATAAATTCATATATTCTAATTAATTATGTGAAAAGTAACAACAACAATGTTATCAAGTTTATTTGTCCTTCTTTGTTATTAGCAAGCAAAGTTAAGGCTAAGAGATAAATTCTATTTATAAACTCTCTGTTCAGAAAGCATAAGAGAATACCAATTGATGCTGTTGTGGACATTTTATACATATCCTGATATTTCCAAAGGATAACTACAATCGGTATATCGGCCTTATTTTACAGGCAAATATTCTTATGCGTTTAAACATTTTCAGTTCTACACATATACTTTGTTCGTTCGAACTTTTTCGCAATATGAATTATTTAAGGTTTGTTTATAATTATATCCGCACATAGTTCTTATAACACAAAATTGCGAAATATCACCTTCGAGCAAGGTTTAAAAGGTTTATTTATATAAATATTAAAATATCGGATACATATCAAAAAGAATAATTATAATAGAGATGATGTAATACTAAAAACAGAAAACGAAAAATAGATTGATGAGTATATTAGAGTAGGTAATCTGAAATAATTGATATTAAATCAACTCGAAAAATTAGGAGCAATTTAATTTTTTTTTATCAATTCCGTATTGAAACAAATTGAATTGTTACTATTTTAGTTCATCATACAATTGACAGCCTGTCAACGATTCAAATATGTTTCAAGCGTAAATCACACTTTAGTTCAACTTGAATTAATTTTTTTTATAACTAAACAACGATCAACACGCACTAATTATTTCATTTGCCGCCATTTTAGTAGTAACTATTGATTCAAGTTAAAAGGAATCATCTCAACATGGCAGAACCAACATCTAATTAAATCCAAAATAGACAGAACGCGGCTCACATAATTCACATAAGGGAATTCTTGTAAATATCAATGATATTTAGCCGTGAAATTATGTATTTTTAATACTGCCTTGAAATACATATGAGAATGTAAATAGGACCAACAAAACATAAAATCGATATGAACATAATTTATGTAATGTGGATAACACGTGATTATAATTATAACTAACTTGCATAATGGAGCACAACAACTTTCCCAATAGTAAATGCCTTTACGACAAAATCATTTTCACCCTGTTGTAAACGTTATGCAGTTATTTCTTTTTAAAAAGGTTTCCAGGTTCAATGTGAGTAAGCCGACGTTTCGTTCTCGATCCTACGGAACTTCTTGAGCATGAGCCACATTATGTCAAATGTTGCTGAGAATCAATTGAAATGGTACAGTTTTAGAAGGTTCTGTCTAATCTATGAGACCAATAGTATTAGGTATTGCCCAAAAGGCTACTAAACGAATATAAAAATTTACCCGCGAAAATAGATAGTCTTCAAACAGAAAAGTCACTCTTCTCAGCGTATCGATCCCAGAAACAATTTGGATTATTCGGTAGAGTTCTTAAAACTTAATAACATCGATGGAGGCGAAATTGCGGAATACGCGATCGAATCACATTTTAGCGATTTTTGATACCGAGAAAGGCCCAATTCTAGAATTCCTAGCGGCACAGAAAATTCAAGTCTGTTAAATTTACAGTAGGGGAAGGAAGTGAATAACCAACTTCAGTTCCTAGAAACAACAAAAAAAGCTAGAAATGGACATCTACCGAAAAGAAACCAACACATTGTGATTAATTTCTTAATTAACCAAATAGGTAAAATTCTCATTGAATAAGAGAAGATATAATGGTTACTCTTCTATAGATCTCGATCACATCCTTAAGAAAGTCCAACATAGGCTTTATGTAAAAAAATCAGCGATTTTAATTGCGGCAGAAATCCGCGATAAGATATTAATGTGTATTTCAGTTCGCAAACCACACTCAGAAATCTTCTGAACAATCCGAAAGACAAATCGGATATGAAATAAAAGTCGATAATTTATAAAATCGCTTGCTGTGATAAAGCCTATATTCGACAAACAGGGGATAGCCACCGGATTCCGAGAACATATCGCTCATTAACGCTACGGTAGAATTGAATAAACGTAGTGCAACACATGCAGGAAACCGCGCGTAATATTAAATTTGAAAACCTCAAATCAATTAAGAATGCGAGAATCAGACGCTTACGAAACTACTTATATGGAAAACAACGTAGATCTTTTAAAGAAAAAAAATGGTTCGATTAGTCACTCATTTTTTATTGATTTATTAACGTAAGACGGGTACGTATTTACGTTTTGTACAATTTTTCTTTTATTTTCGTGTATTTCGCATGCTTTGGGGTATATAGGTGAAAAAGGTAAGTATTTATAAATATCTTTTAGAGAAGAACAGAACAAAGCACGTTGGTATTAAGTCCTTTTCTCACCTCATTCGGTCGTGCGACTGACAATGGGAATCCACGAATTCTCGAAACGATTGTTCCAAGTTAATGAAAAAACTTTATTTGTTTGTCTCATAGACAAACTACGCTTCTTTCTAAAATTTTGCGTTAGCTCGAGCGAACAAAGTATAACATTGGCAAAGTAGATTTAGTTTGGTTTACATGTACCACCATGTAATATTTTTAGTATTGAAGATCGCAATACAAGCCTTTGATATTACCCAACGTATAGAAGAGAATATTTGAGCATTTTGCTTATCTCTATTTATTTCGCGTTGTCTTGGTCTCTAATTAACATTTTGTACCCCCTAAAAAAACCGCAAACATATTCTTTAATACCTAGAAGTATAAAACCTTCAAAGGCTTCGCTATGTTAAAACGGAATCGTTCAATTCTGAAGCGGTATAGATATTATCATGGATTTAAATCGTCAGCATGTGTAACGCAATCCTTCCGAGAAACTAAACAAAAGCACATGCAATAATCCACTCTATTACCACTTGTGTTTAAATATTTCAATAAGCTAACAGAGGGGGTAGTAATTTAAGGTAATTATGGGAATTCCCAGAAATCTCCCATTTCCCTTTGTAGGTCAGTAAAAGCATGAATCACTTTAAATTGCAGTGGCGGTAATCGATAATACTGCATTTACTGACGTGCTAACTTTTTTTTTTTAACTTTTTTTCCTTTTTAATTAGAAGGCACTCCACGTGTGGCATATACATATTTAAACCGTGATTATAATATTTAATAAAAAGCCGAGTAACACGAAACATCCACACTAGGAGCTGTTTTTTTCCTGAACTGACGAAGTAAAATATCAACTTTCTAGTTTATCGATGTTAATTTATAGTTTTTTTTTACATAAAATAGATGGGTTATTGACTTCCATTTGATCGACCATAAATTCTTGCGCGATAAACACTTGTCCTTGAACTGAAAATTTGTTTAAACAAAAGCGAAATTATGCATTTTAAACCTTCCTACCTAATTCGATTTTTAATTTAGTAATTTTTAACGACCAATGTAAGACGATTAATTTTAACGCGCAAAGAATGAAGATTTTCCAACGAACACTTGGCTAACTAGTTTTATATCGAGAATCTAAGCTAGCTAAAAGTACTATCGAATATAAAAATATTCATTGGAAGATGGTAATCTTTAAGCAATTAACTGATACAGCCCTACGCATTTATAAGTTAACGTAAACCATAGAAATATCGATCGCAACGTATTTTTTCAATTAACACACGCTTGTTTTCAAATTAGCAAGTCAAATTTCTATAAATGCTTACCTCGTTCCTTCAACAGTAAAACAATACCCTTATTTAAAATTGGTACAAAATACATTAAAGGAACAACAAGAAAAGAATGGTGGAAAAATCGATCACTTAAAAATATAAAAATTGTATTCATGTTTGGCTTGAACGACTTACTTGAAAAATTAAACTGATGGCAATCAAGACAATTCCCGAGTAGTAATAAGGATGATTAACACTCTCCAAGACGTATCTGAGCTGGTTAGCGTTAGCAGAAAATAATGCCAAGTCCATCATCCCTTGAGCAACGGTTTTCTTGTTTTGATAGATATTTACGTCCGGTATAGATTCTGCTATGCCTCCAAATTCCGATCTGTTGTCAGAGCTGGCTCTCAGAGACATCGCCGTATCATCGGGCACGTGTAATTTATTACTATCGACGACATTTGTACCGTTTTCGCCTGCCCTCGAGTAGAAATCGTAATGATGATTATCCGCTTCGGTATGGAAAATTGCAGCCATCGCTTCAGCGCGTCGATTTTCTTCTTCGGGTGACAAAGTGTGTCCGGTTTTAAAGCCGGTGTCCTCCTCGTGACGTTTATCGTTATTAATATTACTCAGCTCCATTGCCAAGTAAAATTCGAACTTTGCAGCGCGAAGTTATTACCGGAACGTGCAGCGGTAGCGTCTTATTAACTGACTTATTTCTTCGCTCAACGAGTGTCGCACGACTGAATGTGTGCGCGCCGAATCAAAGCGTTTTATTTGTTTGTAGGTAGTAGTAGTAGTTTCCAGTAACCTGTTTCATTATGCTGCACTATAGTTAACTTCCCGTTAATTTTTATGACGCTCTTAGGCAGAATGTTTGAATTGGAAAATTAGACGCAAGATTAGTGAATTCTTAGATGGTTAGTGTTAGAAGAAAATAGCGAGCAATAATCATTTTTAATTAGATAATTTTCGGTTGACGTTTTTCTTTTTGTAAGCGTAACACAGAACTGTAGATATAATTAACGATAATCACGCATATGCGCAAATACACCCAGCAATATCTTATTGTGTTTCCTCGCAATCGATTTCTGAATATTAATGAAGTTATTCGATCGACATTTATGTAAATCAATTTCACTTTGCATAAATACCACAAGACTTCCTTTTATTGTTTTTGTAAATAATGAAATGTGTTAACGTATAAACAAAAGCAAATTTTACATTTATCATTACCCATTTCCAATTATATTCGTCAATAACTCGATCAATTTTCAGTCAGAATAGAGTTGTTTGACATTCTATTAGTTTAAGGAATTAGAAGAAAAGTTAAGAATTATGGATAGCGCTTATTTAAACAGCTAATCATTCCACAATTTTGGATGCGTAGATGAATAGTAGAAGTTATAAGAATAAAATTCTGCGTTTGGATAAATTGAAGCAAATTGCTAATGAATCGAGTAGCTAGGTTGCTGAATTTCCCAATCACTTGGTAGGATGTGTGGAAACTCAATATTTAACAAATCTCACAAAACTCTAATAAGCAGCTACCGGTTTCGAGCTACCCTCGTGCCAGTGCACTAAATAAAAGGAAAAAACCGATAACTGAGTCCTACATCTAACAATTTGTTTCGGATTGTAATTGTATGGGTGTGAGATTTGGACCAACCTTTTTTCCATTAATCTCGTCGTTCAAAAAGTGTATTGAAATGTTTAAAGTACTTCTCTAGCGTGAAATTTGAATCATATGTTTAATTGAAGAATTTTTATAATTGCAGCTATCACACAATAATAATTAAAATCTATAATTATTTAAACACACAACAAAAAATAACATTAATTTCTTTCTTAATGTGTCCAATAAAAATGTTTCTATAATTTTAAGAAGTAAAGATACAAGGAAAACAACATTTTAACATGTCCTATTTCCCTTGAAACAAATAACTCAACATAACGGGGTATCCTGGAATAGGACAGTCTCTAATTGTGCTTACAATATACGTTAATGTCCCTAAAAGGTATGTGTTTAGATGTTTGTCGGGATGTCTTTGGTTAAAAATTATTGCTGCTTCCCTTGTGTTTTATAAATTTCACCAACAATGTAAACAATTTCTATTTGGTCTTCTTTGATTAAATAATTCATTTTAGATGTAGGTAATTGTAAACTAAGATTTATAGCCTTTTTTAACATGAATTAGAATTTTTTTAAATAGAAATGAATTATCACCAATAAATATTTCTTCTTCTTGCGTCAAAAATGCAAATATTACGCAATACCTTTCCTTAAATAAAAAGAAAATTAAAGACTTTTTACAATTACAACTCTTTAATTTTTCCCTATAATAAAGATTCAAATTCTAAAATTAAGCTCAAAGATTCAAATTTGGGGAAGGTGGATATTTCTAAGATGACGCATTTTAGGGAAATGTCTAACTAAAATTGCATGGTGCTAAGACGGAAGCAACGTTAGAAGTTGACCTCGACCACGTTCCCAACTTACGCTTCCTAATCAACTTTATTTTATCAAACAGAAACACTTCCTTGAAATATTTTTATGCGATATTGCACTACATAATTGAAATTGATAATCACGTTTGTTTTATCTTTAAACCGCCGACTTACAAAGATGTAGCATTAAAATCAACATTGTGGCCCACAAAAATCACTACTTTACTTCTTTTCCTTTACAGAAAAATAAAAAGCTCCGTTTTAAAGAGAAGCAAACTCGAGAGATTTTTGTCGTTTCATACATTTATCAAGCTTTGAGTTTTGCTCTCTTGTAAATTAAAATTCGGATGTTAAAGTAAAATACCCCATTCTATTTTAATTGCTTTGAATAGTCTATAGCCAAAGAGAAGCACATTTTAAATGACCTTAAACAATGGAAAGATGACTGGGGATGAGTATTCCTGGTCAGAGACAGGGCAAGCAATTTCTGATTGGACACAGGTCTACATTTAAGCAGAGACAAGAAGGATACTCTGTACTGGGTTCGGAATACCCAAAAGCCAAAACCTGTGCAAAGAAAGCAAAACTAATGCAATTGATCTAATGGATCTGAAAAGGTCGCAGTGGGACAGGCCAAGAACCGCCTCGGGTAGTAATCTAATCTAACCTTAGGTGACCTTGCAACGGGCGGCGATGAGTAATCGATATTAATGCTGTCACCACTGCAAATACGTCTTACTTTATTCTTTAAGAGTTTATTAATTTTATACTGAGGAATTGTGAATTCATTTGTTTTTGTTCAAATTATTCGATTGCTAATTCCTACCTCATTTATTGTAGGGTATAAACGTATTTATTTAATTTATCTTAATCCTCAAATATCTAGGTAATTTCAATATTTCTGTTGGTTCCTTTGTGCTTCTTGATTATTGAAATTTCATGTAGCTTAAGGGGTGTAAAATGAGCCAAAATAAATTCTTGAAATTATGCATACAACTCATCTTGTACATAAAAAAATTTAGTAACGCGCAATTGGAACTAGAGAAAAAAAAAATGTTTTTTAATCTTTCATGTCGAAAAAATGAAATGTAAATTTTCTTATATATTTTTTTTTCAGATATAGTCCAATTTTTAATTCCGGTGTGCATATACATTTTCCGATGTTATGTAAAATTTTACGCTATGTGACTTTCAAATGTGGAAAACACATTTTTTTTAACAATGCATGATGTATTTATGTGATTATAACATGGTCAGACAACCTTCAGTATGTTGAAGTGCATTTGTTTTTGCTGTTAAAAAAAAAAGGAAATACGCACATGAAAATTTTACCTTCTCATCACGTAATTCCATGCGATGTTGTATTCATTCAATTAAATTACGTAAGATACTTAGATGCCTCAATTTTAATAGCAAGCCTGTTTTAAAAAATTGTCAATATTTACACTCACTTATCATTTTCGCAATACCATGTAAATGTAAGTAAATAATATAAGAATTTTGAAGATATTTGTATAGTAAAGAAACTCCCGTACGCTCCTCTAATTGTCAAAAGTATCCTCATTTAAAGTACCTCAAACAATTTTATTTTAAATGTGTTTAGAAGCCGATTTTGGGCGATACCGCCATTCAATTTCTTTTTTTTCCTCTTTCCATAAAGATACAAAAATACTTTTATCTCGAACGAGCTCAAGGCATTCAATTCGCATTAATTCTAGGTTGCTCTGTTTCTGAAAGTGTTTTTTACACATAGAGAACCAATCGGTTGAACCAGTTCGCCGTAGACGCAAATTACCGCGATGCATTCGTTCCCCATATAATCTACTTCAATCACAAACCGTAATAAATATAATCGCTGCATTTTAAAGTATTTACCTGTTACATGAATGTGCAAGTGCAATTATTGCTCTTATATTACTACGTCTACTAAATGACTATTGTCAATTTTTTTTCTTCTCTTTTACATTCAACTAAAACTATCAGGACTGCACTATTTTCAAATTATTAAGCAATCATGCAGAACGATTTCTAAGAAGAATCCTCTTATATATGGAATCGCCATCGGGCATGCTTCATCATAGGAACGATTATCTACTATGAAATTTATCAAATCTTGAATGTTACAGGTAAACTTTTTAAATTATGAAAAGATCGGCTGAACAGATTTTTTTAAATCTTTACCTTGTTTCTAATGACATAAATAAGCAATCTGTAGAATACAAAGGTGGCTCGTTTTAATTGAAAATCTTGATTCTAAAAAATAAACGTTTTCTTAATGTTGCCGCTGGCAATGGGGTAACTGGACAATTGCGTCAGCCGAAGCCATATAGTAACAATAATAATGATAAATAACTTTTGGTAATTATTCCAATCACTTACAAACGTACGTTAGCATATGCTAGTAATGATTTTCTTGTATCTGAAGTTTACTTTAATCACGTAATAAACCATTAATAAAAGTTTGTAAGTAGTTCTCGGAATTAAGTAGCCAATTAATAAGTGTATCCGCCGTCTTATTTGTTGTTTATGGGGATCTTCGGAGAGCCCAGAATGCCAATGATGTGTAAATACTCAAAAACACCAAAGAAAGCAATTAAAATATAGGCACTTACCATTAATTTAGACAAGTCTATTTAAATAACTACGTTACGTTGAATAGGTACGAATATTATCATCAAATACATCATTGCGCAGGCTTAATTAATGTTAGCAGCTTCAAAACTTATAAACTGAACTCACCATTCTTCATAAATTAATTGTTGTAAAATATATCTGTGAATCCAGGAAGTTGGACTAAACATACGTCGAAAAGAAAAGCATGTATAATACAATTAGTCTCGAAAATTTCACAAAAAATGAACGACTCTTTAAATGAAGTGAATAAAAATTAAATCATCATATTTTACGATTTTTAAGAATCATTTTTATTTTACCATCAAGTCTAATGTTTCGTCTAAAAATAAATACAATTTAAAGTCACTCTTAAATTTTGGTCTACATTTTCAAGACGAATGTGGTACGCCAGTCTGTATATTATTAAAAAGGTATATCTATTTAGAATTTGGTAATCTTAAGACCTGTCGTATTATACACACCTTACTTCATCATGAAGAATTCCGTCCACTGAAAGAAAGCACGATAATAAAGTATTGGAACATTCAAAGCACAGTGTATCATGAATACTAAATCTGAAGATGAATCTGTAACAAATACATTCGTACTGGTTTCATCCAATACAATATGCATAGTAAGGAAGATGTAAAAGCGATTCTTCCTTTAATGTGTGCACTGTTAAAAAAGCAATGTTATTCAACTCAAATTTCTGAACCACGCTACTTTGTACCTAAGAATAAAAGCAGATTTCTAATGGAAATATATAGATTCTAATACCACCGGAATTCTATTCATAAAAGGAGGTACAGTGACATTCTTATGTTTTGTTGCAAGGGGGAGACAAAACATAAACCGGCCACTGTACATTACAAAACGCAGTATTTATTTTTTATGCGTCTCTTGTAAATTAAAAAAAAACGTGAAGTATTTTTGAAAACTTCTACACTAGCTTCTACCATCTTACACGTCATTCTTCAATGTATCTCCTCATATATAGTTGGGCAATTACTCGCTTACTCCGTATAAAAACATGAAGGGAGTGAGAGGTGTGCAAGATCTGCAGACTTCAAAGATGGACATGGATATTAGTGTACATTCTTTCAGCTAATCTATAAACTATTATTAGCTATAGCTGTTATAGAAATAATGATTGCAGCGTAAACAAAAGTTCCTGCTGTTATATGCATCTTTCACAAAAAAATTACTAAAAAAAAATATGTAACCATAAATTAAGAAAACCTAATTTATTGATAGCAATTTGTGAAAAACAAATCATGGCAACTAAAGTAGAGGGCTTAAACGCAGAATTTTTAATCATCTCCAATTAGTAGTCTATCATCAAGATTCTAAGCTGCGGCGGTTATTACTTATAGTAAACGTTTCGGTATATCAAGCATTCTTCTTAGGTTCTTAGGTTAAATTCATCATCATAGACGCGTGTTTCTAGAGTACGCTGTCGATTTGATGTTCCCGGACGCTCGGCTACTTGTTGGCCAAAAGCCGTATCTCCTCGAATTTTTCGATTGTTTTCTTCACAGTTGATACACACCAAAAAAATTGAGGAATTTTGCGAATCGTGGCAGCAAAACTTTCAAATTTCAATAGTAAAGAATTGAAGAAATCAACATGATTTTAAAATTTGCATTTCATTACAACAACCTGAGACTAGATAATGGGAAAATAACTTAACAGGAAGTAGCACGACTAAATCGAGAAATTATTCCACATACACCATACTCGCTGGTGTGGTCCAGTCTGTCTAGCATCTAAAACACTGCACAAATTTTCAACTTACCTATTGCATATCAGGAATTTAGCTGCTGTTATTTAAAATAGTATGTTGGTTACAGAATATGCCTAGTATTAATCAGACGTATTAACAGCTGTGAAATACAGGATGACGCAGAAAGACGGGAACTTCAAGATGAAGACCAATAGGGAACCAATTATAAATACATACCCGATATAATTTTCAGTACGTGATATTTGGTATTTTCTTTGGCTGGGTTTTCAAACGTTCCTGTTGTTTTTGAGGTCAGCCTGTATTTTACAATGCAAATGGTTGCTTAAACGCGATTAGTAAGTACGATAGTTACTATTTCTGACTTAAAAGTGACGGTGTAAACATAATCAGTGAATGCGGAGAACTAAAATAAGAAAGAAGAAAGGTGGATTACGTAGTAGAAAAACAGAATTTTGTTTAGAGAAAAGGCAATCATTATAAATTAGACAACTATAAAATCTCGCACTGGCTAAATTAAATAAGATAAGTTAGTAAATATATGTGGCAACTGAAGGTTTGAATTTGATACTAAATGTCATATTTATAATGCACGCGGTTCCGTGTTATGCAAATGTTAACTTGCTGGAGATATAACATGCTTTCATTATGAAGAATAATCTAACCCGATAAGAAATAAATATCGATTTATCATATATTTATTTATATAAGTTATTTACGTCTAAGAGATATACTTACGCATAACCGATGCTACATTCAAAATATCCATCTCATCGAAAATAAAGGTATTTGAAAGAAATTGCTTTGCAGATATGAAATTATTTGGAACGATGGTCATTTAATCCATTGAGGTTCATGGTGGTTTGGTGGCCAAAACTAGGTAGTACTACTTGGCGTTACCACAACAATCTATTGATCAACTTATCGATGTAATCGTTCAATTAGCATTTTCGTTTTTCTTTCTTTCCCCCGTGGTTGATTTGGAAATATCTTCCAGGCCTTCGTTCCTTTCAAAAATGATGATACGACATTTTATTTACATATCCTTGAGGCTTCTGTAATACTTTTTCCACTTCGTAATGTTGTCAAAATACTTAGCAAGGTACAAAGGGAATTGCCAAATTGAATGAGAAATAGTATAGGAAAAGAAATAATACGAATTTATAAAAGAAGAAATGTAGCAATTGTCTATATTCTTCACAAAACCACAGAACAAAACTATGAATCGACTTTCCTGTACAAACCTAGTATTTCTTAAGTAAAACAAATTGTTACCGAGAATTACGTTTCGTTGCAATATAATTTGACTTTTGCTCTTGACAATACTCTTAAGAACGTAAAGAACCTACCGATATATGGTTACGATAAGGTTTATCACAATAGTTTCTGGAAGTGGAAACTGCCACGCAATGTAGAATCTAAGAAATAAATATCTAAAGGTCAGAAATATATTATTTTGGAGGTGATATTTAATTAGAGACTATAAATTAAAAATCAGTCAAGGTTTAACAAATTAATAAGAACTTGTTTATGTAAAAGTACGTCTGCGCTTTAGACAACTGCATATAACGACTATACTGCCGTCCACAGAAATATGAAATTTATATTACTTCCTCTGGGAGTTCTTGTGCCGGGCCATGCTTTACAGAGATTAATCAAAAGGATGCCCGGAGTCTAACAGCGCAAATGGCGGAGATTTTTATGAAAAAAATTACTGTAGAAGTTTTCGTTATATATTATAGTATTTGTTTCAGATGATAATGAATTGTGTCGTCCGTGTTCCTAAGTTCTATTTTAATAGTAGAAAGTTGTGTCCATTTGACCATCTTCCATCGCCGGTAGTGTCATGCACTTCAAGTGTTATTTTCATCATTCTAAGTCTCTACGAACTTACGATTGCTTGAAAATTATAGAACTCAAGGTTTTGTAACTTACGCATTCGTGGAACATATGCATATTATTCCACGAATAGCCAGGTACAAATAATTCAACTTAGATTCATCATCTAACAATCTTCGACACGAAAACAGGAAACGCTGATGTATTGAAATGAAGCAAGCGACACAGTGATTGGATCATTGGGATAAATCAATTTTTGAATTAAAATACTAGATTGGATACAATTGTACGTTCTTATCGAATTCTCTTTTCAATTTTATAATTATTTTCCTGTATTTTCCTGACAATCATGTATATCTTTCCAACACTCCCGCTGCACGCTTGATACAATTATAAATGTTGTACACTATGGATTAGTTTCACAAGCTCACGATACCGTTCAATTAGAACAAATGCAGACTATTGGTAAATCAAGAACGTAGTTATATCGAAACCAAAATATTCCAGAAAATGGAGAACTAGGTGTTATCAGATTCACGTCTCATCATTGCATTCGGCCAAGATGTGGATGGTTTCTTTTTTTGATCCATGGTCCATCCCTAGACAAATTCTAAAATTTTCGGAGGAAGTCGGGCGTGAAGTGGGAAGGTTCTTAAGAAACCGACAAATCAACGGCCTAAAGCAATAGTAGTAAAAGCAACTAAAACCTACATTTTGAGTATTATACAGGGTGTGTAGATATTCGCGCAAGACCTGCATATCGTCACCTTCTTTGTGAAATTCTTTATCTTAAAAATCTTCCATCTGCATCGAAAGTTTCAATACTCAGTCAGTTAATATCTAATCCTTGTTAAAAACAGCAGGAGGAATATTTCTTTGTAAATATATTTTCATTGCAAATACATATGCCAACATAGTACAATGGATGCGCTATTCAGTATAGCAACACAGGATGCGTAGTCACATTTCGATATTTAAATAGTCCAATTAGTTGCAACATTATAATACTAAGGTTCTCGATTAAGAAACATACAAAGAACGTCGCTAAATATAATTCCTTCGCCAATTTATACACGCTCTGTATATTGTATCTTTTTCGTTATCAAAACATAAACCTTATCACTAACATTTACAGTATAATGGATCTAAATAATTGCAATAATCAAAAGGATCATGTTTCATCGTTTTCTTTTTCTTCTAGATTAAAAAAAATTGTTAAAAAACAAAAATACTCTTCAATGTTGGCGCAGAAGTAGTCAATATAGTAGCAGGATGGTTCGAACATCATTATCAAGCATAATGACTAATTTTCAATTTCACTACTACTTCAGGAAGTGGCTATAAAAGAATCTGCTTTCTGGTAAAAAAACTTGCGGTTACAAATAATTTACGTCTACTATAATGATGTGCAATCAGACGTAATAACAATTTCAATGAAAATGAAAAATTAAAATTGAAACGCAACATGATAATTTGTATTTTTAGGCAATAAATAATAAAAAAATATATATTTGAACAAGAAAGCAATTTAAGTCGATCTACTGTTTGCCGTTATCCCTAGATACAAAACAGACAACCCTGTTTTTTCGATCGAAAATATTAGCAAGCCGTAGACTGCACGTCGCTTTTCCCCAAAACCAAATAACTCAGAAACAGTTGCCTAAAGAATTTTACCCATTTAAATTGCTACGTCGAATTAAAGAATTCAATAATGAACTTGGTATCAATTTCTTCAATAATAGAAAATAATAAACATGTCAAAATATTTCTGGCAAATTAGCCCCAGTCCATGGCTTGGTTGCTATCACCCCCTCGACATAAATGGTGAAAGGTAGTTAACGATCTCCCAGAATGCGATTGGCACCGGATCTGCCAGGAAACAATTATTCTCCTTGGCTCTTGATGTTTTCACTGTTAAAAGCAGGCTCTCTTACCACCGAGCCGTTTATTATATACTGACGGGCAAAAATATTGCATACAATAAATTGTTTGCAATTTTTTTTTATACGTAAAATATTTTTACCCGTTAGCACACTTCACAAAAAAATATACAATTACTTATTACAGAAATAAAAAAAAATATTTTAATAAAATAGTGATTACTAGTACCCCATAGTTTTAATTTTTAATCTGAAAAATTTAAACCGACATTAAAGTAAACGATTGTTTTAATCTTCCTTTTGAAGTTCTAATATTTATAACAGTACATCTATTTTCAAAATCGATTTATTTGAAACGGGTATAGTTTTCAACCGTTATTAATAAACGAAAATGTGACACCCTTTGTTCGCAGAGTAAATCTCAAATTGCTTAGAACAGTCAGAGCCAATAAAATAGCGCGATACAAGTTGGATTTTAGTTGTGGATTTCTTACCGCCAATCAAACTACGTCTGACTAATTTGTGATTACTCTGTGAACAAGCCCATAATTACTTCAGAATATGTTAATTACAGTGGATGAGATGGATAAAATACAACAAAGAAAAAGCACTAAACATATAATTTTCAAACCAAAAAATTATTAATTATTAAAAAGACCCACGTCTTGTGATTTTTAGATGTTTTTATGAATGCAAATACGTTTGTTACAAACATGTTTGTAATAAATTCAATTACGCTTACTTTTCCCTTTTAAAATTGAAATCTAGTGTCTTAATTGCACCTTTAATAACGCTACAGTATGGTGCATCATCTATGGTGTTTCAATATTGTGTTATGGGGTAATTTTGTGCGTTCTGTACATATGTTTGCATGTTTTACATATAGCAAAAAACGAATTTCACGTTTAATATTCTATATAAAACACTATGAAAGTTGCAAAGAAGCATTTCAAAGCAAAAAGCTATTCACGCTAGTATGTTTATTGTAGGACCATTTGAATGGATAGGCAGACCTACCCATGGTTATTACACCAGAAGCAGTAGTATACTTAAAAAAGAAAATCACAATTTAACCCGCTTCGAAAAATCACCTGCGTATTGCATGCTCAAAGTACCAAAACAAAAAAAAGAAATCGCAACAGGTTATTTGATGCTTTAAAATCATAATTTCATGACAAAGCTTATCAATTTTAAGAATTACTTTTCTCCGCCGACGCTGTAGCGGGCAAAAAATAAAGAAGGATTTATTTGTTGTTTTTTTTTTTGTTTACCATATACACTTTACATGTTATTTTGGCAGTATTTCTATTAGTTTTTTTCTTTCTTTCTTTTGCATTACACACTATAATCCACAATTTTCATATACAATGTGGCAACATAAATAAATCATTATTATAAGACAATTTACGTCTAATCAGCTTGCTTTTATATTATATCTTTTTGTTATTTTCCGTCTCTAAATTTACAAGATATGTAGAATTATAAATATTTCATTATAAGTAATATTTAATCAAGATATATGTATATGTATTCGCTAGTTGCTATGATTATGAACTTTGGCCTGTCATTGTAACTAGTAATTATAATTAACATAACTCGAAGACGTGGCAAATTGCGATCTTAGAATTTTAATAGGGAATACCATTGTTTCAGTTGTGATACATATTTAAGAGAAAAAAAAATGGGGCGGTAACGGGCGAAACTTTTTAATAAATAAGTAGGTGGATATCATCAGACTGGTAGTTTACTGAAGTGAATCATTTTCAATTGCAAACAACACTCACAACTTATGCACATCTGTATTGTTAGCGATCATTGTAGACCACAATAATCTCCTTTATACGTATAAATAAATTATACAATATGTAAAAGTATCACTCTTGAACTTCAGTATAAAAAATCATAATACATCATTGGTATAAACAATAAACTAGGCACTACTTCAGTAGCTAAGAATAAACACTTAAATAACATTTATAAAGGTGATAAAAGTACTTGTTTGTTCATTCGTAGGAAATGAATGGAATCTTTTCAAAGTTTCAGTCTTATTTATTGTGTATTACAAGCAATGAAAATGAAACGGATAATCAAAAAGAAAGTAATAAAGTAAAACTACATATGGCATTATACAACAGGACGGACAAAAAATTTAATTTTTTTTTAATAAATATCTCACGAGCTTGGTCCTTCGCAGCGGACAATAACTCGCTATCTACACAAACCGGAGAAGATAAATAGATACGATGCCTCATGAAATGCTGCAGGACAGGCACTGTGACGGATGCAAATCTGTATTTTTTCTATTGACGAGCTGTAATGTGCGACGAAAAGTGGAGGTACCTTCGTAATCCAAACAAATCAAGTCAGAGGTTAACCCCCAGCCAACCTACAGAAACTCTCAAAGCCTTTGAAGCAATGGTCATTCTGTGTGATTGGTGGAATTCCGAAGGTGTTATCCACTTTGAATTAGTACTAGAAAGCAGGGCGTTAAACTCCGAACTATCCTGCGGATGATTGGATCGAATGCATGCAGTTTTGAGAGAAGGATAGCCCGTTAGTCAACAGAAATCGTGTGTTATTTCATTAAAATAATGCTAGGCCGTATATTGACCAAAGAACAACCCTCCAGAAACTGGAAGAATTTGATGGGGTGGAATTTTTATTTATGTAGATCCCCCTTTCGGTGTCTATGAAACTTGATAAGTTTCATATTTTCAACAAAAGAAATCAAATCAAGACGTTGATTAAAGAGACGGCTCAGATGGAGCGGTTAGGCGAAATGTTTCCTCGTCCAGCATGTACCTTCTTATTGATACAAGTGCTTTGATGTGACATCTTCGAAATAGCAGTCTCTGCACGATAAGTCAGCTTTTAATCCTATTTGGAATAAAGTACTCCTTGAGCGACCAATGCCCGGTTAGAATCTCTACAATGTCTCTGGTATCTCAATGTTGTCCGTTTATTGGGGTTGGTCAGTGACTTCAGCGATATCCTATCTCTTTAAGAAACTTTCAAGAGAGCAATGATTCGGATATTTCTCCTTTAAGAAACTATTCATTTCGTTACCCATCGAAATCAAGTTTTGCCCGCCATAGCAACGTTGATATTCCTAAGAAAAGTCATGACATTTTGCCACTGTAAAATATTAAAATGTCAAATTATACTTCGCATTCTATAAACCTTGCTTGATTGAATGCTGTAGCGCTGTGATTACAAATTCCAACTCTTTTTTTTATTCTAAGTAAGTATATTCAGGTAGAGAATAGATGAGTTAGCTTAATAATTTAAATTTTTTAGGCTAATATTATTTCGCTAACTGCGTGTTTGCTGCTGTCACTGGTAATTGTGCAAGCGCACGATCAAGCTAACAATTACCGTTCAACTGCAGTAAAAGCTACAAATGATGGCCATCCAAATTCCGAATTGAAAATATCTCACACTGGCAACACTCATACAACAAAATATCCTGGTAAAACCCGTACCTCGTCACCTATCCTTAGTACAGGAGGAATGCTCTCTAAGACCACTCCTTCGAAAACGACATTTACGCATAGTAGTTCTAAAACTAGTTTAAGTGCTACTAATGCGCACCACCGTTATACTACGCGCGGTTCAATAACAAATAAACGTCAAGATAATGGACAAATAAAAGTGCAAACACGAACAACAACTCAACGTACGTCAAGTAGAAAAGAAGAAGTTGCCAATTCGCGAAGTAAGGATTCTCCAGATATATTTTCTACCGTTTCAACTACTCCTAGGACTGCGTTAACTACCTCTCCAACTACGCTAACCACTCCTTCGACTATGTTAACCACCCCTTCAATTACGTCAACTACCCCTTCAACTAGGTTAACTTCCCCTTTAACTAAGTTAACTACCGTTTCACCTATGTTAACTACCGCTTCATCTATGTTAACAGACCCCTTTATTACTCCAACTGAATCCTTGACCACATTAACTGATGTTTCGACCGTATTAACTAATTCACCAACTGCATTAAACAATCCTACAGCTAGATTAAGTGATCCTCAGAATAATGGAAATTATGTCTTCGACAAAGACCAAAAGAAAAAAATGGACATAATAAAAGATGCAGGTTCGCCAACACCTACATATAGTCAAAAGTTTCGGTACTTTACCTTTAATCTAGACCAAATGATTGCGGACTTAGCGAATGATTCCGATAAAGAAGTAGCGGGCGTTTTTACCACAACAATTGCGTCAACCGCTGCCCCCACTGCACCAACATTTCCTACTCTAGACGATGAATCATTAAAAAACTGGCAACATCTACTCCCGTTCATATTAAACACTAAAGCACCTCTGTACCTACCACCAAATATTCCAGTAAATATACCCGCGAAATCAATGCCGATGACATCGAATCCTCAGTTAGTGAAACATGAACTCTACGAAAATGTGCAAACATCTAGTAGTGAATCGGTCATGGATGAAAGAATAAAAAAATTAGAACAACCAAAGCCTATTGTACTAACATTTCAAAAGAATGCGACTGGAAATCTATTGCAAGACCCGGTTCAAGATTATTCTTCGGAATTTGGCAATATGCATCCTTTACACATTCGTGCAAGAGACGCTTCTCTAGATTTAAACGACTTAGCTCTTAAAGGCGTAATAACACAATTACCAACATTATTTAAAGGTCATCGTAAAAAAGTTTACCAGGCGAAACTTATACTAGAAGAGCTACCGTATGAAGAAATAAAAACCAAGTGCAATGCCTACGATGAGGATCTCTCTAACGCAGATTATAATATGCTACAAGAATCTCCTCGTGGTGCATTACGGGAAATGTCTTTAGCTCTTCCTTATTCTTCTATGACAAAAAACAACAACATTGCAAAAATTAACAAAATCAGGGAAGCACACACTTCAAGTAATGAAATTTCACCAAGTCGAGAAATGAAAGCTTCCACGGAGACCAAGAAATCGACGGTTAGACGTGCTTCACCGGCTCCGATCAAATATAAGAAGATAATAAAGAAGTACATATTTAAAGTGCCAGTCATACAATTAGCTTCCAATCATGGAAATATTAAGCAGACTACTCCATCAACAAAGAGCGCCGCAGCGAGAATTACGCACCCAGGAACGATGATTACAAAAACAATAATGAAACCTAAGATTATCACTGGTAGGTTACACACCGATGTAAATGAAAAGAATCACTTCACACCCGGTTTCCTAACAACTCGCAAATTTAATCGTTTACCAACGCTAGCTACGATTTTTAAAGGAACAACCAAGTGGCACACCTATAAACCGATATTTACCAAATATATTGTAAAGGTAACTCCACGAACCACTGGTAATCTGCGGCAAATGTTAACGAATCGCAATTTTATTACACCACAATATACAAGACGTTCAACATTTTCTCGAGTCACGCAAAAACCGACTACACTCAACAAAATTATACACAAACATACGTAATATAGATGCTTTTATAAAATATATACATAGGTAACAATTACAAGGTATGTACAACTGTAGATCCAGAATAAAGTATATATATTCAATGTATTCTATAAAATTCTTTGTTTTATTTTGTAGACTACTTTTAAAATTTATCTTATTCATCTTATTTCTACACAACAATTCTTAAAATGCTCTTTTATTACTTGGGTTGTGTGCTAGATAGGAATTTATAAAAATGGCACTGTAAAATTCACTTTTTTAAGCGAAACACCCTGTATATTTTAAATTATTAAAGCTCCTTCATTTATCCTCAGATCACGAAAGTAACCTCCGCTGTGGTTTTTAAGTTATAACTGTTTCTGTTAAAACATTGAAAAATTACGTAGCAATATAGAAAGTATCACTGCGTCCAAACACTTTGAAATTCAGGGATAAAATTTGTTGTGTGAATTGGTTGAGATAGGATGACGAAGTCAGTAATTTTTTTTATCATCTTGATGTGTAGGTGGTCACTGGGAAAGTACTGACCTCACCAATTTCAAACTGAGAAGTGTTGCAATTATTAAGTTTCCCTACTCCTATTATTTTATAACAGTCCAGAATAAACAAAATTTCAATATTCAACTACTTTTTCTATTTTAAAATAAAGTACACGATGATTCCCCCCTTCTAAGGAAAATGTACAAATTTTAATGAAACGCTAAAGTGGAAAAACTTAAAAATAGTAAAAATTAACGTTGCATTGCATGTTAGATCATCCATTAATGAACTTATTCGGTATTAGCAATATTGACCGGCACTGCAAATGGACCAATATGCCTTTAACTGTACCCAATTTTGATTGTAATGAGTATTACTGTTAGATTACATTTCCAATTACTTCGGGGATAAACACGAAATTTGTTTAACAATGTCGTGATGTATCGCATGCTTAATAGCAGACGTAATAAACTCTTCCTGTATGACCGGCAAATGTGTAAATGTAATGCAACGCAGGAAAATATTGATGTATGGGTAATTTCCCTTAGCTTAAAATCCGGCTATTTGATTACGTCTGCTACAAGTTAATGACTTAGAGCTAGTAAGCTATTATGTGGCCTCATCGCGGACAGTTATGAATTAACGTAAATGGTTAGACATGGCAATATGCTTAGAATGCGTGTTGAAATTTGTATGCGAATAAAAAATATAGTCTTAGAAAGTGAGAGTAGCAATAAGTAATCTCCCCAACCATGTAAAATGTGTTACCTGCATTTTATAGAATAAGTGACAAATTAATACCCTACCACCCTACACCTGACTGAAACAAATAAGTAAGCTTATAGAATTATACCAACTGCTTAATCTCTGGGGATTCATGTCTAGAGAAAGAAGTATGATAAGCGAAGAAATATAAAGCATACATCTATTTTATGCTAATAAATTTAATTCCTATACATTCTCGCTCTCTTTCCTTCTTTCATCAAACATCAATTGCCTTGAGGCTCGGACACAGCTTAGATAATTGCATTTAGGGGTTAAATAATAATAAAGAAGGGACGCATGTAGTAATTCAATCACGCAATAAAACACACTCACAATAAACAATATCGCACCATTATAAATATGAAAAAGCAGTTTGTTGGTTGTAAATTGAATTGCTACATTTTATCCATTGTGAAATAAAATTCAATTATTGAATGGCATAGGTATATCTACATAGTAAAGTTAAATCCCTCTAAGCTAATTACCCTCTAAGGTAATCACGAAAACATTTTCAAAAGTTTTCGATGAACATTTTTATACACAAGAAGTGCTTGTACAAATCTTAAAGATATCTTCATCGAAGTCTATTGTAATAATTTTTTTTATACAATTTGGCTTACCATCCTTATAAACAATAGTGGTTTAGCAAAGATGTTAAAAAGTATATAATAAGGGTTTTTGTGAAATATTTTAATGTAGAAAATTGGAGTTAAATGTAACATATGCTAAGAAAGGTATGTAAATAATGAATGAAATCTATTATCCTTTCTGCTTGTAGTATCATTCAGTATAATCGAAATATTTTAATGATGAAAATAATATAATGGACTCGTTTAATATTACATTTAGGACAATTTTGTTTTTTAGACACAAGCTTTTTCACGAGAGATTTTGTGGTAAATTAACTTAAATTAAAATAAATAGCAAGTGCCACAAAGTGACCGAATAAGTCATAGCTAAACTTAAATAATAAATGCCAGTACTGAATAAAAAGAAGTCAGTCATAGGTACGATATAGGAAACCTGCACGAGCAGAGTGCAGCAAATAAACTGGAAGTGATGAACGGCAACGAAATAAATCAAATAGTAGAGAATGACTGGACAACAATTCAAGAGTGAATAAAACAACCAATGAATACTTGCATATGGAAGTGAAAACATACGAGAAAAAAATAATGTTGGTTTGATAGAGTGTCCAAGAGTCCTAAATAATAGAGATAATGCGAAATTAGAAAATGACCGAAACAGAAGAAAGAGAGATATTATGGACAGGAGAGAAAGAGGGCAAAGAAAATACGTAGAGCTAAAGGGGGAGAGCAACTAGAAATAGCAAACTACAATAACAAAGAAATTAAAAAAATATCAATTTAATGTAGAAAGGAAGGAAGGATACTAGATGAAATAAAAGGAAAATTGGGCGGATGGGCAAGGCAATTTAACCAAACGGCGTAGAAGAAAAGGAACGAAAACGTGAAGAAGGACCTTCGGAAGGCAATAAATTCCTGCAAAGTATTAAAGCAAGGAGCTCGATACGAAGAGTGTGGAGTGAGAAAAAAATGCCATTTCTATTCATACAAAAATGTTGTGCGCAAACACTACTTCATAGTGTGTCCTCAGATTTACTCCGAAATAAGAAAACCTACTTTATATTTTTATTAAAACAAATGTTTTTATTCAGGTATTTTCCTACTTTTAATGATTCAGAAATAGGATGTAGAAGCACGCCATAACTTAGCTAATTATACAAAATTGCAGCTAGGTACTTGTTTAATTAAGTGTCTTCCTATTATCAAGCAGCAATTTACTTGTTTGTTTAATGATAAATTTCCCGTCATCAACGTTGCAAACATGCAAACAGAATTTTATCCATACTTTCGATAAAGCAGATTCGTCGCTCTAAAATGAAAAATATAAATGCATTCACTCTATACGATTGCTACCCGACCTCGCATATGTACATATATTCAAATGATGAAGAGAAGAACCGAAGTAATTGACTTAGAGGGTTTTAACGATCGTACAGTTGAAATACACATGTTTTAGCCACCCAAGTTAAGGTCTCTCACAATTTTAAACAAATAAAGAAGGTACGTTTACATAATGTTATCACTGTATCATACAAAGCAGAGAATTCGTTGGTTGCCTAAAACATCTGCACGACACTGCACGATGTATGAGTTATTGATTGATAACTTGCTTACCTTTAATTAATTTATCTCTTATTATTCCTCGAAATATTGAACAGTATAAGGAGCATGAAACCTAGCCTTTTCAAAATAAAAAAGAAAAAACAAACAGCTTGGACAATGTAAGATGATTAACAAGAACGGAGAATTAAATTGAAGAAGGATATTACCGATAATTGTGACAAAAGCGCCTTGCAATGTTAAGGATTATAGAGATGTTTGATGCTGTGTTATTATATTCAATGTTGTAAAATTATATTATTATTCATTTAAAACAGTTATAACAAGTTATTGGTTAAATAACTTTTGTTTCATTACGCGTGCTATTGTATATTTGTATTATATGCTTTTATTGTAAATTATTATTGATTGATATATAGACAGTTATTATTGGTTTATTGTATAAAAAATGTTTTTCAGGTATTTTTTTATTGTATTAGCACTAATTATAATTGCGATAAGGTCACTAAAAAGTACTTTTAAAGATTCATTAAAAAATCGATTTAGTTTACAAGTAGAACAGTTCAAATACAGATTTTAAGCGAGACATGATAAAGTACTTCAAATCAAAAAGAGAACTCAATTTTACAATTTGCAAGACGATTCATATCATACAAAAGAAAAAACTGTGAAAATTTATTTTCAGTTCGAACATGAATTGTAGTCGAGAAATAGAGAAACAGACAAAGAAGAAACCACAACATGACTATTTACCAAAATAAAGATGACTCAGAGTTACATTAGTACAGTACAGACTAAGATGATTCATTATAATACTTGGCTATGCTGAAATTGTTTTCCTAAATTTAGAAAGGATTATTAACTTCTTAGAGAGAAAGGGATATTTCAGAAGCTACTAATTTCAATTTTTTTAGTTCCTTAAACGACGGCACCTCACATCACAATTTTTCTGGTCTTTTGTTGGGAAAATTCACTATTTTTCACACCGAAAAAACACCAATTTATTAATTCTGTTGCAATGGGAAAAAGGATAGTAAATATTTTATAGAATCCACAATTTATTATAACCGGTAATAATTATCTATCCTTTTATCCATATTTTTTTTCTTTGTCGTAGTAAAATGTTGCGCATTAGAATCAGTTTTAAAGATTGCAATACCGTTGTTGAATATTAAAGCCGCACGTGCAAGTTTATTCTAGTTCTTGATCCCTATGTATATGGGAATTTCCTAAAAAATTTCGATAACTCAACGTTGCAAATACTAAAATGCGCTGGAGTTTATATTTTTTTTAGTAACTATCTGAAGAAGTTCCATCCGAACGCAATTGTCTAGAAAAATGTTTTATGCAATTAAATGCAATATTAAGTCATTTACTAGAGTGCGCTACACGAATTTTAAGTTAACTTTACACAGGCTAGATTTGTCAATTTTTCTAAGTTTCTACCGGGTCATTCCACAATAACGGATGTAACATTTTCATGTGCAAATTAACCTTAAAACCAAAAAAAAATGCTTTAAATTACTAATTGTTAAATAGTATTTTTTTTTGCGATTTTACTCCTTGAATTTGCGGATCTAACTTAAGATTAAGTTTTATGTACTAATAATCAAATTACATTATTTAATGAACCAGTTACGGATGTGACAGACGCATTTATAATGTGCATGTTATATTACACAAAATATTGCGCCCAGAATGTTAGTAAATATTCAACAAAGTACAAAGAATCACCAGTTCCTATCAAGAAAAATTTCGCTCGTTTCGAGTAGATATTGACATTATATGCATAAATTAAATTTTACATTTTAGCGCAAAAGTATTTGCATACCTTCATATTTAGTTCACTACAGAACGTCAGGTATACGAGAAGCGTCTATAAAAAAAAAATCTAGCAGTTTCTCTGTAAGATTTTGGAAAAATACACAAGATGTTACATTAAAAGAAATGGAAATGGTGTTAATCCGACGTGGCAACGATTTCGATCATCTTATTTCAATGTATATTACCGAAAATTGCAAGAAATGGTAAAGTGAATAAAATTTCAATCACCGCTCCACCGTGTAAGGCGTTGAAGATAATGGAAAATATGTATCCAAAAGCATAATAATACAAGTGTTCCATTTAAAAAACTAATTTGATATCGTTTGTAACGAAAACTAAACACCCTGTACACTTGAATTTAATGTGATGAATGTAATATGTTGTCTCCGAATATTTATTATTGAAAATTGAAAATCTTGAAATTATCTCACATCCACGCGCTAGGAGAACACCTCGTATATTATAAAAAATAAACGCCTACAAACATATTTTACGCCATAAAATGTACCCGAGGAAAACTAAGCACACATGAGAACGGATCAACTGGAGTCCCGATAATTTCAAGCAGTATTTTGTTTCATTTTTACAAGATATTCGATTAACTTCAGTAAATTAAAAGAATTATTATTTTTGCGAATGCAATGTACAAGTAACAAATTTTAAGTAGTTCTCATATTAATGCTGTTTAATGTTTTTAATGTTTTATTCAAAGCGCAAAAAATTTGTCATCTTGCTATATTAGGACTTCATTTATGTATTTAAACATAGGCAAACAAATCCAACGAAATTACAATGCCCTAAATACGCGAGAACAGCTGTAATATTTTACAACGTAATCCGACAAGTTATTAATCTCCTATTAAGAGTCCAATATTATTTCGTTTTGCATTATTAAAGTACTCGCCTAAATTTAATCATGATGTGCCGCTCAAGAAATAATAGTAAGAGTAAAATAATACCCGCAATAGTTTATAGTATTTGCTTTGTAGTAAAAAATATCCGGTATTGCAATCCCTAAATTAAACGCTTGTTAATTTGTTTACGCCTTTAACATAGTCGATTCTTGTTGTGGTTACAGAACAAATACACAAAACACGAAATTCTTTCCGGATATGCGAATTTGATTAGGGAAAAAAGTTACATTTATTCTAAAGCAATAAAAGAAAAGAATCAAGGTGCAAAATAAATTATTTTTGAATCAATTACCAAACACATAAAAATTGTAGAGCCCCGTAATGTAAAAAGAATATTTTGGTATGGTTTGCTAAAAATAACGAAAAAAAAATATTTTAACCAGATTTGAGATTATGTGATCGGATTATAGCTAGTACAAGAAGTATATGAATCAATAATATTTAAAAAAATGGTTGAGAATTTCAAAGTAAGAAAGGTCGCAGAATCTTTATAAAAAATTTATACTTTAATGTAAGGTAAAATACAGTACATATAATAATGGATGTTTGCGTTTACACCTCCGGCAAACCTAATATTTACATTAAAATCGAACAAAAAAATGTGTGCCTAATATATTTAAGTTTCTGTAAATCTGTTTTGTTGGTGCTTCATTTTAAATGCAGTGTAATTCGCACTACTATTAAACGATGACAAGAAACTAAATCGTTTGCTAATGGACTAAAATGTGGCAGCAAAAAAAGAAGACCGGATAAAACGCAACACAAACCTTATTTGACAGAAGAGCACAAAGAAAACGCCTTTTTCTACAGACTAGTGCTGCTGATGCAAATAAGAAAAGTATAAATTAAAGAGGTGTTCCGGTATGTTTATATTTGTACATTTAAATCGATATTAAACGATAAAGGTGGCCTTCGATCTGTCTAAAAGAGCTACTACGGAGCAGCTCCGGAGCAACTCCCAATGAACTAAAACAGTACAGATGAGGTGCAGATAAAGAAAAGATAGCGGGTGACGCAACATGAACATCACCTACGGAGATTTCCTGTTGTCCATTTCTAATTGAAATTGTCAACACTTTGTAAACAAGCCGATTGCGCTTGGGAGATCATATCATCCCTGTCGAACGTCTGATTCTGGGGGCAGCAAGAGTGAGAAGTAGAAATTGGGGCTGTACAGGGCCGAATCGTACGGCGAAATAGAATATTAAATGTCAGTTCCGGAACAGCTACGGAGGAATACGGCGAATAAATCGAAAGCCAGAGTTGTATTTGTGAACATTCGAACTACTTTCTGAAAAATAAGGTTATATAATAACGCGTGGATGAAAGTACCTTTAATGGGTATTCTCATCCACACTATCAAATACACATACCACAAATATATAAAATGCCACCACCTTCCACATAGACACGTCGATGAGACGGCGAAACGTGTCTGTGGTACGGTAGATATTTGGTGGTTTACATTTTCAATAAACTTATAGTTTAGGAACCAAGAGAATTGAACAAGTTCATTAAAGTAAAAATATCAACATCTGCGAATTCAATTTAATTAAAATCCGTACTTATTCAACGTGGCTTTCGCTGAGGTACTAAGATATAGGAAAATATGAGTGCCTTTGAGATACATTTGGTATTTAAAAACAGAAACCTAGGATGGACTTACTTCTCGAATCTGGTTAAAACTGATTTCAAAGTGTTTTGTATGAAAGCAAAAAAAGCATGTTTGTTATAACCACAACATTATCAACGTAGTAAATTTTGATATAGTATTTTATGTTCCATATTTGGATGCTTACTGTAGTAATAATCAAATTAACAATGAACCATTTGGTTAATTAAAAAGTAATAAAAACAACCATGAAGTGACTTTTACAATTTTATTCTATAAAACCTAATGAAATAAAAGAACATATACTAATTGTAGAACCTACGTAACTCTATAAAAAGAAAGTATTACTGCTACAATAAACATCATACATTTATATATGTAATTACTTGCTAATGGATAAATAGATGCTGCTTCAGCTATTATATATTTTTTACCTATCTGGCGAATATGTCTAATAACGCTAATAGGTACCACACACGTGCAGAAATAAGAAAAACCGCAGAGTTGGTAATATTCTTACATAGTACAAAAAATATTAGCCCAAAGATAGCCACGTTTATAATATATACTAGAAGAAATTGATAAATTCAAAGATCCACAATTAATAGCACATAAAGTGTAGGTAAGTCCGATCAGTACACCTTTCAAGATGTCATATTTAAAGTATTATCAATGTTTTGTTCTCAAAGATGGTGCAAAATCGAGTGCAACTGTGGCAAAGTAAAGGATTTGCTTTAGAATAAACTTCGTTTTGTACTGTACTTTAAAACGATTTGTTATAAATGAATGTTAAAAATGACAGAATATGTTTAAATAAGAAAATTGGCAAAAAGCATTTTGTTGTCTTCCCTCTTTTGCACCTCAATACAAAAAAAATATTTGTGTTTAATAGAAATCTCAAAGTGTGATAGATAACCTCCATGTATCACAGTAAACTATCAATGATACATAGAGTTGTGCAATAGAAGAAGTTACCTTAATAACGTCGTCTTTTGTTACTAAAGTCACGGTCCCAGTTGCCTCCTCTTCCTCCACCCATCTGACCTCCACGTCCACCCATCTCCCGATTGTCAAAGCGACTATAAGAGCTAATAAATGGCTTGTTATCCATTCCACTTCCCATATTTCCACTATCTATATCACGATCATCGTAACCTTGTTCTTGATTATTTAACATATTATCAAGTTGTTGAGCTTGCATGAACAAGCTATTTTCTTGTTGACGTCTCCTTATTTCTTCTTCTTGGTGCGACATACGTGATTGCAATTCTTCCTGTTGCCTGCGCATCTGCTCTTCTGTCCTACGTTTATTTTCTTCGGCTTGTTGCTCTCGTAATTCCCACTCGCGCTTTTGCCTATCCATGTCCATTTCACGATCGCGCAATTGTTTTCGTAACATGGCAGTTTCATGTTCGTATCTGGCAAATTCCATCTGTGCAACCAGCTTTTCTTGCTCTATTTCGTTTTCTTTCTTGAGCGCAAGAAGTTTTTGTTGATACAGCTCATTCAATTGTTTCCAGTGCATGCCATACTCTTCCTCAAAACTATTGGCTGCTGCAAAACGTGGTCCGACACCTCTTTGTTTAAAATATTCGGGACTTCTTTTCACAAATTTTTCACTATATCCGTCTGTGTCATCCAGGGCCTCGTGCATTTCGACAAGAACAGGTCGTAAATTGGCAGATAAAAAGAAGCAATTGTCTGTACATTGACGAAGTGCTAATTGAGCACTATTTTTTCTTGCAAATTCTACAAGTCCTTCACCGACTGATTTCCCACGTTCATCAGCAATAACCACACATCTTTCGATATCACCAAAGATAGAAAATCCAGTATATAACAGCTCATTGGTGACAAATTCATCGAGATTTTTGACTTTGATAGTCGTACTGCCAGGTGCGAAACGGATTTTTAACGTACGTCCTTTCACAAAAGTACCATTTATTTCGTTCTTAGCTCGTTCGGCGTTGAAATGGTAATCCAACTTAATAAAGCCAAAATTCTTATCTCTATTAATGAAGATTTCACTTGTTTCTCCGTATTTCTTAAACATGTCAGTTATTTCGCCTTCTTCTAATTCAGGTGGTATATTTCCAATATATAATCGACATTTCCCGGAAAACGTCTTTTCGGTTGTATCCAACGGAGGCAATTCAAACGTTGGGCCACAAATCTCGTTCAGTTTCTCATACATTAGTCTTTCGTGAAGAGGTCTATGGTCAGAATTTTGTTGATTCATTCCACCTTTGTAACGGCCACCACCACCCTTTCTATTTTCAAAATCTTGATTTTGACGTCTGTTCCCAAAACGATTTCCACCGCCTCGTCTTGGATGATTCGCTTGGCGTCCTTCATTTTCACCTCCATTTTGATTGTCTTGTTGCGCGTTCTGCGAGTCTACGTTTTCTGATGAATTCTCCATCTTTACACTAGCATCAGTAGACATGGTAGAAGTGGTTTGATAACTGCTAACAAAGATATCTACGTACAGATTCGTATTAATTTGTAACGATTGCTTAAGCTGCTATACGCTACCTTGGTATTGTTCGAATATCCTGTCGGGTACTAATCGTGGGGATGGTACCTAGAGAAATTTGTAATTTAGAGTTCATTTCGCAAGTACTTCTTGTAAATATTCATAATATAATGGCAATATTATTCTAAAATACAACAAATAGAAAAAGAAAGTAAAATTACCTTGTAGTATAACAATATGGCTGCTTTAACGCCGTACACAAAAATGGACGCGAAATGACGCTTTCCACCTTCAACACTAGCCTCAATATAGATTTATACCAGTTTTCTGGATAGATAATGCAGTTATCTTTGTATCGCTTATATCAACGGTTCATATATTTACCCATACTCCCAGTACATACAATTACATAATGTACGTAGCTATTATTATGGTTTTTACACTACAGATGTCGCAACATTTCCAACTTTTGAGTTGTATTAAATAACATCATTTGGCTTATTTAAATATTTAAGAAATTATTTAAATATCTGGAAATAAAGAAATATATTTTCGATATTGAAATAATTACTAAAATTTGCATTGAAAAGTGATAAAAGCAACATTTAGTATTCTATTGATTAAAAAAAAAATGTTTCAATAAACATACAGTTAGGGAAAATAGTATTTATACTTTGAGCTTTGCTATAACAACATATTTTTTTATAAAAAACAGTTTGATAGTGTTAGTGTAATTGATTGACTTATTCGATTTATTAATTAAAGACGCACATATTCCAATAAGAAACTTTAATGAACTTAGTCAAATCTACAATACATACTTCTGTGTCAAAATACATACACTCCCATCTGGTATTACATTACATATACTATGTATGTACATATATAGTTACTGGTAAATAAGTATCGGGCAACCTCCGCACCAGACAAATTTAATTAACTATATAATAATATAATAATTAATCCGGGACGGCCGTTTCGAGGACACGAATGGTCCCCATCATCAACCCGTAACCGGTTACCGAAACAGCCGTACCGGATTAATTAATTAAACTTGTGTGGTGCGGAGGTTGCCGATACTTATGTGTTGTTTACCATACTACGCCATAGTCCTTGCTATCATTATTATATATAGTTATAAACAGTATAACTAAAAAATATGTAATTTTCGGAACAAATACTAAGAGTTACGTCTACAAATTAAAAAAGAAAGTATCAAGGAAATTTCAGCCTCAGCCGAATAAACATATCTGTTTTACGTCAATATTCTCCACATTTATCGTGGATTAGATTCGTAAGGGTGCTACAATTGCTTGTGGGCACAGTGGCCATCCTTGCTTTTAGACGTATTTCAGGATAGTTTATGGGTGTATTCAGGGATGGTCAGCGGCTTAGCTAAGTAAAAGTACGCTGGATGTCAGTACGGAGCAAAGCCCTGAATTAACTGCTGTTTCCAACTTTAAAATGTATTTCAAAATACAATAGGTTAGTTATGTTTTTAAACAAAAATAAAAAGCTTAAATTTTATTGATTTAACGTTCTGAATAAGACATTAGAATTAATAACGATGATGCATAGCTTATACTTTGATAAACAACACATAAGTATCGGCAACCTCCGTACCACATAAGTTAAAAGTTAAACTTGTGCGGTGCGGAGGTTGCCGATACTTATGTGTTGTTTATCATACTACGCCACAGTCCTCGCTATCATTATTTAGCTTATACTTTATTAAAATAACAATAAAAAAATATAGTAATAACCATATTTGGGGTAAAGCGGTTACCACGATTATTTTTGGCAACACTGATAACTTCAACCTACAATTTCCACAATGAAAACGTTTCAAAGGTCCTCTTCAGCGAAATTACTTAGTTGCTGAGCGTTCCTGAATGCACCCTTTGACTTTCAACTGCTTTCAACGCAATCGCTATGTTGTAAGGAGTAGTACACCTTATAAGGTTCATACGCGCAAACTTTCTGCAAATTCATTGAAAACTTCGATAATTTTTCATTAAATCACGTACTCGAATACTGTTGCACTGAAACACTGCAACACTTCACTATTACCCCTTACCACAAACACTTCACTATTACCCCTTACCACAAACACTTCACTATTACCCCTTACCACAAACACTTCACTGATACTGAACGTACGTCTCAATAGGTAAGCTATCGTCTTCAGCGGCAATACTGAACGAGTTCAGTATTGCTGCTGAAGATGATATCGAAACACTGCAACACTTCACTATTACCCCTTACCACAAACACTTCACTGATACTGAACGTACGTTTCGATATCATCTTCAGCACCAATACTGAACTCGTTCAGTATTGGTGCTGAAGATGATAGCTTACCTATTGAAACGTACGTTCAGTGTCAGTGAAGTGTTTGTGGTAAAGAGTAATAGTGAAGTGTTTACATCATTTTTATGATTAGTTTGCGCTTTTTGACTAGTGTCTATAATTTTATTGAAAAAATGTCTACAAAAGCCATAGATTTGGCAATGCATTGCCTCCAAAAAGGAAAAGAAAGGAAACAATCGGGACTAAGTACTTAAAAAGAGTCATGAAAACCTTATTAGGGAGCTGTATTTATCACAATTCTGACAAATCGTAATTCATCTGTATAAATTCTCACCCAAATTTTGTGAAGAAATGATGTGAGAATGTTGTAATCCATCTACACGCTCAGAGCCGTCGCATAAAGGCAAGTATTGCAGTAATAATCTCAAACGAATTTCAATTTACTTAAATTGTTGGGAAATATCTCAAACAAAGGCATAGCATCATCATAATGCCTTCTATTGCGAAAAATTGTATGAACGTGTGCGTGGTCCCCATTAAACACCAATCAATAATTCATTGAAAGCATGGACAACGGCTAGAAGATGGAGGAACAATACTGCAGCCGATCGAAATAAAAGATTCCGTAATTTCGTCTCTCCTCATAGGCTGTAGTTGTTCTGCAATCCTTTCATTTAATTTATTTCTCTTATTTGTTGGATATTTTATCTCCAAATTTACTCCAGCTTACAGGCTATAAAAAAATTGAGCCTCTTTTGTAATATTATGCCATTATTGGATGTGGATGCGTACTTATTTGCCTGTGTGTAACGCGTTACTGATTTCGTATTTAATTACTTTATAAATTAAAGCAAGGAACGTGAATAGAGACATAATCCACAATTAAGTGATAAGCTTTTATACATAAGCGTTATCAAATAGTAAACATCCTTTCAGATACGCATATAAAATACAAATAATCCAAATTTGTTTGGGGGCAACTTTTTTAACTGCGCTATCGCTTGCCTATGTATTGTGCTCCTATTGGGGATATTTACAAGTGTTAACCTAAGGTGTGGCGCACTGCCGGAGTCTGTCAAATAACAGTATTATTGATACAGTTTAGTTGTAATTTTCGATTCGAAATAAGTAAGAGAAATGGGTGTAAAAGTGTACGTTAGCGGTATTTCTGGTAATAAAGAGGTGCGTATAATTGTTTACCGCGATCAAAATCAGATTAATATCGGTCGATTTAACTTAATTAAACTTTCTAAATAGGTAAAAAAAAGACAACAAAGAGTATTAATGATATTAGATTCTCGTTCAGTAAAGTACGATATAGTTGATATCGCCGAACCAGACAATGAGCAACAAAAAGATTTCATGCAAAATAATTCTACATCGATGGGAGCAACTGTAAGCGATACTAGCCCTAGACATCCACTACCACCGCAGATATTTAATGATGAAGTTTATTGTGGAGTATGTATTTTATATTTGCTTCATTTTTGTAACTTTCCTCTATGCAACAGTATTAAATGACTCACAGTACTTCTAATAGCAGTATTACTAATAGCATTAATCATATATGTAGCTGATGCAAAGAAAGCTAGCAAAATTGTTTATATCTTTCTGTTTACGATAGGATTACGATCAATTTGATATGGCAAATGAAATTGACGAGTTGGAAAAGTTTTTAAGAGTAGCTATCGATGATACAGTTCCGCTTGTTACTACTAATGCTGAAATAAAATTGGGAAATGGCAACGCCGTAACTGAAACGAAGGAAAATGATACTGGCGATAAAGAAGAAACCGAAACCGTACAAAATGCAGAGGAGCCTTTAGAGAAGAATACAACTGCTGAAAAAGAAGAACAATCTCCCCAGACCGAATCCGAATCAATAGAAAAGACCAACGATGAAACTAAGGTAGAAAATGGAAATGTCGAAAGTGAATCGGTTGCAGTTGCAGAATCGTAATTCAAATAACAAAAGTACTGATTATACTATAAAGCACATCATTGCCCGATGCTATATATCTTTTTCCTATATTGTATAACAAACGTTACCTTCATATAACACGTTTGTTTTTTTTTTTTTTATATAAATATATACATGCATATTGATTTATTTTTACTCTACTTAAACACTTTCAAAAGGTATTAGGTAACCAAGACCTTGCTTGAAATATTATTTTTCACCATTCATACATTACATACTACATACTATTTGTTGAAATGTTGCATATTGATTTTGTAAATATACTTTACTTTATTATATTTTAAATATACTATTAAATTTTATTATTTTTTTAATGTGATCCTCATTTTAATGCCAAATATCCTTTAAACATGTTTCTAGGTGTTAATAAACAAAAAGACAACTCTGTAGCAAGTTATTTTAAATGTAGCTATTTTAAATTTTATTACATCATACACTGCATCATGGCAGAGCTGTATAGGCCAAGTATCCAATCTCATGTTTTGAAAAAAATATATACGTCTTCCCGTATTGTTAATTAACACTAAAATAAAAGCAACAGAATTTTCAAATTGCATCTTAAAGATAAGTGGAGTGAGACATTAATTGTATTCTAAAAATTATTTTTATTTATTAATTGCCGAGTCTCAATTATTTAGAAATCTAAAGTAATAACTGTTGAAATGCTAAATAATCTAAGAATCTTTTAATTTAATTTAATTTTTTTTTTATTTAAGTTTTGCCAATTATCTAGCGTGAATGTACAGTTGAAACATATTAAAAGTCACCAATAGAAGCAGGATTAATTAAATGTTTTACCATTCGCACAGTGTTGCCAAAATTATCAATTTTTACTTAAAACTATGGCATCAAAATATTTTAGTGCGTGTTAACAACGATATGTAGACGATCATTATATATTTTAAAGAAATTCTTGTTAGATTTCTGCAAATGGCAGCCATTTCCTTTATTTAATTAATTAATTTTTTTTCCGCGTTACTATTGACAGATGTCAAAGTGACGTTTGGTTTTAATCAGGGATTAATTTAATTCCTGATTAAAAGTGTCTAGTCGTGATTAGTGAAGTCGTAAAATTAACTTAATTAGAGATTAACGCCCTAATTCGTAATTAAATATTTAATTTACTTTGTGTTAACCCGAACTATTTGTTTTCAAAACACTGCGTGCTTGTTGCTAAGATATATTATTCCGATATATTAACGATTCCTCGTGTAACATGAGGAATTTTTTATATGCTGCAATATATTTGCTTTGCTACACTTCTTTATGAGTATATGTCACTATTAATTAAACTAATCGTCCTTTGTATTATTATACATTTTTGCATATTTTAAATATATATTTAAAAATAAAAACAAAAAAAATAAATATATAAAATATAAGGTTTCTTTTCATGGGATTAAATATAACTATAAAGATAATCGACATTAAGGTCTCTTTAGGTAAACAACACATAAGTATCGGCACCCTCCGCACCACACAAGTTTAATTTATTATGTAGTAAAGATATCCTAAAGATAAACCGAAATTGGGAAAAAGGTCGGGTATTTATAAAATTGACTGTAGTCACTGTAATAAAGCCTATATTGGTCAAACAAAAAGAGCGATAGAAACTAGATTTAAAGAACATATAAGAAAGTATCGATACGGAAGATTGGACGTATCGAGTGTAGCACGACACATAAATGAAACCGGGCATAGTATTAAATTAGAAGACTTAAAATTGATTAAAAACGTAACGTCGCCGCGAGAATTAGATGCGTACGAGACAGTTACAAAAAAAGTAATAAAAATCTGATGAACAGAGAAAACCGACCGTTGTCGTACTCTGTCCTTTTTGACCTTTTGCAGTAGGCTGGCACTTGTTTATATTTTGGGTCATAAAAGAGATCTTCCCGTCTACCTGGCTGTGTTTTTCGCATGTCGTAGTTTAAGACGCGTAGAGGGTAGAATAGGCACTTGTAAAACAATATTTCTTCTCGGAAGAAGGGATAGTTCATGTATGTTATTTTCCGCACGTCGTAGCTTCAAGGCGTGCAGGAGGTAGAAATAGGCACTTGTAAAGAATATCTGTTCTAAGAAGTAGGAATAGTACATGCATGTTTAGTTTTAGAAAAAGTTTTTTCTCACATCATTCGGTCACCGGTTGATGACGAGGACCATTCGTATCCTCGAAACGGCCGTCCCGGACTAATTATTATATTACGATATAATAAATTGAACTTGTGTGGTGCGGAGGGTGCCGATACTTACGTGTTGTTGACCATACTACGCCACAGTCCTTGCTATCATTATCGTCTCTTTAGGTATAAACGTTCGTTGGTCGTAGCTAGAGATGACCAAGACAGGTGAAATTCTTTTTTTTTTGCAGCGACTCGACAGACTCGTGTTTATTCGTCTCATGAGAGGGAGTTCGTGTTGCCTACTGGTTTCCTTGAGTGTCGACAAAACACGAGTCTGTATAGTCGCTGCAAAAAAGTAATAATTTCACCTTTGCCTTTACCATCTTTAGTCATAGCTTTTGTATTATGTAGAGCGTTTTCAAATACAAACGAATTAGGAAAATTTCGGTTTGATCAAATTCGAATCGTGTTAGTGCTAACCACAGGTGGTAACACGTGACGTTTTGTTTGCATAACCCAATACAGCTACTTTTTTTTAAGATGTATAATTATTCCTAAATAAAGTATGAGCAATTTGATTCTAGTGAATCAGGTATTTCAAGGTTTTCAGAATTAATGCTCACTAAATTGAATCCACATTTCGCTAGGCTACCCTGTTTATCGCTTATGATTTACTGATATGTGTTTTTCCCACATTTGCAATATATTATTTGCCTTTATTGGTTTTTCAGTCTACCATGAGCTGCTGTATTTTTATTCATTAATAATAAAAATATACAAAGTAACAATAATTATTAGTCGGTGCAAAACGGTTTAGTTCATGCGTGCAGTTGCCATGTCCGCTTCTATTTAGGGTATTCTCTGATGTAATAGTTGACGTTTTGGTGCCTGCAGAAGCATGGCCGCTATAGTTATTAGTAAGAATTGTATATTATATTTTAGTAATCAGATACATAGGCATTGCAGGTATCGCACTTTAGCATATGTAAATACTAAGCCTCAATTGTTAAGTAAACATGTACGTTCCACTTTTTCAATGCAGCGGGTATGTGTATTCTAAAGAGTTTATTGTAGGTTATGTTTCTTGAAGTTTGGGTTTTTAGTCATGCACGACGCAAGAAACGGAAAAAGTAATAGACAGTAAGCGTAGCGGTAGCGGCGTATTAGCTAGAGCAATTACAAGGATAAAAGTGTTTTCTCCAGCACCAAAAAGTCAACCTGCTCGAGGATGTTTCCACCCCGGAGTATCTGGGCTATCCAGAGAAAGTATTCAATTAACAGACAAAGGCCCTGTAACAGGACAAGAAATGATAAAGGCCATGCTTCTATATATATGGCCGAAAGATGATGACGCGATAAGGAATAGGGTTTCATTAGCCGTTGGTTTGTTGGTAGGGGCTAAAATCATGAACGTTACAGTACCGTTTATATTTAAGTATGCGGTTGATTATTTAAATGTTGGAAATACCTTGAATATGGATTCAGCTCCCGCAACTGTTTTTACTGTGACTACAAGCTTATTGCTTGGATGTATGTAATATCTATTTACGTAGATAAATTATCTATGTATTTATTTTTTGCAGATGGTCTCGCCAGAGCAGGTGCTGCTGGCTTCAATGAATTACGTAATGCAGTGTTTGCAAAAGTGGCTCAGCGATCAATCAGAAAAATTGCAAAAAATGTATTTGTTCACCTACATAATTTAGATTTGGCGTTCCATTTAAGTCGACAAACAGGTATTGTGGTGCTATTTGTTATGAAAATAATCAATTTAATATCTTAAATGATGATCATCCCAGTGCACCCTACAGCCTAAGACTTTGATTAGATATTAATGATTTAGATGCATAATTTAATACTACTGCTTGCTGTAAAATCTAAAATGCAATTACTTTATCTTATTCTACTTTCATATAGGTGCTCTATCTAAGACTATAGACAGAGGCTCTCGAGGTATTAATTTTGTACTGTTAGCTATGGTATTCAATATTGTACCAACTGTTTTCGAACTTGCCTTAGTTTCAAGTATACTTGGCATCAAGTGCGGTGGTGCTTTCGCAGGTAAATGCTTCTGTAATGATAGTTTTATTTGTACGTATTGACGACTCACGTTTAGGTATTTCTTTGGGGTGTGTTGGTGTTTATACTCTGTTTACGTTAATAACGACGCAGTGGAGAACAAAGTTTAGAGTGTACATGAATCAAGCGGAAAATGAAGCGGGGAATAAAGCTATTGACTCGTTAATAAATTACGAAACTGTTAAAGTATTGAATTATCATTCGTGTGTTCGAGCGATTTATTAAATTGATGTTGTTTTAGTATTTTAATAATGAGAAATTTGAAGCGGAAAGGTACGATAGGGTGCTACACAAATACGAAAACGCCAGTCTAAAAACTAGTACTAGTTTGGCTTTCTTAAATTTCGGCCAAAACGCAATATTCAGTGCTGCTTTGAGTGGAATCATGGTTTTGGCAGCAAATCAAATTGTGCAAGGTAACAAATTGTCGCTTCCTCTGTTACTAGTGCTTTTGACGAATATTAGGTGTGCAGGTAATATGACTGTCGGGGATTTGGTAATGGTCAATGGATTGCTCTTTCAATTGTCAATTCCTTTGGGATTCTTGGGCAGTGTATATCGCGAAGTGCGACAGGCATTAATTGATATGCAAACCATGTTCACTTTAATGACAATGGAAACTGCAATAAAGGTAAGAGTTATTCCTGTTTTCTCCACTTCTTTAATTGCCTTGTGAGTATGGAATCAACCTTACGCAAAGAGGCAGGAAGGTTTCCAGGATTAAGTAAGTATATGGTGGATGGGTGACTTTTCATTTTCGTTAGTTATTCAGTCAATTGATCCATATTAGTTGTCTGCCGAATGCACTCAGTAGCGTGATTTGAACAGTTTAAAGTTGAAGTGAGTTTTTTACGTTATTCTGCTAGTTATGGAAACGAGTTAGAGAACAAATGACATTTTATGTTCTAACGTAAGAACCATTAATACTAACACACTTATTCCACACTTATTTCTAATAACGCTGACTTCGAAAAAAAAAAACGACTTCACAGCGCTTTTTGTCATCATTCGATAATGTTTTTTTCAGTTTAGAAAAGGATAACGGTCACCGGGAGCGCAGCGGTACCGTAGTCCGGATGACGCGCATTAAACTAGCTGAAAAATACCGAATTACCAACCACTAACTTAATTATCGGGTATTATTAGTATTAAAAATTCTGTTAATTTACTTTTAGAGTAAAGAGTTTGCGCCGTATCTTCACGTAGACTCCAAATCTTCCACCATAAAATTCGAGAACATATCATTTGATTACGGACCTGGTAAAGAGATCTTAAAAAACTTCACTGCTACTATCCCAGCAGGAAAGAAGATAGCCATAGTTGGGGGTTCGGGGTCCGGGTATGTAATAAAGTTAAGTAGTTTCTAGTGTTATTCAAGTATTACATTTCTTTGCAGAAAATCTACTCTTGTCCGACTGCTGTACAGGTCTTACGAACCGAAGCAAGGTAGAATTTTAATTGGCAACCATGACATCAAAGACGTCGATCTTGAAAGTTTACGTAAAGCGATCGCGATAGTGCCCCAGGACTCCGTCCTATTTCACGATACGATCAAGCATAATTTACATTATGGTGATTTAAGAGCGAGCGAAACGGAAGTGATTGAAGCTTCGAGGATGGCCGAACTTCACGACGCAATTATGAAATGGCCTAATGGATATGAAACCCAAGTTGGCGAAAGAGGGCTTAAGTTGTCTGGCGGCGAGAAACAGAGGGTAGCGATTGCGAGAGCAATATTGAAGAACACGCCAATTTTAATATTTGACGAAGCTACAAGTTCGCTAGATTCGATAACGGAATTTGTAAGCATCATATAACATTACTATTTTGTTCTAAAAACCACAAGATTTTAACAATAGGTGATATTAATTGCTAGATTACGCATCGATAATTTCCTCTTTCGCATCGAAAAGACGTTAGAACCCAAAGACGTACGGGTATTGTCTTTGTATCGCTGCTTTTTTAAACAGTCTCACAATGTTTTATTGTAATACATTTGCGCTTTATCTATGCAATTATCTACTTATTCTTTTATTCTCTTGATGATTCTTAATCTTATTTTAGAACATACTACAAGCATTGCGTAGGGCAACGGAAGGAAAGACGAGTATTTGCATCGCTCATAGGTTAAGTACGGTCATGGATGCTGACGAAATTTTAGTTCTTGAAAATGGTCAAGTGTCGGAATCTGGAACACATCAGACATTAATCCAAAACCCTAACAGTTTGTACAACAAACTTTGGATCGCTCAAAACCATAATAAAAATATTAAATAAAGGAAGTTTGTATAGATTTATTTACGTACTATATTGTTTTATTCATCTTTATATACGCATAAGTTAGTTATCTACATATGCATTCATTGACTATCTCATCGCTATAAAAAATATCATATAAAGAGTACTATTTTTTGATGGAAAATATGTGTGATATTATAGCCAAATTATATATAGTAAACATTTATTACATATTCTTGTAGTATTATTTTATATTAATTTAAAGCTTTAGTTATGTTAAATTTTAAAACGATAAAGATGAGATTACAAAATACAAGTCAAGATGAAAAAATGTTTTGATTAGCGTTAGGTATTTGCCCACGATTAACAATGAGCGACTGAGAAAAAACATACATACACAGTATGGAATATGGAGTAAAAAGTAGGCGCTAAATGAAAAACTTGGCCAGTCTTACGAAAGATTATACTTTAAGTGTAACAGAAATAGGCGAAATTTTGAAATGTTCGTAAGAGTAACGCACCACTCTTGTTATTGGTAAACCTGTTGGACTGACTAAGCGACTTGAAGTCTTCTCCACTTTGGCGGAGCTAGGCGGCAAGTCTGTAGGCTCCATAATTGCAAGTGAAGGGATTTCTCGCTTTGGTAGAATTTTGTCATGGAACATGTCCCCGTGGAAACCAACGGCGTTACTGCAATTGTGTTATCGAACGTCGTTGATCCTATTCTGAACTTCAGTTATTTTCTTTTCTTTCATAAATCCGTAATAAAATAGTTATTTTTTCTCTTGCGACACCTATATGCTATTATTTGAAAAAAATTGTCGTAATAATGATTAATACATGTGTAGTTCTACGTCTGCATGAATTCTCCTTTGTTTATAAATATAAATTAATCAATTACCTATATACGTGCGTTCCTATACATATATAATTTCCTTTATTGGCTTTATACTCGGTTTCTATGTCAACCAAAGGAAACAACGCAAACAATATGGTTCTGCATTGCAGGGACAGTTAACTTAAACATATTTTATACACATTTTATAGTTTATTCTATTATTTTTATGTATATATATAATGGCAAGTGCAAATACAAGTGCAGGATCACAGAAGCAAAGTGTACCAAGCAGTTCGTGTTCCCGAAAGACCGATAGCGAATCTGAAAGGTTTACGAATACGTTAACTGTTACCCTGTCAAAGGTGTCAGAAATGTCTGTTTTCTTGTAGACGTCGGAGTTGTGAAACTGTTTGTTCGTCGAATTCGAGTTGTTTTCTTCAGAAAAGGAAGGCGGTACATCCGTTGGCGGCATCACTTCGAACGCATGGGACCAAGAATCCAAATAATACTGTTAAACAAAGAGTACTATCGGCAAAATTGCTCAAATTGAAATCTATACAAAGCCAACTGAACGATGCAAATTTCCATTTAGCAGTAAAATAACATTTTCGAGAGATGTACTTCTCAATACTGTCATGCCTTTATTTTAGGAATTAATGAAAGAAAACCGCGCTTTACGAACGTTACAGAAACGACAGGATAAAGCCCTCAAAAAGTAAGTTCTTTGATTAACGTCGGCGAGATGTAATTATAGGATTTCAGTTACGAAGGCGTAAATGCGGATTTACCGCGTTTAATAAGGGGCCACGAGGATGAGATGAGAGTATTGCAAGAGAAAAATAAACTTCTAAGGAAAGCCCTTAGGGAAGCTCAAGAACAGCTAAAAGTTAAAGATGAAGAAATAAATAGTATTCGTAGCCAATTAAGACATCTGCATGCACTAACCAAAGATAAACACCTAGGCGAGAGAGAAAAATTAAAAGAAGAATTGGAAGAAGTAAAGGAGAAACTGAGAAGTAGCGAATCACAAATTAATCTTCTCAATAGGCGGCTAATGTTAGAATCTAAAAATGCCAAGTTCAAGCTAAATAATGAAATTGTAAAACATAAACATTGTCAGAAGGAATTGACCCAAGCATTAACGGAATTAAATCGTTTAAATGGTACGATAGAGGTAAGTCTGAACATTTTTTTAACCAAATTCTAAGATTTAATAGTTATTTGTAGTATTACTAAGTATTCTTGAAAAGAGAGAGAGTAAAATAAATACAAACGCTAGGTGTGTAACTCTGAATGCGTGTTGTCTCAAATAAAGAAGGAATGTTTTTGAAGCACACATATCATTTTGCACCAATTACTAAATCATTAACTAATAATTTTACATTTTAGTCAAATGACATCAAACAACCTGCAAGTGGTCGAAAGCGATCAAACCTTCCACAACGACAAAGCATGTCATGCATATCCTTAGGAAGCGGAGGTTCACCCGAGAATAATGACGAAAATTTAATGGCAGAAAGTTCACCGAACATTAAATTAGAGCCGATTGCTAACAGAAAAGAGGACACTCCGAATGTACAAAACGGTATTCTGAAATCTCCAGAAGAGAACATCAAAGCTCGTCTTTCTTCTGCAATTTCAAGACGTAATAGTGTCGCAGAAACAAACCAAATAAACAACAAATTGAAAAAATTGAATATTGACGAAGCCAATGAAAGAAGCAATAAGAATCAACACTCAAAAAGTATATACACTGTATCGTCTAACAATATAAGCAGATCCAATTCGACGCATAAATTGGACGTCTTAGTCGAAAACTTCCATAGTGCTTTACAGCGACCGTCCCATAATGAAATAGACCCACGGTTGGGCGATTACTGCTTAAATGTTGTCAATTCGGTAAAAACCATCAGCAGCGCAGTCGATCAACACAAAGCAAATTACAACGCGGCCCAAACAGATACGCAAAGACTATTGGAGCAATTGAAGCAAGCAGATGTTGCCGACGCGAAGTTGAGACAAAATAAATTGGCGGAAGAGTTTAACGTACCGAAAGAAGACTTAGATATAGTCAATAAGATATGGCTAGAAGAATATAATTTTCAAAAAAGTAAAGAGAAGAGCACGTCGAACATCCAAGAGAACGGTATCGATAGGAAAGGAAATTTATTGAAGAGGGAATCGAATATTGTGCAAGAAGAAAAGAAGAATAAGCTTTTGGCGACTTTGCGAGCGATTGACAAGGGCGAAGTTGTGGAAAACATGAATGATGCGCTTAGTAAAAAAACTAAAGTAATGAAGGAAATTTTCGGTGAAAGTGATCGATAATTTTGGTGATAAAATCGTTCGAATAAAGTTCTGCAGGCCTTAAAATCACTTTTACTATGTCGATAAAATAGATATACATACATACATACATAAATAGAAAATATTGATGGGGAGAAGCAAGAGTTACATTTATTTTTTTATATACAGTCACTACTAAATAAATGACGAATATGTTTTTCTTTAATTAATTATTGGTAGCAGTTTTACTGTGTTAATGGCAATGTTTTAAACATTGCTACATCAGTATTTTATAATGTCAATCAATGCTTACGTGATGTAATTTGTATGATTGAAATTAAATAATTTCAACTCAATCGAACGATATATGAGAGAGTATACGTTGGAAAATTCTGAACATTTTGCAGTACAGTAGCCGACTCGTACTATTGATCTAAACTAGCAACACGGTTTTATCAAACCTACCTTAAAATAGAATTAGGGATTCAAAAATGTAATAATGTATAGGGTGTTCATTTAAAATAACAAGACTACCGGAAGTCTTTGATTATTAAAAACATTTTAGTTCAATGGTACATGCACGATTTAATACATTGGCAAGTTTTCAGAATTTTCCAACGTACACTCTCTCATATATCAATTGACGCAATTCCTGGTGAGACATCCTGTGTAGGTATAGGTCCTATAAATTAAATGATTTATCTACTGCGAACAATTTTGAAGCAATGGAAAGTTGCACAATCTCCTACCTGGATGCATATGTAGGTATGGATACGTACTTAACCCAAAGAAAATATTGTTTTTTTTTGAATATGCCACAAACAGTTATCGCATGCACATACCACAGCAGTTAGCTGCTGTTTCAATCACAATTTCAGTTATTTCAAATGTTTCAAAGGGTCAGGTTTGATTTCGTTGAATATTTTAAAGGTCTTATATTTGTTGCATTGTACCCTTACTCGTAACTATGAAACGTGATGCATGTAGCGTTCCGTAATTATTTGTTATATTTTGAGATTTTTCTTATATTATGTTTAGTGATAAGTGACGATTTCGGTAAATGAAATCGTTAATTGTTACGCAACATTGGATTGTGAATTTATTTGGTTTAATATAATTGTTACGTTAAGTTTAAAGGGTGAAGGAAAATGGTTTTACAATGATTGAGATGTGATACATTAAATGTTTCTTATAAGTACACAACTAAGTACGTTGAATCATTGAATTGGAAATATGATAATAAAAGTTTATTTTTGACGTGTGTTGATCTTTTTTGCTTAATAACGCATTTTATTAAATCATTATTTTTCATTGAATAGCGCATTGAATATTAAGGTTTGCCAGTTTTTAATTTTCTTAAGTTCTTCAAATATTTGATACCTACGCAAACCCCAGAAATACGTTGCTATTATGCTATTTGTAGAAGCACAAACTTCTACAACAATCTAAGAGAAGGGAACATTCTATAAAAAGAAGGAATAGATCCCATCACACATGTTCTCAACAATAGAAAATCGTATTCTTGAAATTATGGCCGATGCAAGTAAATTGTGAAATAAGCTATTGAAATTTTAGCGATTTATATTTATATATTTTAACATAATTGCCCAGTTCAGTTTTCAAACTTCTTCATCGATGCCGGATAAAATTTCGTGAGAATTTTGGAAGTGGCAAGACATCGGTATAGGGAAACCTTTATAAATCTTCAGTAGAATAGTGTCGGCAATCGCAAAATCATAGAATATGGTGGCTGTACCGTTTAATACGCAAGTTTACATTTGCTTAGGAGAAGAGAGAATACCATATTTACAGGTAATAGTGAATAGATTATTTATTGGTATTTACCAAGCATATCAAGGATATTGTAGAAATGTCTTTCGAGTGATGTCGTGTAGTTAATATTTTACTTGACGTTTCTCTGACCATGCTGTCAGCTTCTTCAGCAGATTTCTAAAGTCTCTCTCAGTCTTTAGAAATCTTCTGAAGAAGCTGACAGCATGGTCAGCGAAACGTCAAGTAAACTATTAACTACACGACATCACCCGAAAGACATTTCTACAATGGATTACGGTCGTGAAAGCCTATACTCAAATATCAAGGATAATCGAAAGATATTAGATAAGCGAGAAAAAGGATTAAAAAAAAAACATGTACCTTCAACAACATATATTTTTGCTTGAATTGACTACATTTTGATTGACAGGCAATCACAAATAACGTTGCATGAAATACTTTATTAATACCCATTTAATAACAAAATTTATCTTTTACTGGAAAATACCTACATTTATGGAAATCAGATCTGCAGTCCTTCACTCTTAACGAAAACAAAAAGTACTACGCATGTTATGTATCAAAAGAAAAATACGATCGGATTTCCAAAAATGAAATATTCAAAATCACAATCTATGATGTTATTGTCCTTAAACCAAGGCGTTTGTCGTAGATCTGCCTCACATACATATATGTTTTCGTTCTCAATAATTATTCGGTAGGTTCGTTTTAGAAATGGAAAATTATTCGATTTTTCATTTACTAATTGGTTTTCTTTTTGTTTGCTTTAAGATCCTGTGTTCAATTAAAAGATGAAAGCAATCTTCGCAGATCTTCTTGTGCATTAATCGTCATTCAAAAGATAGGCTACTAAGAAATGCGTGGCTAATGGCCACATATATTGCGATGTTTATAACATTTATCTACTGTAACACTGGAAGAGTACATACAACCAATAACTGTACTCTGACAATAAACGTTAATATTGTAGCAAGTCAAGATTTATACGGGGCATGGAATAGGGCTTGGGTTGGGTTGGATGATTCCTCCTGCACCGGGAAGCGCAGTATCTCCTTTGTTTAAAAATTCATCAACACTCTTCGCCGCTTGTCTACCTTCGGCAATAGCCCAAACGACCAATGACTGTCCTCTCCGACAATCTGAAAATTGAACGAACATGGTAGAGAATTTGACTGAGAAAAATTGCAACATTGATTTTACCTCCAGCTGCAAAAACATTAGGTATATTAGTACGATAATTCTTCGTTTCAAAGTTGGATCTTGGATCTAGATCCAAATCTAATTGATCTCCAATTGCTCTCTCTGGTCCTAGGAATCCCATCGCTAAAAGTACGAGGTCAGCTTTGAAAACTTTTTCGCTTCCTTCCTTTTGCTTCATTTCCCATCTACCACTATCGTCTTTAACCCACTCCACATTAACCGTGCGTACTCCAGAAACATGGCCTTCACCGTTATCAATAAATTCTTGCGTCATTATGCTAAAGACTCTTGGATCTGAACCGTGTCGTACTTTTACCTACGAGCAACATTATAATAATTTAAGCAAGTTGTGGGTATCGGAAGCCAACCTCTTCGTGACCGTAATCCACTCTGAAAATACGAGGCCATTGCGGCCATGGGTTGTCGCCTCCTCTTTTATTGGGTGGTTCTGGAAGGATTTCAAACGTTGTAATTGATGCTGCGCCATGCCTCAAGGAAGTTGCAATACAATCGCAACCGGTATCACCACCACCGATTACAATTACATGTTTGTCTTTAGCGTTAGGACCGTTGTGTGTAGCGCCAAGTTGCTTTTTCTGCCAACTTTCAAGGAACTCCATTGCAAAGTATATACCTCCAAGTTGCCGTCCTAAAATAATGTGTTTTTTATTGAAATTGTGTACAAGTGTTGCGCGTCTTCACATAGTTGTGTAAAATGTTCAAATTTTGGTAACGAAATGTTTTTAATCAAAGTAGTTGATACCCTTACTGAAGTAGCCGGTAAATACTATTTACCTGGTAGCGGCAAATCGCGAGGCCAAGTTGCTCCAGTGCACAGTACAACTGCATCATATTCCTCACTTAAATCTCTCGATGAAATGTCTTTTCCTACATTCACGTTCGTTTTGAAGGTAATCCCTTCAGCGGCCAGTAAATCGACGCGTCTTTGCACGACGCCCTTGTTTAGTTTCATACTCGGTATGCCATATTGAAGTAACCCGCCAATTCTATCGTTGCGTTCAAATACAGTTACTAAGTGACCAGCTTTATTAAGCTGAGCAGCACATGCAAGTCCGGCGGGACCTGAACCGACGACTGCAACCCGCTTGCCAGTTCGTACAGCTGGAATTTGTGGTTTTATCCAACCATTATCGAAAGCATGATCGATAATCGCGCACTCTATATTTTTGATGGTAACGCTTGGTTCAGATATTCCTAAAATAGTATATCGAACATGTATATAACTATATACGGCAGATCGTAGAAGAGAAATATGTTACCTAATACGCATGCAGCTTCACAAGGAGCGGGACATACCCTTCCCGTAAATTCGGGGAAGTTATTAGTCTGAAGTAGTTGAGCCAGTGCGTCTTTCCATTGGTTTTGAAAAACTAGGAAATTCCATTTCGGTATGATATTTCCTAAGGGACAACCATGGCTGTTCGATTGACAGAAAGGTACACCACAATCCATACATCGAGCAGCCTGTACCCTTAAGCCTTTCCGAACATGCGTAAAATTGTAGATTTCTTCCCAATCTTTCATACGCTTTTCAGCCGGCCTGTACATTCCGGTTTCTCTGGGGTACTTCATGAAACCTGAAAATATTGCAATTTTATAAGATAAATTGTGCCATCTTACGCTAACATCAGAATCTCTAAAACGTATTTAAATACCACCGTTAATGAATCAACTTCCTTGTAGAAGTTTGGCAAAGGTGAGGGAGTCAACAACTTATAAAATATTAATGACAGATCATATTCATACCCCTTAATTTATCCAAAGCTCTTTCAGCTTTCTTTTGTTCAACAACAGCATCAGCTACGGAGTCTTCTATGTCTTGAATCTTTGGTTCAAATCCGTTAACCATTGGTTTAGAATTTACAACTGGTTCTGCTGTTAATGCCGCTTGCTTCAAAGCTTTCTGATATTCGTATGGGAATACTTTAACGAATTCTTTCCTTCTTTCATTAAATTCATTTAGAAGTTTTTCTGCGATTACGCTTCCAGTTAAATCTTTAAATTCGTACAGTAGCTCTTTAATTAACTTAACATCATCTTTCTCTTCGAGCTTGCATAATTCTACCATTTCGGGATTGCATTTCATCGCAAATGATCCGTCAATGTCCCACACATACGCTATACCTCCTGACATACCTGCCGCGAAGTTTCTACCAGTTAATCCTAAGAAGCAGAAAAAACATGTAAAGATCTCGATTGTAGCTGCTGATTTTTAATATTACCTAAAATTAATATAGTTCCACCAGTCATATATTCGCAACCATGATCGCCTACACCCTCAACAACCGCAACAGCTCCAGAATTTCTCACCGCAAATCTTTCGGAAGCAATTCCACGCATAAACGCTTTGCCTGATGTGGCTCCATATAGACATACGTTTCCAACAATTACGTTCAAGTGAGATTCGAATGGAGACGCTTTCGGCGGATAGATAATCACAGTACCGCCTGAGAGGCCTTTCCCCACGTAATCATTGGCGTCGCCTTCTAAGGTGACGGTAATACCTTTCGTAAGAAACGCGCAGAAGCTCTGCCCGGCAGAACCTTTCATGTTGATGTTTATTCGTTGACCGTCAGGTAGGCCAAGTTCATTGTATTTTCTAGAAATTAAAATTAGACATAAAACAAAATTATTTGATTTAAAATATATACTTGGAGATGTGGTAACTGAGCGTCGAGCCAAATGCACGGCATTCGTTGGTGATGTTCATCTCAATATTTGCTATATTTTCTTTACCGTCAATAACTTTGTTCGATAATTCGATTAATTTATTGTCTAGTCTTTGTTCCAATTGAAAATCTTGAGGTATCGATCCACCTTTTATATTAACACCCGGTCGCATGTGCAACGCATTTTGCAGTATGAGATTTAAGTTTAAGGATCTGGCTTTGGCGCTGCCATTATCGCACACTTTTAATAAGTCTGTTCTACCGATTAATTCTTGGAATGTTCTTACCTAAAGGAAATGGTTGCACTGACAACGATACGCGCTATAAAATTATGAACTTACTCCCAGGGAAGCCATGTGAGATCGAACTTCTTCAGCGAGCATGAACATGTAATTGATAACGTGCTCTGGCTGTCCCGTGAACTTCTTACGCAATATCGGATCTTGCGTCGCAATACCGACAGGGCAGGTATTTAAGTGACACTTTCTCATCATCGTGCAGCCCATTACTATCAATGGCGCCGTGCTGAAACCTACTTCGTCGGCGCCTAGTAACGCAGCAACAAGGACGTCAAAACCTAGCGGAAATGCCCTATGTATATTATTTCGTTTTGGTTGTAAAAGTTGCAATAGGAATTACCTGTACGGATTTGACCATCAGCTTGAAGGATAACTCTCGACCTAAGGTTATTCAACACTAAAACTTGATGCGTTTCCGCAATACCAAGCTCCCACGGTAATCCAGCGTTTTTGATACCGGTCCATGAACTAGCGCCAGTACCTCCGTCATGTCCTGAAACTGTAATATGTTCCGCTTTGCCTTTAGCAACTCCCGCAGCTACGACACCAACGCCAACCTAATAACAAGTATTACTTATATAGATCTCTTGTACATTAAGAATGATTTAAAAACCAATACCTCAGAAACTAATTTAACGGAAATTCTGGCACAAGGATTTGCACATTTTAGATCATATATTAGTTCGGCAAGATCTTCGATTGAGTAGATATCGTGATGTGGAGGCGGTGAAATTAATCCAACTCCGGCAACCGAATGTCTCGTCTTAGCAATATCGGTAGATACTTTATAACTGGATAATAATTTTGTCAGAAATATTAAAAAACGAATCGAAATTACACTTACCCGGGTAATTCGCCTCCTTCTCCAGGTTTCGCACCCTGAGCCATTTTAATTTGTAAATCATCAGCATGCGCAAGATACGATGACGTGACACCAAATCTACCAGAAGCCACCTGTTTGATGGCCGATCTAGTTTTTGCGTTGAGGTACCTTTCAGGATCTTCGCCGCCTTCACCCGTGTTGCTTTTTCCTCCAATCTTTGGATGCGACAAATGTTAATAAGGGGAACAAATATGAGTAACTTGTAATAAATTACCTTATTCATTGCAACAGCTAATGCTTGATGCGATTCCAGGCTGATCGAACCGAAACTCATTGCACCCGTAGCAAATCTCTTGACTATTTCAGATGCAGGTTCAACTTCTGACAAAGGAAGAGCTTGATCTAATGTTCTCAATTCTAAACGGCCACGTAGTAAACAGTTCTTTACTGATTGCATGGTGGATTCGCGGAATTTTTCGTATGCGTTTTTACTTTTGGAGACAGCAGCTTCCTAAAAATATATAACTGTTAGATTTGTGTGCTCTTTTATCTTCCACATTTCCGCTTACCTGCAATGCAGCGATACTTGCTGGCTCATTAATGTGCTTTTCACCTCCAGCCCTGTAGTGGTAATTGCCAACATCTCGTAGGATGAGACTATCTGGAGCTGGCCGGTACGTATCGCGATGACGCTCGAATATCTCAGCAGCAAGCATGTCCATGTCAACACCGCCAATACGAGATGGAGTTCCTAAATTAACGCAAAATCGTATTGAGGTCGATACCGTTTTTAAGGTTATCAATGCGAAGTAATACCTCTGAAACATTTGTCGATGACGTCTTCCGCTAATCCAACCGCTTCAAATATTTGGGCACCTTTGTAGGATTGCAACGTGGAAATGCCCATCTTGGCCATAACTTTGCTGATACCGGTTCGTATAGCTTGCGCGAAATTCTGGAAAATGGCATCGTCGGTGAAGCCAGGATCTAAGACGCCGTCCTGGCGTAGGCTCGCCGCTAATTCCATCGGTAGGTAGGGACAAATGGCATCCGCACCGTATCCCATTAATACGCAGATATGGTGAACTTGCCTGGCTTCGGCGGTTTCCACCACAAGAGCTACCTTCATCCTAGAACGCATCTCAATGAGGTGGTGGTGCACGGCACCTAATGCCAATAAACTACTAATAGGAACCCTTTTCTCTCCAGCATTTCTATCGGATAAAACCAAGATTTGATGTTTTTTACTCGCTTGTTCTGCTTCTTCACAAATGGTGTCGATATGTAATCGTAAACCTGGTAGCCCGTCAACTACATCGTACGTAGTATCGATTATGTACGATGACCAATTTCGGTGTTTGGTATGTTTTAGTACTTCTAAATCGGAAAGTGAAAGTATTGGTTGTTTTAACCAAAGTCGGTGTACCTGCAAAAATCGAACTCATAGTGAAGACACAAGGTACACATATATGTGTAAATATTACATACCTGTCTTGGAGATGGTTGCAAAATATTAGCCTCTGGACCAATAGGACATTGTAAGGACATGACAACCTTCTCTCTGAACGGATCAATAGGTGGATTTGTTACTTGGGCAAACAGTTGCTTGAAGTAATCATACGGTAAAGGTTGAAATTGTGATAAGCAAGCTAGCGGTACATCGTTCCCCATGCTACCCAAAGCTTCTTTCCTTTAATTAAGATATACAATAGAAATATTTAAAAAAATCAAGAAATATATCTTACTTATTCATAATCATTGGTAAAAGCAGCATCTGGATGGTTTCGGTCGAATATCCAAACAACGACAGGCGTTTGTCGGACATCCCGCTGGGTTGTAATTTTGGCGAAAGAGGCAATCCAGTCGCAATATGAGCTTTTCTCAATTCTTCCATTGTAATCTAACGAAATAATAAAATTTAACGTATCAAAATTTGAAATTTCACGTTAATAATTGAAAGCGGAAACAAATATCAACTGCTAGTTGCTTGCGAATCATAAAACGTATAAGATAATCTACCTTGACGCAATTAAGAATAATAATAATACAAATAAAAAGAAATCAGGTGCTACAGCAAGTGTATACGCTTATACATAGTAACAAAAAAAAAGGTGTACGAAGCTATTAGAAGCTCTAACAAATAGAGACTATGTGAGCTTTAGTAACACACACCACTCACCATCTGATGGCACCAACATGCAAAGTATAAATAAAATATATTATTAGAGATATTTCTGTAAGTATGTATGTATATATGTATAAATAATTTTGTAAACGACATTAAAAAAATAATCTGAATTATACGCAATTTACCTGTTCTTTGAGCCATTCGTTGTGCGGGCGAGATTGAGCAATTTGCTTCTTCAGCTGAATATCTTGGATAACTGTTTTCTCTTCTGTATCGACGAGAAGCATCCTACCGGGTTTTAAGCGGCTCTTTAAGATTACGTTTTCGGGTTCTACTTCATATACTCCAACCTGAAACGATGGTAAATCTTCATGTCCTGTTTGTATGATTTATAGTGAAATAATGCCGAATAAGTTAAATTAAAATATAAATTAAATTATTGTTGGTGGTTACATAGTAGTTATATCAATAATGAATTCTTTAAGCAGATTAGATGTAAATAAGGACTGCATAAGGGGTTACCCCAAAGAAAGGGCGATTTCTTTATTTTTGAGATAAGAGTATAGCTGTTAATTCTGAACAACTTTTCTTAATAACATTTTCTTCTATTTTTTAAAATAAGGGTACTCAAAGATAAATTGTGCTTAATGAGCGTCAAGCTAGTTTCAAAATGTGCTCAAATTGCATTACTACAATTCCACAAAAGTTCATAAAAAAAATCATTTGGCGAGTACCCCTCGTTTTAAAACCATTTGATTGCAAATGGGTTTAAGTCAATCAAAAAATACAATCCAATGATTGTATTTTTCCAATCGTTGGATTGAAAAAATACAAAAATTTAACAACTAATGGTCAAAAAACTTATTCACTTACTTCACTGGCCATAACCATAATATTATCTTTAGTAATGTAAAATCGAGATGGCCTCAGTCCATTCCGATCCAAAACCGCTCCAATATACCGTCCATCGGTGAAGGATATCAACGCAGGTCCATCCCATGGTTCCATTATGCAAGCAGACCATTTATAGTAGTTGCGTTTTTCTTCTGACATGGTAGGATCATTTTGCCACGCTTCCGGGACCATCGTCATTACAGCCTATAATAGATAAAGATTCGTAAAAACTTATGGAATCTATTACAAGAACGGCAAATACCTCTGGCAATGAACGTTTTCCAGCATGGACCAAAAATTCCAAAACGCAGTCGGCAGATCCGCTGTCGGATAGATTAGGTTCGACGACCGGATACAATTTCGGTAACTGGTCCCCGAATATTTCGCTTGACATCACGCCTTCTCTTGCTTTCATATAATTAACGTTACCTCTTAACGTATTGATTTCGCCATTATGTGCTAGCATTCTACAAAATAAAAGTGCGATGTTATAGTATTTGCGTTTCTAGATTAGATTTTTTTTGTTATTGTCTGTATTAAATGTTAATATTGTATCCAAAATGTATGATTAAAATTAAATCTAAGTTATTAATTAATTCTAATAACAGGTAACAATGACTAGCATTTGTATTTGTTTAAAATGTATTTTAGCATAAAGAATCGTCATGATACGTTGTATAGTTTCCCTCATTTGAAAGGACTTAGCTTATTTGATCTTCCTAAAAAATTATATTAGATTATCTAAAATATTAACTATAAACGAGCGTTTAACGCAAATTATCTCGATAAAGAACCCTTTAACAATAATTTTAAACCATTTAATATTTTATTTCAATGGGCAATAAGGTTGATAAGGTTCTGAAGAGTCAAGATGTGAACGTATGTTTCCGTGGGCGTAACACACTTAAAACCCTTCTTGGCAATCCGAAAATAAACCGAAAATGGAGGAAAGGTCGGGTATTTATAAAATTGTTCGCAGCGACGAAAAGAGCGATAGGCACCAGATTTAAGGAACATATTAGGTGTTTTCGCTTTGGTAGATTAGATTCGTCAAGCGCAGCCCAACACATAAACGAAACCTTAATATTAAATTAGAAAACTTGAAATTGATTAACGAGACGGTTTACATAAAAAGCAACAACAATCTGATGAATAGAGAAACCGGACCGTTGTCGTAGTCAGTTCTATTCGATTTATTGGGGTAAGGCTTGCACATGTTTTATGTCTCGGGCTACAATAACAAGAGACTTCCGTCTATTTGTCCGTATTCCGTATTTTTTTCGCCAGTCTTAGTTTCAAGGCACGTAGGTGGTGTAAAAGTAGATATTTGTAAATAATATTTTTCTCGAAAGTAGGGATAGAAAATGCTTGTTAGTTTTAGAGGTTTCTCACATCATTCGGTCACCGGTTGAGAATGCCGATCATTCGTATCCTCGAAACGTCCGCCCTGGATTAATTAATTAAACTTGTGTGGTGCGGAGGTTACTGATACTTTTATGTTGTTTACCATAGGCGATATTATTTTAATTTTTTTTTTTATAAAATATTCATTCCAGTTCCTCTTGTACGATAAATAGTAAAATCAACAGCATTTGAAGAAGCACACGCAACAATGTAATGAGATAGTCCGAATATTCCAGTATACCTATGGTTTACACGTAGTTTAGCTATTATTACTATTTTGCGATTAATATTTTAGAAATATTTTAAATCATAAGTGCTATTAAGATAATCCTGTATTCCTTTAAAATGAGGGATTTTTTTTCTCGTAAATTGGCAAGGGATAGCTGGATGTTGTTAACAAAGAATGTTAACACAGTACATACTTCAACATTGATTGATGATATCTTAAACAACTTAATTCTATGATATATCATTGATTTTTTCAACAATCTTTTTATATTAAAACATGTAAAATTGACCAAATTTGATTTAATTGTTATACCTACATATAAAGTCTTCTTTAGTACCAAAGCACCTGTTGGTATTCAGCGTTTAGAAACGACAAGGTAGAAAATGCTGCATATTACGATCAATGTTCAAGTATGTCATGAAAAATGTACACGATTTACAAACCTTCTTCAGTTTGAATTGATCGATAAATGATAAAACATGTAACGAGGTTCAAAAATTCTGTTTGCTAACCTATGGAATAAAGAGCACTTCTTATGAGTAAGCTTCTAGGTATGTTGTATAATATTCTATGAACAATTTAGTTACATTTCCCTTCGAAAGTTACAAAAAAAAGTGTTGAATGGGCTAATTAACTTTGATCTATTTCTAGATAAATTGCCAAGCGCTTTTTAATCCAGAGGTTTTTGATTGAAGTTTTGAACCATCAAAGTTACCGCTAAGAGGTTTTCTAATGGTGATTGGTGTAAAATCATTTAATTAATATATCTAACCATAATGTCAATGCTGCTGATGCATTTGATAAAAGATTAGAGTGTATACCCATACCCATGAATCAAATTTGAAGTTAACAAGTCCTAAATAAAAAAGGGACAGCAAAAATAATTCTCCTGATAATTTTATACAGACATATGCAATAGGTCAGTTTAAGACGCGTGCACATTGAGACAAACGTAATTATTTAAAAATCCCTGTTCTTTCTGCTTTTTCCAATTCCAATTATTTTCATATTCGTCTATTACAAACTTAATTTTTTCCATGTTAAGTTGTTTGCAATAAACGGAAAACAATAGTTCGTGGAGAAAATATGAAGTCAGTTAATTCTTTAGGCACTTCTGAGATATTTGTCTGTTTAGAGATTCGCACCATTATATTATTAAAGCGGTATATTACATAATACTGCGACGTGCAAATGTAAATAAAAATAAAAACAGATCGAAATCCGGATACAGCTATAGCGACAGTTCACTACTTAGAAAGAAAAGCTCTAAAAGTTAGACAAAAGGGCTAAGTAGCGAACTGTGGACGCAGCACTAAGTTTTCGTTATCAGCTAGTGTAGCAAAAAGGCGACTAAAGGCTGCTACGAGTAGCCAGGAAGACGTTCTACCTAACACAGGCGCATCGAAAGAGGCGACTTGAATGGGCTAAAAAATACACAGACAGGACAGTCAAAGATTAGTCCAAGACGATTTTTTTCTGACGAATCAGCATTCTGTGTGGGCGAAGGAATTGGAGCCGTCGATTCTAAAACTCTTCGAGGATGGCCTCTCTTATATTTATTGGTAACAGGATAACGCACTTTGTCACTTCATGCCCAGGAAAGAATGCGTTGGTTTGGACAAAACGGAGTACAGTTATTCGACTGATTTGCGGAACCTTCGGATCGATTCCCCATCGAGGACTTGTTCATTTTAAAAAGAAACGTGGCTAAACACGATTGCACGTCTACAGAACGTTGGCGCCAAGGAATGGAAAGCAAGATACGTTTGAATCTTTTAGCTAATTTTCCTAAATGTAATTAAAGCAGAGGGATGGATGGGCGCCTAGTACACTTGCACATAGCAGTATTTCCTAGCTTACGACAGTGAACATTTTGAGATTATGCAAAATAGCAGTGCATAGAATTTTTAGGAAGTGTATTATAAATACTTAATTTCGATGTATTTTTTTCCTCAGTTCAAAGATAAACATTAATTCGTAGATGTAAACAAAATTAACTTGGTGCAGAAGGTACAGCCAATTATCACTAAAAGGTATAAGATTCCATGGGTATGCGTAAAGAATGCCAATTGTATCTCAATATCTTTGCAAAATTATGGCCAGATTTCTACTTTCCATTTTAATAATATACGAATATCGGTTATAAAGTAAGAGACGCTGTATTTTTTTATGCTTTGCGAAACGATTACTTCTTAAATCGATATAAATTGGACACAGATATACATTGATCATGTTACTTATTGTATTTAATAGACTAACACTTATCGCATCTGCGATCATCTAGAGCAGTGATTGTTAACCTTTTGGTATGAGCGCTGCTCTCTCGTGACATAATGCGTCAGATTTGCGAGACCTCCTGCCGCACTAGGAAGGGATACAGAGAGAAGATTCTGCAAGCCATTTGTAGTCCGTGAATCCCCCTTTTATTGACGAGCGACTACCTATGGCAGCTCCAGAGTGGAAGCGGCCCCAGGTTCAGTACCACACAGTGATCTAGACAGCTACTCGGTTAAATTTATGGATCTGTTAGAGATGCGTACTATCTTCGATTTAGAAGGCAACTTGGCGTCATGTAAAAGTTCTAAATTCATAACGCCCTTACAGTTATTGTAAGGTAGCAATGTGTTTGTTGTATTTAACATTTCAGCTATTAATACATCATCGCTTGTCTCATAGTAAAAATACATTATCAATTTCACGCAATGCTTAAATACAAGGTTTTAAACGAACAACGTTTGGAAGATATGTATTTTTGTTTAATTGCATCCAAATCCTACCAGTTAAATAAAGATGGGATTGCATCAAATTGATAAAAGAAATGATGTATCAATATTGATTTAATACTTTTATTTGGCCCAAGCTCAATTGAATAATAAATACAGCAAATATAATTTTCTAAGATCCTTTTAATTATTTTTACATTTTGACATTGCTTATTACGTACGAAATGAATTGAATTGCTTTTACATGACTGCAACTTCGTTTACGTACTCTATAAGATTCGACAAATTACGTTAAAATTTACTTTAAATAATAAAAAAATAAAATAGTGGTGAAAAATATTGTATAACAATAAAAGAGCTCATTGTAAATAAAATAATAGGATTGTTAAGAAGTAAGTTTCCAGTTTGAAATGGCCTAAAGACCTTCTTCTACCAAGCTTCGGCTGCCTGATCGATTTTTATCGCTAATTGCACCAGTTTCCTTCTATTTTTGCACGAGAGTACGAAATGATTTTACTAAATACAGCCCACTTTTCAATACGTGTATTTTTCGATAATCTAATGCGTTGGCATATTGTTTGCTGGATTCGTAGTAGTACAGAATGAGGACAATACCCTGCAAAACCGTTTTAACAAGAATCGATTGAAAATTGTTGTCAGGATTCAAAACTGCAATGTGCAAAATTCGACTAAACCATATTATCTGCATGGAACCAACTGTTAATACGTACAAAAGATAGACCCCTTTCAAACTGGCAATTTACTTTTGAATAATCCTGTATATTAGGGTGAAATTATGGCAAAGTTATATAGTTTCTGTTTAAGCTAAAAGATGTTCTTTGTGCAGAAGTTAAAATGAAAGAATATTAAGTAATTGACTTCATTTGAAATAGAGGATGCGTTAACTTGTGCAAATATCCATGCAGTGAAGATTCTGAGTATCTAGGAAAACAACAAAAGCTGAAGATTTGAGAATTGTATTATTAAGCAAACGCAATAGAAATTAACAGCGCCACAAATAGCAGCCGAAGTCAATCGCGGCCGTGAAGAAAAAGTTTCGGCGAGTACGGTAAAACGTCGACTTCAACAAGCGGACGCATTGCCATTCGAAATCCCTTATTACGTCGGGGCAACAGAGCAAAACGGCTACAGTGGGCCTGTTCTATCTAGATTGGTCGTTAGATGATTGGAAACACGTGCTTTGGAGTGACGAGTCAAAGTTTGAGGTTTTTGGGGAAAATCGACGAGTTTATGTCCGAAGATCTAAAACCGAAAAGTGATCCCGAACTGCATTGTGCCTACAGTGAAGCAAGGGCGTAGTTCTGTGTTAGTGTGGGGATGTTTCTCCTTTGCTGGGACGGGAGCTTTATGCAGAGTGCAGGGTGTAATGAGGAAGGAAAATTATTTTGCAATACTCCAGAATCATGCAGTGCCACCAGGATTGCGTATAATAGGCCGTAACTTTACATTCATGCATGACAACGACCCAAAACATACTGCGTTAGTGTGCAAGAACTATCTAAAGGAGCAAGAAGAACGGCACACCCTGAAAGTAATTACATTATCCCCACAAAGCCCAGATTTGAACCCGATAGAGTTGTTGTGGGATGAACTGGGCAGGAGGATCCGAAAAATATGCCCAACTTCACAAGAACATTTACGGAATATTCCGCAACATGAATGGATTAATATTCCACAATCCGTTTTAACAAAACTTATCGAAAGAATACTGAAAGAATAGTTCGAGCGGTGATTAACAGCAAAGGAGGTTTTTTCGATGAAAAAAAAATAAAATGTTCAGCATGTTATATTAGGCCAGAATAACTTTTTATTTATTTATTTTTGTCTTTGTTACCTGTACATACAATAAAATTGTATTTTGTTTTTAGTTTCGTTTGTTTCTGTAACCTTTTCATGTTTTTTACCAACCGACCGAATTTCTCTGAACGGCAGTGTATGTTCTATGCTCTGTGATCTATATCAAGGTGAATTAAGTACTATTGTGCAGGTATTTCGTCCTGGAGAAAACGATTTTACCATTTTGATTTTTACGCTTCCTATCGAAGATGTTTAATGCCAGTTCCGCTCTTACACTTGTGCCATCGCGTAGTTCTCACAATAGCCTCTGTTTTAGCCGAAGATATTAATAACTCTGCTTTAAATTGTTCGGAAACTTCTATTTTTGCCTTAGAGAGATATTAAAAGATTTTCCTGATAAATTCCATCTCACACTTTGTAATACAGGAAGTTGATAAGTAGCAGTAGACTTTGCTTTCGACAAAAACATATATAACAGTGCCAAAGGGATTTGATAATGAAAACTATGAGCTCTCGTAAATTGGATTCTTGAGGTTATCAGTGGCAAATTTTAGACATAAATAACACTTAAAATAAACATCCCTAATAGATATGGCGTTTACGTTAAAAAAAAATTACGTTCGTACGTCATATGTAATCAATGTTGCTTTTCGTTTTACGCATCTCTAACTCGATGTATCAAATGAAAATATAAATAAAAAAAAAAAAAAAAAACAGATCACCTATAGATATTAGAACGATTTATGGAGACATACCAAAATCAAATTAGATTTTCATATCCTTAAAAATTGTGTAGAATTAGTCTCGTTGGATGTTAATTAACAAGAAAAGACATTCTGAAATTACTGAAGATGTTATGGAACAGTTCTGTTTTTGTTTGTGCAAGTCATCCAAAGCATGTTTTTCTGTTTTATTTTAGATAAGTGTGCATCTTGTAAAAATATACTAAGCAACATGTGGAAGAAATTAATAAAATGTATTTGGACGAATGACATTCTAATAATAAACTTTCGAAACAGATCTGTTACATAGGAAGAAGATTGTGACCTTATATTTAATTACAAGATTGACAATTCTTAGACGACACGCAAAAGAATTGATGAAACAACAATGTATTTCCAACCAATTTTCGTCGATTCGTATATATTTATATATTAAACATGTTTTTAGAATTTACAAGTAGAAATTGAAAATTGCAAAGAAAATTGGTCGGTATACTTTTGGGTGTAAAGGTCCAGTATGATATTAGTGCGCTACCAAAGTGGAGGAATCTACGACATAAAATTAGATATTTACCTTAGCGGATGAGCCCTTTCCCAACTGGGAAACGTGTTCGTCGAGAATCTGGTATGGACTAACGCTAAGTATGTTTCGAAGAGAGGATTTACTAGATCCGGGAAGTAGGTCCATAACTGATCGGAAGTTAATTGGCCCTTGTAGATAATCACCTTGCGACTGAGGGAGCAGATGTAAAATCGTTTACCGGGCGCTGGAATCGTATGCGTCGCCCTTTTTCGAAGGACGAAGTACTTCGAATCGATTTCTTTTTCGGAAGTTTCATCTTTTAACGCGACAAATACCTGCGTCATAGTAAGCAATAAGAATTAAATAAATGGCACGTCGCTATAAGATTTACCTGTCTCATAAAAGGTTCGGAATTCTTGGCCACTGTGCCAATAGATGAGCTGTCCGTTGGGATGGTCCTCCATGCCAGGACGGACATACCCAGTTCTTCGGCCAAGGAAGTAAACCTGTCCTCGGACTCTTTATGATGTAGCTTGTCCAGATAGAAAATGCCGGTAGCATACTTGCCAAACGGCGGCAGTTGTACATTTTGTGCGTCTCTAAAATAAAAAATTAATGCATGATAATAATAATCGTTAGGAGTGTATTACACAGTAGGTAATGTTTACACATATATACAGGTGTCTCACAACCGCATCGACCGATATATGATAGAGTGTACATTGGAAAATTCTGAAAACTTGGTAATATACTAAAGCCTATACTTTACTATTGAACCGAAATATTTTCAATTATTTAAGACCCGTTTCTCACTTTAAATAGAACACTCTATATACTATCACAACCGCAAACCCAAAGCTAAATGAACTACAGAAATTGTGGTATTTTTCTTTATATTTGTCTTTATTAATTTGCTCAATTCAATAAGTTCTGGCAAAGGATCGCTATTACTTGTCAGTTTTAAGCGTTTCTCAAAATTTAATTCATTAACCCTCGGTTTCTAGAAAATCAATGAAATATTCAATCATGTATTAGCATATTAATCTCGGATTAACTTAAATTTTGCGAAGTCACTAATCACAATTACACGACTTTCACCGTCGATTAGATTAATTAGCGATTAAACTCAAACGTCACTTTAACACCTGTTAATATCAACGAGGAAGAAGTAAAATTCCAAGGAAATTGTGTTATTGATATAAATTTAACTAGAATCTCTTTAAAATAAAACAGATAATCACCTAAGTGCATTTAATTTAGAATTTAAGGTGGAAGGGTTACATTTGTAGTTAAAGCATTAATATATACCTTTAAATTACTTAGATTTTATTGCTTTTATATGCGCTGGAACGGATTATTACAGAAATTGTTAGAATAAAATGGACAATAAAATGAATCCTTTCAGTAATAATTTTTTCATTATTTACATGTAATGTTAACTAAAGAGCGCTGCTTCATATAATTTTATGCATCGATTTTATGAGTGTTTGATAATAATTTGGTAAATATTCCACATTATCTAAAAAAAGACGAGAGAAAAACTAATAAATTTAATTGCCTTTTCATGTTATTTGCACAAAATGGAACAATTCATTTAAAATTAACATGTTCCGTATAAATTACATTTATACCAACATGTTAATAATGCTTATAACAATGCTTCCTACTAATTATATTTATCTTACGTAATACACACTGGAAGGTAATAATCAAACTTTATTTTATTGGTAGACGTAGTTTGCCTCTTTTTAGCTTCACAAGATGTACGTGTTAAAAACACTTTGGGCAGAATTAACTGATAATCACGCAAAATCATAAGCGATCGTTTAAGTTCGTAGTTTCAGAGTAATGTGTGTTCTATTGGTTAGCCTTTTGCTGTTAATTACAGCAATAATTGAACGAAGTTGAACATTGCGAATATTGAAATGTGTTTTAGCGAACTATAAGCGGTAATGGTAAAAGATAATGATCGTGGAAAATTTTCAGGTATTTTAAATTAATGATTTGATACAACGCTCAGACCTCACGCAATCTCGTCAGGGACGGGACGATGATTAATAAAAATATAACATTGTATACTATGTGATAATGATTTACGGCTAACGTCTGTAAAGTCGAAAAGATAATTTATATCAACGGAATTTACAGGGGAATTTGGACGGCGCAATCAATGATTAATCCGGCTTAAATTTCAAAACAGAAAAGTACGTCGAATATGGTAGATATCGTTATTAACTTGTCTAAATATGTACGGCTATCTCCGATATCTAAACAGATAAAGTATCTGAGTTGTATATTGTATCACAAAATTCTAAATCTCCATGATTGATTGAAATTCAAATAAATCTAGTTGGAAAATACCCTTAAATCCATTTAGAGATCTTAAAAAAGTAGATGCCAGAGTATTTGAATTAGGCTGCTAATGTAATACATTAAGTCGAAATAAAAATATGACAATGAGCGCATTAATGGAGATTACGAGATTAAAATGTGCGTTTTCACTTTATAATTTTAAGAACATTTTATTTTCAGGGTCTGGCAATAGGTATTCATGTATTTGCTGATTCGTTCAATATGAGCTAGTAAGAGGGTAGCGTCTTAGCGTCTTAATATTTGTGCAAAATTTGATATTTGTTATTGCCGAATTTTGTGAAATGGGAATTTCAGGCGAAGGCTACCATTGGAGAATTTCTTTCCGATTTTAGTAAAGGCCTAACACAACAGTAATGTCTCGAATCGCTTCGTTCAACCTTTGCTCAGGTGAAGTAACAGGTAGTTGTAACGTGTAAACTTCTTAACGCCTCTCAGAGACGACGTGTATGACAAACAACAAAAAGGAGAAATTGAAAATATTCGAAGGAAAGATAATTCGGCAAACGTTTGGACCAATAGGGAAAAGAAAAAGTGTCAGAAGTCTAATAAATATCGAGATAGAACAAAAACTAGAAGGAGAAAACATTGTAAGATTTTATTAAAGTTCAAAGGTTAACATGGTAAGGTCATATTAATAAAAATGAAGGGAAAACGAAGAAGATAACAGGGTGGAAACCGGAACGAGTGAGAAGAAGAGGAAGACCACGGCGTAGACGGAGAGACCAAGTGATGAGCAACATAAAGAAATTAGGAACAGAAAACTGGAGAATTCTGTAAAAACAATGATAAGTGGAGGAAAATCACATTTAAGGCATTTAAATTTATGGAGATGGTGAGAATTGCAACACAAACGGGCCGATTCCACGGAAGAAGATGTATAGAAGGTATAATTTTGTGTACACTCAGTTACTGTGAACGAAATAAGAGTTTCAAAGTTTCATTATTAGACTGTTTCCGCTTTCAACATGAATTCATAATAATTATATCAATATAAAACAGCGATACAAGGTGGACTAAAAAACACACTCGGAACCCCGCCGATGCCGGGGGTAGGCAAGAACATGATACAAGTTATTTAGGCGTTGCCCCAAGATCCTCGTTGACTGGAGGTAAATTAATCTCCTAACACCCCCACGACAGGGACAGGAGGCTATAAAGGGAGTTGGAGACATTGAGAAAGAGATCAGAGGGATTTTGGCGTTGAACAAGTAGACATAGATAAGCTATACATGGCGCTAATGATTACAATACATACATGTACATATCAGCATATAAAATCTTTACTGATAAAATCATAAAAATTTTAGTAATGCAGATTTTCAGAATTTTTGATAGAGTTTTAGTATGTTCAAGAAGAAGAAACAAAAATGAATTTTTTCGAATAAATCATAAAAAGTAAGATCTTTTATCGCGAATGCTAGCTCAAAACGAACACTTCGGGAAGTTTGCTCGAGTTCGTTTTATCCAAGTTTACCTGCATTAGGTAAATATCCACATATATCAGCACGATTAAGCTTTATTTCATCATGCTGTCAACATTTTTCTTTCGCAAATACGTGCATAGGTCCTGGATTGACACGAACTTGTTACTATTGATGTAATTCAAGGATGTTTAGGCTAAATCAGATAAGTGTTGTGTACGAGATACATATATTATGTCGGGCGCTGATATTTAAATATAAATCTAAATGGAAATCAAACTTGAGTTTTTGTTAATTACGTTTTTATAGGACTATGTATACTTTAATAACATGAACTTGGTACTAGCAAAATGGTTCAAGGTTGCGTGGCGCATACTGAAATATATATGTTTGTGTACATTATAATATTAGAGGCCAAATTTGTTTATATTCGTACGTATGAAACGCCGAGTAACTTGAATATTTTTCATTATGTAAGTGAATAAGTCTATATATATATAATCTATAGCTAGAGGATAGGCTTTGAATAATTATGTATGTGCGCAGTATTGTAATAAATTAACAATTATTCGTCTATAGTTTGTACCTTGAAAGGAAATACAGTGGAAGTCCTCTTTGCGGGCAATTTTCGGACGGACGGGAGCAGGGTAATTTTCCCCAATGGATATAAAACGATCCCTGGAGCGGATACGAAGCTTCGAAAACGGACGAAAAAAAAGATATAAGAACATGAAAAAAAGATTTGCCTTTGCATTTATGCAGTGCTCTCGATTTGCTTTAAAAGTTAGTTGGACTGTGGAAATCGTGGAAGCGGCGTGAAACAAAAATATGGCGCCCAAAAAAAGCTAGCTATTTGTCTTTAAGACAAAAAACGGAAGTGATTAATGTTGCTGAAGAAGAAACAGTTGAATGCTCAGCGATGTTTATTACAGAAAGAAGAGCTTAGCTTCTAGTGAACCATTTTCGTGCTTTTATTGCTTGAAAGCTTAGCATCCCCAAAGTTTTTAAATCGAATAGCGACCCAATAACTTGGGAGTTGCAACATCTGTCCTACATCATTGGAGTTCACCAACCTTTCGCAACTTGCGAATTGCTCTATTATACAAGTAACAATGGTGTTTGTATCTGTAATATATGATGCGCGCTATCAGTTACTCAACGCTTAACTAACATAACGCGTAAATAACATGTTTTGTTTTTTCTTTGATGTAGGTTACACTAGCTACATTATCGCACATCCTCGCTTCACTGTAAACAATTGCAAAAACTACGTATCTATGTAATTATATGCACTTACTTTAAATCTGTTGCGTAGAAGTCATGAGGTATGGCTGCTAGAATACCGGCACCGTCTCCAGTATCATTATCACAAGCACAAGCACCTCTATGGTTCATAGAAATCGCGAGCCTTTGGGCATCGCGAACGATCTTGTTCGAACTTCTTCCATCGATGGCAGCGATGAATCCCACACCACACGCCTCCTTTTCGAAACTGGGATCGTACAATCCTTGCTTAGGTGGCCCTTGCCACGGTTCAGCCATGTATCTTGCTGCAAGAAAACGTACGGCTTAGAAATTCAAAGGTAAAACTAGTCAATCGGAACGTATTTTGAATTTTAACAGCCAGAGGACGAGAACTTTTCGCGTAGCATTCGCGATGAGAAATGCGAATCTCCGGCGTCGTCACTGCCGTTTTTTTATACGCATACTTTGAACCGACACGAATTCTGCTCATGATAGTGGGTTTGTTTTCAAAACATACGCTGCGTTCGCATCGTGAGGCTTATCGCAGAAGCTCGTATAAATATTATTAGAGAGCAAGATAATAATGATCCATACATCACCTGCCACAATTTAAATCGGTCTTATTAACTCATTACTGCAGTATTGATGACGCCTATATTTTGATGATAAGCGTTGTCATATTGATAAAAAGCTCTTGTAATTTCCTGCTTTTCGATATCGTCATATTTAACGCGACGAAAGGATATATTTTGCTTTATTGCTACTGTCTATCTCAATTGCCTCGGCTTCTTAAGGCGCCCAGAAACTGACAATGAAGCAGAATAAACCAGCAAAAAATCAAGCAAAAAGTACTGTCTTCCCTATTATAAAGCTTGTTATACATACCAAATGTATCGAATTACGTACAAATCGTTTGACACTTTAATTTGAGATTTGGTGAGGTTAAACTATTCACAAAAACGCAGAGTTTGACATGAGTCTTACTTGTTTCAGGTGCGTCATTTGAAAGGTATTTGCTATAGGAATAGTACATAAAAATAATGTAAAAAGCAGTGGGAAATATGGTACAGAGACTCTTGTAGAGTTTATCAGCGAATCATTTTTTGCATATTACAATATAAACATGAAAAATCTTTAAAATTAGTTTTGTTAAAAATTGAAGGAGCAGTATAGCGCAGGATGCTCATCACGCATTACATATTTGAATTAAATTAATTAATTTAATACTAAACTTAACTGATCTCTTAAATATATCCATATATCTCGTGCTATTAGTGTCCATAATAAAATTGCTTAATATTGTGAAACTTTTCTAGTCCTTTAGATGATGAGAATGAACATTTTAGAGCGATTAGAGATTTTTATCAAGACAGAAGAAAACAGATGTACGCGATAAACTTTAATGAAAGCGAAATAAGTGATAATTAAATACGCAACATCATTCCGATTCTGCACTTTGCAGCTAATTTGTTTAAATATTAAAATTAAATTACAGTTAACTTGTCGCATTTATCTACATTTTATATGATCGAATACACACAATTTTCCATTGAAGATTTATCGAAAACATAAATACACTTGGCTTTTAATCTACTACTTTGTAAACGTTTGCTAAGGAAAGTATCACTTGATTAATATTACTTATGTATTTTGGAGTACCTACACAAACAATTTTATCGAAGTGGTTTTGAGTGTGTAAATCCGCTGTTGCATTCCACTTAAATATTTTAGATTTTGATGTATCACTTGTGGAATATTAATCCGTTCATGTTGCAGAATATTCCGTAAATGTTCTTGTGAAGTTGGGCATATTTTTCGGATCCTCCTGTCCAGTTCATCCCAGAACAACTCTGTAGGGTTCAAATCTGGGCTTTGTTGGGGCCATGTCATTACTTTCAGGGTGTGCTGTTTTTCTTACTCCTTTCGATAGTTCTCACACACTAACGCAGTGTGTTTTGGGTCGTTGTCATGCATGAATGTAAAGTTACGGCCTATTATACGCAATCCTGATGGCACTGCATGATTCTGGAGTATTGCAAAATAATTTTCCTTCCTCATTACACCCTGCACTCTGCATAAATCTCTCGTCCCAGCAAAGGAGAAACATCCCCACACTAACACAGAACTACGCCCTTGCTTCACTGTAGGCACAATGCAGTTCGGGATTTTCGGTTTTAGATCTTCGGACATAAACTCGTCGATTTGAAACTTTGACAAACTTTGACTCGTCACTCCAAAGCACGTGTTTTCAATCATCTAACGACCAATCTAGATGAGAACGGGCCTACTGTAGCCGTTTTGCTCTGTTGCCCCGACGTAATAAGGGTTTTCGAAAGGCAATGCGTCCATGAAGGTCCGTTTGTTGAAGTCGACGTTGTACCGTACTCGCCGAAACTTGTTCTTCACGACCGCGATTGACTTCGGCTGCTATTTGTGGCGCTGTTAATTTTCTATTGCGTTTGCTTAATAATACAATTCTCAAATCTTCAGCTTTTGTTGTTTTCCTAGATGCTCCGGGACGAACACGATTTTCTATAGTTCCAGTTGTCCGATATCGCTTTATGATGTCATTTACTGTAGAACTTCTCATATTTATTTTTGCAGCAATTTGTCGCCCCGAATATCCTTCTTCAAACAGCGTAATGCGTGAACGTTTTTCTACACTGGTAGGCTTGCCACGTGCCATTTTGAAGTAAATTTTCTTAAAACTTTCGCGCAAAAACGACAGATGCACACCAACACACGTTTAACAGTAAAATGAAGCAAATCTATATCTTTACGCCCGTGATAAATAAACAAGAGTGATGCTGCGGTATATTTCCTAAATGTATTGTTCGTTAATAATCCCCAAACGACCCGTTTCAAAAGATCGGTACTTCCGAGAAATTCTTGGAATGATAATAGAAGGGACTTTATTGTCGTTGTCGCAATATTTCTGCTTTACATAATAATTTATGGCTTTAATCCCTTAGAAAAGAGTGCATGCTTACTATTTTTCTAATTTTATGTATTAATAATTGTATACAGTGTGATATAATAGATTTTTATTGTATCACCGAACTTCACTGAACGGCAGTGTACATATCTCGGCGATTATTTTAAAGGATTATGAAATTTATTTTCTCGATTCTTTGGTACATCTCATTAACGCTTCGTTCTGCACAGCTATTTTTGTCGAACCTTTAAAAACTTTCGTAGTTGTTCGTATTTTTAGAAATTAAATTTATTTATGGACAAATTGCACATAATCTTCAGAAATCAACATGATTTTCGCAGAAATAAGTTTACGTCCGCAGCACTATAATTAAATTATTTGTTGATCAATTAAATAGTAATAGACATCCTTCGGCAGTATTTTATGATTTCAGCGTGGACTAAACTGCACTATTGAACAAGTTATACACTTATGGCTGCTGATTGGATCACTTTATATGTAATGAATCGCTTGCAGTACTTTTGCAAATGAGAACAAAGTACAAATTTCAGCATTTGCCCGTGTTGTGAAATGAACATTAACTTGTTTCTCATATCTATTGCTGACTGCTTTGCAGGGAACACAATACGGCTGAATCAATCTAAGATAAATTTCATGCCTTTCCGCCCACGGGAGAAAGTAATTAGCAATGCTTTAAATATTCAGATAGATGCAAATTCATTGAAAGAGGCCGAGTTACTTAAATTTCTTGGTGCTAATCTGCAGGAAAACCTTAGCCGGGGTCGACACTTATATACAGCTTTCAAACAAATCCGCTCAGAGATCTAAGCTGTTTTGTAGTTTACGAAAATCTTTAATAGAGTAAGTGCTAGTATCAGCCTATTATGCAGATATTCAGTTGCGCTCGAACTAAAGGATTCTCTTATGGGGATGCAAGTTTCTATTGTGCAAAAAGGAATTGTACGAATAATGGCGGTATTTCGAATTGGTTGAGCACCCACCCTATTTAGAGTTTTTTAAGCTTCCTAGGCTCAAAGTGTCAATCGGAGGACCGAGATTTTCATCGAGTGAAGATGCCATCATATTTGCAGAATAATATGCCAAAAAAATACTTCTTCCTGTTAGGTTGGAAACTTTTCGGGCTACAGTCGTATACTCGCAAGAGCTGCCTTCAGTCCTCAGTATGTCACAAAACTGTTAAGAATCCTTTATTGCGTATGAATACGTGATTTAATTTATAAATTTAACACGATTTATAATTAATCTATATATGTGTAGCAGTTGGAAGTAAAGAAAAAATATAAATATTAATATCAATTAATTCATATTAATGCTTATTTACAATACGATGTGTACTCTATAATTTACAATAATGCAACAACGTCCGACGTTTACATCATGTACAATAAATAAAATTCGTAAAATACGCAGCGCATTACATTCAAAGGGTTATTTATTTTTTGGCAAAGTACTATGCGACAAGTTAAAAAAATTGTAACGCATTCTTCTATTTTTATTCACATTCATGGATGTTTAAGTTGACGTCAAACTAGGAACAACATGTAAACATAGATAACCTAATCTATTGTTAGTTTTCTAATATTATTTACTAACTAAGCTTTGTAAATAATTGAATCTTGGCCAATTTATTCTCTAAATAATGATAAAATTAAAATTTGAGGTACACAGGTGCGCATAATAATCAGAAGGTAACTTAAAAATATTTATAATTTCACAGAACAATTATCTACAGAGTGGCGCAAATAAGTTTTTTAAAATAGAACTTGTTGCATATTATATTTTACACTGAGAGAAAGGAATTGCTGGATCTAACAAACCAAGAAGTGTTGCACATTTATGCGTTAATTCAACTCAGCATTTGTATTGGTTGTGTTCCAAAACATATTACTTTTAGACCAACCACAACATTCTCTTCACATAACAGATGCAAATAGAATTCCACAGAGACATCCTTCTTTATTTAAGACAACATATTATCAGATTTGCACGCAATCCTTATACACGCGTGTTAATTTTTTTTTCTTTCAATATATATTCCACATTTTAATTAATTATACAGAATTATACAGAAAAAAATTGTCAGTAATTACGATTCCGTTGCATTACCAAATTATATTTATGACGTCGTATACATCGCGTAATCTACATACTTCGAAGAAAAAACAAGTAGTAATGTTTCGCAAGAAGGTAAAAATATTCCACGTGTTTGCATTCCGCATACATACATATGTATGCATTAAAAACAACTGCATTTATAAGGCATTAAAAGGCGCAGTTGCAACACAACACAGGCATTACAGAACACGAAAAGTATTCAAAATACTGGTTTATGTTACACAAAAATTGTTATTAACGCTAGATTAAATAATCGCATTTCAATATTTGTTATTGGATATTTCAGGTTTTACGTGTTCGTAAACAGCATTTATCTCTACGTATAGCTCAAGGTTTCTTTAGGAAAATACACCGACCCGTTTTTATAGAAATGGCTTAAAAAATGTATGATTTTTCAGCGATTTTTTGACCAAATGTCATAATAACCGGTATTGTTATGAGGAAACACCGGCAACCCGGAGGGGGGGTCGATTGCGCCAGGTTATGTTGTTAAAGAAATATATTTTGGAAATAAAAACTATTATATTTGATTTGCAAAAGAAAATAAATAGATTCCACAATCAAGTCGTTTTTATTAAAGTTATTAATTTCATTATACAAAGAGTTTCATTATATATCGCTTCCCACAGCAGCGATGCAACATGCAGCAGCCCAGAAGAAGCTCCACGACGCGGTTTCTATCCGGAAACCTAAATTCTTAAAAAGAAAGCAACGACCGCGGTCTACAACATATACACGCATGCTACTTCTGATTAATTGACTGACTTCACCCTAAATCATTCTAGCGAGAATTGTGTATTTTAATATATGTGGGCGGTCGACTACTGGGTGTCAAAAATGTACAGTAAACTATCTGCGATATGGGAAAAATCAGTTAGGTATTGGACAACGTCTTCTGAGTTGTGAATCAACGAGTATAACATACATCTGTAATTGATAAATGTATGTAGTGCAAATCTCCTGTATTCATCAGATTACATTATCATCTTACATGACTGAATGGCAGATAACATCATGTTTAGATAAATAAAAAAATGAAGGAAAAGTACTAGTAAAAGTTCATTGCGGAACTACGCTTTTAAGAACGAGATTAGCAATATAAACAGTTTAAGATAAATATAACAATAAACAGATATATGTATACGTCTACAAAGATCGAAGACAAAATTTGCGTCACTCGGTGTAGATAACGAAAAAAGTCTCTTGTTTCAGTGAGCGTTTCGATTAATTATCAATTTACGACGGCAGACACAATAAAAAGGCCACGTGACGCCGTCGTGACACAATTTATAGTGAAATGTGTATCTGTTCGTGATTATAAATCGTTTAATGAATTGCTAAAGTTAAGTATTTTATATTTAAAGAATAGTGACTGCGTACTGACGTATTGTGGATCCTTGACTAAGTATTAGAGAATAAGCTCTTATTTACCATCAGCTTCTTTTCTATATGGCATTATCCACTGTAGTCGATTTAGCACGAGAACCCATAGAGCTTTTATTTATTAGAACGCCTATTATTGAAGCAGTGATAGCACAGAAATCAATCGAATAGTGAGTGTCTAAAGAAAGCAATCCTGTGGAAAAATTGAAATTTCACGTTAAGCTTTTTGTTGGATGATTATTTGCGATTGTAGTAAAGTAGTGAAGGTCTAACACCACAACAATGCATTGAATCGTTTTGTTCAACTTTTGGTAATAAAACATTATTAGAAAAGACTGTTTACAATTAGTTTGCTGAATTTCGTTGCGGTCGTGCTTCCGTCAGCGATGAATCGGTTGTTATATCAGAAAACATCGATGATGAGCGCAACATGATTGAACAGAAGCGGCATGTGACTTACCGTGAAATAGGTTCTTAGGACTTAAGACTGCAATACATTCGATTTCCAATGAACATTTAGGTGTGAAAAAGATCTGTTCCATATGAATACCGTATAAATTGACTCAATTAAAGGATCGTGCCTATTGTTGTAAAGGAATGCTCGAGAAATTCGATAAAATCCATTTACAACATCGTAACAGGTGACGAAACTTGGATATATTCCTACTAATCAACAATCAACTGCTTGGGTGCTCCCAGATGAACCGAATCAAGAATCAAGAAAATGATTGCTTGTTTCTTTCGTCGTGCTGAACATATCCCAGAGCAGTTGGTGCTGAATAGTACACAGCAATTTGTTAGCCCGAAGTAATTGATGAAATCGGGAAAAACAATCGACAATGTGGCATCACCCTTCACTACGACATTGTTAGTTCTGACACAGCACGTAAAACAGATGATTATTTGAAGGAAAAAACTCTCGAATTCATGTGTTATTTTCCGTATTCACCTGATTTATTGCCTAACGACTTCCTTTTGTTCTCGAATGTCAAGCATTTCACCTCAAAAAGCAGTTGAAGCGTTCAAAAACCACGTTCCGAGAATACCATTTTTAGAGTAGAGATATTTTGAAAATTGACGAACGGCGGATATTTTCAAAAAACAAGAACAATCTGTACTAAGAAGTTAGTTTTTCTTCTATTGTTTTTCTAAAAACTTAAAAGCTGTCCCTCGTATTTAGACTTGAAGTTGCTTAAATTGATATCCACAATATGTAGGATGGAATAATACAAAATGTATTCTCAAATGCCAAATAATTTATTTTAAAGATGGCTCAGGCCTAGAAGTCATTCAAATATATAATAATTCAGCTATTAGCGCCAAATGAGTTCGAATAAGTCCACAAAATTTTATAAAAATAACGAAGTTGTGCTGATAACTTTAAACAGTTTGTTATTAGCGTTTTTCCATTATTCGATGCTGTAATACATGCTGTATTTTACGTATCTTTTATGGAGTGACAATCTTATTAAGTTTATTGTCCATTGTTTAAGTCGGTAACTTCGAATAATTAAAGCCTAATTCTTTCACAACACAGCAAAATAATTATGATAAGATGCTGTTACACCAAATTCACTTTCTACCAGGAATTTTAGTTCGTCTATCAATCGCTGTTATATCATCAATTAGAATGTATAATTTTAATTTTCTAATAAGCGCTATACTCATTGTACTAAAAAGTTACATATTCTATTACAGTGTTTAACAGTTTTGCGTATAACTGTATAGTTACAAAAACAATCTTTCCCCGGGACTTTATAGATTACCAATTAATAATTGTTTATAATTAGTATATCGTTACGCAATATATGATGTATACATAAATAAGTGAAACAAACAACCAGTTTCATACGTAAGCAACTATGTATATGTATCCGCCACCCATTCATTGACCTATGTTTCTTGAGATTTAGGCGCAAGCTTTTCGCCTTGAAGGCTGGCAATCGGGTCGAGTATCACAGGACCAGTGCATGTTAGCTCTGTGAGTGATAAACGTATTGTAATTTAATTTCTATAGCTTTATTGCGCGTTAGGTTATAAGCGCAAACGATGTCCTTGGTTTTATGGACTTCCACACGCATTAGTAGGTTATTCATTTCATAGAGCAATGTTTGCGGATTAGCACCTATTAATATCATTCCTTCTTTTAGAATTGTTTTAGAATTACTTCTATTTTGTAAAAGGTATTTGAGTTAAAGTTTTTAACGGGAGATTAAAATTGGAGCTAAAATAATTATAAATACTCGACGTATGTACATTTCTTCTTGTGGCATCGTGAAGATGTTATATACTAAAGCTACATTTTTTAGATAGTGAGTACATACAAATACCTTGTCGTAAAATGGTAATTAGAAGCGAGAAAAAAAAAGAAAACGATAGATTTAAATTTTTAACGAGAAGAGAACCTAGAGAATCTTTATTAAAGATATCTGTTTGCCGATTCAAAATAGTTAAACAAAGACAACTCAAGTGTCTAATCTCATGACGATGCCACAGGCAAAATGTACATTGAGTACTGATAACATTTTTGAAATTATTTTGTTATCGGAGAAAAATATTCTTGCGCAAGGGTTGAAAGGTATTTTGAAAAATTCACCCATGCCGTCATTAAATTTTTTCAGTTGAAAAGCAGTACTGCATTATTATTTGCCATAGTGAATTTTCCAGCAGTGAACGTTGAGGATAGCCAAATGCTGCAACCACTTCCAATAACATCGAAAAGGTTCAGCAAATTGTGCTAGACGACCGTCGAATTAAGGTTAGAGAAATAGGAGAGGTTGAGGGCATCTTGCAAGCAAATCCTTGCTGGGGATGGGCACCAAAGCACCGATAGCGAAGTACTTTAAGAGTCTTCTGTTTCTACTTTAAGAGTCGCTGTACAGACAATATGTTCTATAAATTGGTGAATTTTGATGACGCAAAAGCGAACTAGGGGGAGAGAAGTGCTTAGTGTTCCCAGTTACGAAATCATGAGCTTTGCGTGCAGAGGATGTTATGGTTTCTATGTGCTTAGTAAATGCTAACTCAAACTCAAAAATAACACTCAAATCTCTAAATGAGGTTGATATCCCTCGTTCAACCTCACTTAGAGATTTGAGAGTTGTCGTCATACAGATAATCATAGATAATGGGATTGGCTTTACGAAAGAAAGTAACTACTCTACATTTTGCCACATTGTTAGCTTGGTATAGGGTAAATATAGACATGGGTAGGGTGGTACAGAGAAATCTGAAATATACGCAGAATACTGTGGGTTGATATATGGTGTAACCGGAAGTAAAATGACGGCGTATTTTTATCCGAAGCATCCTAAAGATAAACCCTTCTTCCTGGCTTCTTTAAATTAAGTTAACTGGCAAGCTACGTAACAGACCCTAAATCAAGATGGAATTGTGCGTTTCTACATGTATGTTAATTAATTAATTTGTTTCATGCAAATTTAGAATAATTTAACAACCAAAAACTTGATTTTATTTTTTTTACTAGTAGCAATACAATAGAATTAGTAATAATGTCGCAAAAGTAAATACTTGCGAAAAATTATCACGTATGGGTTCAAAGTATCCTCTAGAGAGAAATACGACCGAGACATTCGTGCACTTCGTGCAGTTTTACGAGGCTAAAATTATATTATCAGAAAAATACACATGTCCGCATATTTCGGTTTTATTCTATATATTTGTATTGTAAAGATTAAATTGATTTTGGCAGATCATTGACTTATAACGTATATGCCGGCAAATAATCCTTTGTTCGGCGTTAATCCCGTTACAGTACGTATCGTAAACGTAACAATGTCATCGATCGATTTGTTGTGAAATATTTTATAATAAACAATAAAATAACATTTTCCTTGACCGAATCTTTAAATATTTGAAGCGATTATCCCATATTTGTTATCAAAAAATTATGTCAACATGTTTTTTTTTCATTTATTATGGCTTTTCGTAATCGTTTCAAATTATTTTTTGTTTTTTTCCGGCATTTTGGGATTAAGCCCATTAGCCACCGAGAACTGTTTGTTTATATATAACACTATCAATAACCTTATGTTTGCCAAAGCAATGCTATACGTTTTGGGGCCAATCGAAACGAAACGTACATAAGGCAGGCCAGCGGAAAAAAGGAAAATCTACAACTGAATGTATGCATATTTATAGGTATATAGCGTGAACACAAAGTAAAGAACATCGATGCGGGAGCCTTTATTATTAGCTGTACGAGAAAAATTTCTGAGCAAAAAATGAAGAACTAATTATTTACAATAATGAGGTAGTACTTAATTCTTTTTTGGCATTTAGTCTATGACATCATTGGCAATTTTTTGAAATAGCAACTCATACACTTAATAAAGCTACTATTAAAATATTTCGAAAAGCATGGTACGTTTAACAGAAAAGAAGCGTATCAAAGGTTTGATAATGATTGGGTTTCGTGACGAGGAAGATCCCACGAAGAGGTCTGCGTTCTATTTAACGTGGGGGCGGAGTATCCAAACTGTGAACGCATTGCGTGGTCCACGAAAATAAATTTAAAATTTAAAAACCATGGTCATGTTAAAGATTTAGATAAAGATGGCTGCTCAATGTTAGCAAATGATGACGTATGTTGGTTTGATTTAACAAAAATAATTGAACCAAACCTAGTGTGTTCTGTTAAGTTATAAGGTAAGTTGGACATACTGAATGAACATATTTTGGGCTTCAATCTAAACATACGTCAAAGGAATATCTAATTAAAGTACTGGTCGATATTGGCAATTTGACAGCGTTGTATGTGGGAAAGTTTTTTATCAATTGCCAACGATTAATGTTGATTTTGCCATCTTTTTGCTTAAAAAATGATATCATACGACATCAACATGTGCAATTAGAGCTTTTTAAAGAATGTCAAAAGAAAAACTTTGCTTTTTAATTTTTTATGAATTTGTCAACTTTCAACTTGCTTATATATTTTTAATTTTTTAAACAGATTAGTTTTTCGGATTTTTTTATAATTTCGTATGTATGTAACTCCCCCACAAAATCACTTTACGAACGAATCGTTTTAATACCTACAGATCTTCGATGTAATATTAATTAATTAATATATTGGTTTCTATCTAATTCATGATTTGTTCAATCAATTTTTTATTTAATTAAGAGATGTCTATAATAAACGACATTTAGTCATAGAAATAATAAGTTATTACTTTTGTATGAAGAAATGATTTTATTCAGGTTTGCCTTCGGTCGTACAGTTGATAATCGAAATTTTCTGAAATGTTCTGAATTCGTTAATAATTTTATATGGTGCGGAATGTGCCGATACCTTCAGTGTGTGTCAAATTTGCTCTAACTAGAATATTTAGCATGACTAATTAAATGCCAGTGTAGAAAAAGTACTAAATGCATTCTTCCGAGATTTCAAAGACAACTCTTTGGTGTTTTATAATTATATTCTTAGAAATCTATAAATTATATTCATATTGGAAGGTTGTGAAGAATATAATTGGGTAGCGTTAATTGCATTCTGCGGTATTTATGTTACGTAAAATATGCATAACAGCTTATACAAAACGTAAGGTATTTCTACAAGATCCAGTTCACTAACTTTTTCCATGTAGTATCTTACATATACATATAATTACATGAGCAGCAAAACAAACAATTATACTTGAAAATTCCTGAAATGTTTATTAAACTGTAATGAAACTCTCAATCTGAGATTATAAGCAATATTCTAATGTTGAATTTCACGGTCTATTTAATATTCGTCACTACCTACCTTTAGTTTACTTATTAAATTTAATACAGTCCTTCATTTTATTTTACTTTTGCTAACGTACGGTAATTTCTTGAGACCACAACGAGCATAGTGCTCTTAGCATTAGTGTTTTATTAAATAGCAATCATCTGTTTGGCTATTTGAATACAGATACACTCCCCGACAAAAACTTAGACGCGGTAAGATGTTTTAAGGGTTTTAAGGGTTACAACATTTCTTTGCGAAACTAGCAATATATCTAATTAAGTTTTTATTCGTAAAAGTAAAATAAACTTAAAAATATCTCCTCCAGTAATATATGAACTAAATAATAAATTATTACTCCAATGTTTAAACAATTTCTGCGACAAAAATTTAGACGCTCTGTTGCAAATGTAAAACAAAAATTAACAAACGAGTGATCAATAATGCGTAGATCCTCCGTTGTTCTTAATCACTTCCAATAGTCTGTTATTAATAGATTTATATAAATTTAACACATAATTTTCAGGGATATTCTGCCATTCAGTCACTATTGAAGTTTTCAGTTCCTGTACCGTGAAATATTGATGGCCTCCGCCATAGACGCGACGTGCCAATTCACCCCACATGTTTTCAATAATGTTTAAGTCTGGTGACCGCGCCGGCCACTGTAAAGTTTTAATATTTTTCTCTTTAAACCACTCAGTGATGGTTTTGCTTTATGAATTGGCGCGCTATCTTGCTGAAAAACAAAATTGCGCCCGGCCCATTGGTTTCCAAAACGTAGAAGATTGTCACGCAACGAGTCTTTATACGTCACAGATGTCATTTTGTTTGTGCAAAACACTATCACTTTTATCGCGGAATCCAATCGCTGCCCATATCATCACAGATCCACCCCCTAATTGTCTGGTCATTTTCACTTTTGGTTCCTTTCTCAGATCATGATAATAATGCGAGTACCCATCCGGTCCCGTCCAAATTAAAACGTTTGTCATCGGAAAATATAACTTTTTCAAATTGTTTCTTCCAGGATACGTGTTCTTCGGCAAATTTCAACCTCGCTTCTTTGTGTTTCGCCGAAAGTGGCCGTTTTCTCAACATTTTCTTCCGTGATATTATCGGTGACGCCTCTAAAATCCTTTGAACATTACGCACGTGCGTTTGTACCCCCGCCTGTTCTGCAATAGCTCTCGCCGATGCAGAAGAATTGGATGCACAACGCAATATCATGCGTTTATCCCGCTCACTTACAGCTTTCGGTCGCCCCTGGCCTTTTGGTTTGTCGTAATTTTCCGCATCTTTCAGGAATTTTCTAATTTCTAATTTTCTAATTTCTCGTGGTAAAATGTGTACACAGAGAAGTATCAAATTAAGCCATTTTTGCTTATATTCATGTAATAAATGCACAGGTTCTAAATTTTTGTCGCATTTAAAATTCCTATTTTGATCTGGGAAAATCTCAATTACCCCTCATAAAGCAATAAATACGCAGAAATATCTATAAATGGACTATTTACATAACAAGTATTAATAACCCTCATTTACATTTTATATAATGTCTATAAACTTTGTCTCATAAATAAAAACGATACCGCGTCCATGTTTTTGTCGGGTAGTGTATGTCGTAAAACTACGACTAATTGTACGTTTTAGATTGATAAATCTGTAATTTGAACGATGGAATATTACCTATTATTTTGATTATATTACTGAAGTATTTCGACAGCATTCATGATTTTTTCCGCTTTTGTTAACTTTGTAGTACAATAAGGGGAAAAATTGAGCTGTCCCAGATCATTATTAAATCGATGTTAGGTGAAATATGTCGGACGTAATTCATTATTAAATATAGGTTATCTCAAAACGCAAATAATTATCGAGTGCGAGAAAACCGAGTACTGATATTATACAAATTACTTAATTAGGTCATTTAATTCTTAGGGATAGGTTAGTTTTATTTAAAAATTCATATCAATGGAAGCGAAAACACTGACCGAAGTTTTATCTGTGCAATTGCCGAAAGATACGTATGTAATTAACTGTAAACATAACAGATAAAATACGTATGCAGATATTACTGTTGATTTATTAAATGTGATCATTTTATTGCAATTAATCATGAAGGAATATATGTTTGGTTAGTATTAAGTCTTCTTGATTGTTAAAGAAAATAAGTTATACCGAGGAAACAAATAGAATACCCGAAAACTGGGATGATAGATTAAGGCTTCTTATATAAAAAAAAGGATGTAAGACAAACTGCGAAAGCTACCGACCGAATTAACAATCATCAATAATATGTTAAAATCAAAGAGCAGAAAATTAGATGAAGTGGCAGACGAACAGGCAGCTTCCAATAATTGCATAGAGTCGTTGAGACATCCCTGGGACAACGAGTAAACAAAATGAACAGATAGAAAGACAGCCGAGTAGCGGTACTAAGGAAATTTATGAAGAAGAAGAAAATCTTCCGTTGCTATTCCAAAGAACCATCTTCACCACCGACCTTAATCTTTGAAATCTTCCTATTTTTCGTAGCTATATTTCTTTTAATCTAAACACTACATTGCATTTGTATTCAAGTTCTCGTTGTTAATTAGTCGACATTTGTTACAATACGAGCACCTGATTAGTTTAACGACATACATGGGTGATGATTAAAACCTAAGTTATTTATTGGCAATGATTGAGTTTGCACAAGTTTATTTTTGGTTATAGATTACGCCTACGTGAATCCTATAGCTCGGTTTTGAAATGGCGATTATGTATTACCAAATATAGGCAAAACGTTTCAGGACTCTCTTGCTTACGTCTTGCGTTGAATAGTACCCTAGAAGTTAATCGAATTAGATCGGAGTTATTTTTAGAAGCAAATTGTGCCAGAATGCAATAATACATCAGTTACTAGCGGAAATAATTTGTTTGTTTGTTATTATTGAAATCAATCGATTATAAATTTGCGTCATAATGTATATGTGTTCATGGGGTTATACATTGATGTAGCAGTAGAGAGTATTCGAATACAATTTATATTAATAATCTATACGTACAGAAATATATGTTGCTGATGAATGTTTGTTAGCAAATATCGGCTGATCTGATTTTTGTAATAGTGACGTACGGCTTAGATTATAATATAGTCATAAGCTAATCAAAATGGATGACGAAAATAAGGGTACACACATGCACATTCGGATTAAGTATTAAAATATTACAATATATAATAATATATGTGTGTATAATACAACACTTCATAATTGCTTCCGTCACAATAGCAGGATGAATTAATTTTGTGCGATGTTTTAGTCATGATTTGAGAAACAGCTTTTTAAAGGAGATATCGAGCCTTCGATATTATTGTCTAAATATAATTTGAATATTACAAAGTTGCTAATATTTTGTAAAATACAAGATGTTATCGTTACGCTATACTTAGTATGCGTAGTGCTTCCCCAAAGCAACTTTTACTTTTATTTTCAAGGAATATTTATATGAGAAACGAGAGATATTTAGAGCAATTTTGCGTTTGAGTATTCATTCACAAGCAAATGTAACATATATTTCGGGGACAATAATTTTTGTGGGGTTTACTCGTTCGTGCAGGTTCCCCCTTAATACAACACTACTTTTCGTTTTTAACATCAACGATCTAAGCTTTGTTAATATAATAATAATAACTGTTCAGATATTTGGGGACGATTAAAAAATACAGTTTTTTTTTTTAATTCGGATAAAAACAAAAAGTCATTTGTAATTTAATTTATTTCTTTACATTGAGTATACTATACAGAACTAAAAATATTCCAAACAGAAATGTTGTACTAATTATAATTAGGTCTATACGGATTTTTCGTCGATATGTCCACCCTTTGACTTAATTACTGCGGTACATATTCGTGGCATTCTTAGAATTAAAGATTTTAAAAATGTTGCCGGGATCTCGATCCATGCTCGCTGGAACTTTCTCCATAAATCTTGTGAACTAGTCACTCCTTTTGGCGAATCCTTCTGTCCAGTTCATCCCATATTAATTCGATAAACGACAGGTCAGGAGACTGAGGCGGCCAAATCATTCTTTTTAAACGATCTTCTTCTTCCAGAGATGCTAGATAGTTTCTGCATATACGAGAAAAATGCTTAGGGTCGTTATTCTCTTGAAAGGTAAAGTTTCGACCTCGTAATCGTTCCCCACCTGGTACAACATTCTCTTGTAATATTTTGAGGTAGCCCTCTTTACGAAGTATTCCCTGTATTCTTACTAAAGCACCTACAGCCGTTCCCGCAAAACAGCCCCAAACCATTACGTTACCTTCATCGTGCTTCACTGTAGGTAAAATACACTGTTCACTAACACTTTCACCAACCTGTCGCCTAACAAACGTCCTCCGTTTGGAGCCAAATGTTTCAAATTTGGACTCATCTGTCCACAGCACGTTGCACCACTGTTCGAATGTCCAGTGTCTGTGTTCTTGTGCCCACTGCAATCTTTTTCTTTTATTTTGAACTTTCAAAAGCGGTTTTCTGGCAGCTACTCGTCCCTTTAAGCCTGCCGCAATTAATCTTCGTTTCACGGTCGAATGCGAAATAAGATTTCTCCGTGAAACATTGACTTGCTGCGTTATTTCCGGAGCCTTTAGTAATCTGTTTCTTTTTGAAACAAGAACCATGAACTGATCTTCAGCAGCTATTGTCTTCTTTTTGCGTCCAGAACGTTTCTTATCAGCTAAAGAACCCGTTTCCGCCACCCGTTTTAATGTTGTAAATACACCATTTTTCGATATTTTTAATTTTTTCGCAATAACTGCCATTGAGTGTTCTTCATTACGTAAAGTAATAATAGCAGAACGCGTTTCGATGGAAATTTCTTTTCGTTCTGCCATTTCAGCACCCCACGTTTATTACGATAGTTAAATTTAAACTAAACTACTATCAAGATCGATTTTATTTTAAATACAAGACGATATCTGCTTTGTTTGTTGTACTAAGTGTTCTATGAATCTCACATTATTCCTTTGTGGAAATATTCGACAATATTTTCAAGTTTACGTTTATAACCCCATAAAAGGGATTAAGAGAAATTTTGCCAGAGGCTGCTATAGAATATAAATGCGTTATAAATTTGATGGAATAGAAGAGAATACTGTTGTAAATTATGTTCATGCATGTAGAAATGTATACTCTTTCATATAAAACACAATCAATTGACAATATTTCAATTTTCCTTATTTTTCGGCGTTTTTCTTAGTCGTCCCCCAATATATGAACGGTAGTGTATATTTTCATTGAAAATACATATGGCAGCAACATTGTGCAGTGAATGCGCTAGGGCTTTTCGTAATTGTATGACTTGCACCTGGTACTTCTTATGACTCGGCACAAGGTTGTTTGCGGACTTTGGACATTATCAACATTAATCCTTTTATGCAAACATTTTCTCCTTTGTTATCTCTTTTTTTTTTCGAGGTATTACACCATTTTTAACATAATCTTGTGTACTGGTCCAATTGGTGCATTTATTAGTTCGCAGTTTTCTTCCATTAGACTATTATAAACGTTGAAAATAATCTCTTTTGTACCTACTTTTTTGTAAATATTTTGCCTCTGCATCTTCACTTCTTCATATGATGGATGTGCTCATATGTGAAGTTACTAACATTTTTTGTGCACACCATATTCTTAATATACTTTACGTAATCTTACATATTTTTGAAAGAAAGCTGAAGCTGATTGTAATAACTTAAGTGGATTACATACATATATCTGTTATATAAAAATATAAAATAAATATGAAAATTATATAAAAAAAAACCTTAAATTATGCAATCGCGATTTTACAAAATAACTTTTTTGTTGAAACTGTACGAACGTGATCACTTGTTTGCGTATGTGGTTCTCTATAAACAACACCACATTCTGTGTAATATTTTTAACACCGACAAGCACGAAACGAATTGAGGTTTAACCACAAACCAGTCCACCAGTACCTATCTAGAACATCCAACAGGTTATAATCCGCATACGAAATTCGGTATTACGCAATACTTCACTACCTGCACCATAAAATGCAATTACAAACATAGATCTTAGCAAAGTAAGATCAGTGTTCGTTACATAAGACGCTTGTTTGTACGTTGAAAGTACATCTAAAAATATTTTAAAGTGTGGTAAGTGATACAGATCAAGGCCATAAATATTTTTAAAAACGGCGAAGGTATTCAGTAGTTAAAAAAAATAACAAAATATTCGTGCTCATTATATGCGCTATGCGTGTTGGTAAACAACATCTTACGACTGTTAGGAAAGTTAGTAAAATTCTAGAGATTACGAAATCACACCAGAGATAACAAAGAAGCAGGTAGCTCGTAACTTTCATTCAAAAGAGCGCCAACATTTAAACATCTCAAAGTTTAGAAAATAATAAAATAAATAAATAACTTTTACTGTAGATTTTACATTATATTTTTGTATTTTCCAATTTATAAATTTTATGGTTTCCGAAACCTGGAAGGTGACTGGAATGATTTATGAAAGAGTATATCAATGGGAAGATAACCATCAAATTACATTTTGTATGTTTCCATTTGGTTTGGTCTACATATTTCAGACATTCAAACAATAGACAAGGTTGAGGTTTTCCAAATTTATCAAAATCTAGACAGGAAACTAAGGAAGATAGTAAGATATCTTTGTCATGTGTTAGTTTTCTATTTGAACAGTTTAAAAAAAGCTAGAAAATAATTTTTTCTATAACTTTCGCAAAATTTGAGTTTTTACTTTTTGCAGTTTTTAAAATTTTACATAAATACTAAGACTTAATTTTAACACTTTTTACAACAGAGCTTTTATAATCGTAAAAATAATTGAAGATGTAAATTAAGGTTCTATTCAGTAGAAATATGTTACAATGATTAATTAATTAATTCGTTTAAACGACTTCTAAAAACCTTAATTCAGACGTCTTAACGAATTAGGTTTACAGAAACTCTATAAATTTTATTTTATAGTTGTCTAAATAAGGTTTTTGGGTTTTCTCTATTCAGTTTACATGTTTAAATCAATTACACGTTTACATAATATGAGGCAGACGAAATTAAATTTTTAAGCTGAGAATATGTTTAAAGTTCCTCTTAAGTCTTGGATAAACTTTAAAGAGCGTCAGTAAATTTCTGGTAACGCAGACTATTGTCGAAAATCCACGAACTCCCCTTGGAGAAATTGCTCAATTGAAAGCTGTGTCCAATGTAATGGGCGGAAAATTTTTGAAAACAAATAGGTACATTAAGAGCTTACAAATCGAAATTCATACATTGATTTCAAGATTTAGATTGTCAGCTTTTAAATAAATAAAAAAAGATGCACATTCTCTTCAAATGGACTTGTCATTTCTCAAAACTATGGACTAACGGAAATTCCCATTTTGTCACAAAACCACATAACCAATATTCATTTAAGGTTAATGTTTGGTGCGGAATTTTTAATGACCAAATGATTGAATCATGTTCCTTTCCCCGCCAAAATTTTAAAATCCTGAGAGGTATCTGCATTTTCACCAGAACGACACTTAACTCGGTCGATTTCTGCGTTATCATCGTTTCAACAATAACTTTTCAAATTTTATGAAAATAACGTCACATCTCAATAGCGCCATCTAGCGATCGTTCGTAAAAACTTAAGACACTACCCTCGTATAACCAGTAGTTTTAAATAATAATTTTATTGATCGACGTTAAACGTAGAGTCAACTGGAAGTGCATAAAACAAGCAAAAATAGAACAATAATAAACAATTGCAATGCGAAACAATAGGAATAAGTGCAGTAATATAAAACGCATTTAATTCAATGTCATGGCATGTCGTCGCACACGCGTGGAGACTGAAAGTAATGTAATCCCGGAGATCTTCTAGCAGTGATGTGTACTACATGCAGAAGTTATTGTACTCGTATAGAAATAGCTTATTTTTTCTTTTCGAAGTTCAGGATGTGAAGAAAATATGTACTGGCTGCGGTAGTTTTAGACGCAGAGAAATATGTCGTTCCGAAACGACGTGGGGATTTTCAGGAGGTTCAAGAAAGGTTTTCTGTTTAAAATAAAATTAACGTGTGGACATTTTTGGCTGTAAATACCCACCAATAGAGTGAAATTATCAAGTTGCTTGAACCGTTTTACTTTTAAGGTTCAATTAAATTGTATTTCATAGAATATAACGAAGTAATAATAAACTGCTACGGTATACGGGGGCAACACATTATTTGAAGTTACGTCGAAACTTTTAGGTACGTTTTAACCTTGTGGTTAGTACGACCAATTAGTTAAATCGTTATTACGTTAAACGTCCATAAATATACAAGTAATTAAATTAACATTTCGTTTTTACGCTGCGTTTTCCAACGTCGTAAATTTATATCCATGCGGTACTTTTTTTTAAATACAACAATCTTGTAACATTGCTTAATAAAAAATAAAAATTGTTCTTATTTAAAAGCAGGTAAAGTGAACCGAAAAGTCATTGCAGACAAGTCGGATTATTTCAACTGCGTCAGCAATTTGCCACTCAACACTAATAGATACATAGGCATAACAAAGAACTCAAATTCATATGGTTACTCTTCTATATTTATCGATCGCATTCTTAAGAAAGTCCTGCAATTTAATGAGCAAATTAGGTACTACAGATACGGAAGAATAGAATCTTCAAGTATAACACAACACGAACTCGAAACAGCTGTTCCATACTAATTAATTACACTTTCGTGTTGTTTGCCATACGTCCTTGCTATCATTATTGATCAGGCTGTATAATTTACGGAAAAGGTTATCAGATAAAAGTTATATTGTGCCGGTCATGAAAAGAATGCTTAAAAGCATTGAAATTTGTGGATGTAAATGCATTAAGGTCTATGCAATGTATCTAGAGTAGGCTAATCAATACAACACCGCAATGTAATTAGCACAAATGCTTTTAAATTCTTCCTGAAAAGGTATTAAGTATCGCAGAATGTAAAATTTGTTGACAATGTTGTCACGTAAGATTATATAACGCAAATAAGCGGCTGTTCATTGCAACCCAAATCTTCACCGTTCGTACATTCCGCAAGTCCGCTGACCTTTTTTTTAAATATACACGTAAATGGACAACATAAAACCGTCCTTCAAGATCTGAATAGTAAAATGATATATCGTCGTTATTACCGCATTAGGTCGCTACGCTAGAAATGCAACGTGTTACCTTAGCTTCCGTTTCTAAGTCGCGGGGTTAAAACTCATAAAGGGAGACCTTTTTAATTCATTGCAGCTACGAACATTAATTTATTATTAACAATTGTATAACTTTGCAGACTAACTTGCAGGCTTACATTTAATAAATTCCAAACGGCATTTTTCTTTACATACGATTTACAGTAGCAACGACGATATGTGCTGGTGGTCACGTAGATACACCCCCTAAGCGATCTTTTTCTTTCAAGGTGAAAGCAAGATCTTCATTGTAAGATATGTTAGTTTATTAAGTGAAGATTAAATAATAATTGTACGAACTCCCGAATTTAAGAATAGTGCAAGATTATAGGTAGGGCATCTGTTTATAATTATTTTTTAAAATAGAATTAAACAAAAAATAAAATAGTGATTAAAATAAAAAGAATTAATTTAAAATAAACTCGTCTGTTATTACGTAGTATACCTACTCTAATCTATGCTTACACATTAGCTGATAAGAAATGGGATAAGTGTAAATATTGCATGAGAATGTGTACTTTTGCACGAACGTTTCAGTTTTCGTAAATGAAACGAAACTAAACCGGATTAAAAAGTATTTAATAGCAAAATGTCATGTACGTACTATACCTGATTTCAGCAAATTGCATGGACGTAGATGTACAAATGAATTATATTAAGGTGTTCGCCTAGAATCTATAACGCACAAATCCTTTATTGAGCTTTTTGCAGTTATTGATTTTCTTCTGGTTGAGTGTGCGCAAAAATATGCATTACTTTATGGAACTGCACTATGAAATACGAAGGCGGGCGTTATAGATTTAACAACATATATACACATCTATCCTATTTAATTCTTAATTATACTCCTTCAAGAAGTAGAATGTGATCTTACCAAATATGAAGTTAGAGACCTTCTCTTAAGTTCCCAAACTCAAACTATACAATCGGCGTAAATTGTCTGGAACGATTGTTTTCTTAGAATAAAAGTCCCAATAGAAAAGAAACAATTCGAAATTATATTCAATTTGCGACTTTTATGTAAAATTAAACACGATTCCTGTTAAGAAACACTAATATGCACGAGTACGAAGCACGAATGAAATTTGCCGTGCTGCATGTGCCGGTTGGGTTTATATTTATCGACAAAATGTGATCTGCTATCTCTACCCGGTGTACGAGTAAAAATAGCACCGTTTCTGTCTAATACACCGGGAAAGCGTCGCACTTATGAATGAGAACGTGCATGTTCGTGGATCTTCGAGAAAAGATCGTTTTTGATGCGTTCATTCGGGAAATTTTGAACAAATTGCTTGTTCCCATCTATAAAATAAAATTATGCAATTGTTGTTAGCAATATTTTAAAGCCCTGTATATAAAACGATCCAATGTTATTGGCATGTTCATGCACCTGCTGTATCGATTAAACAATTAAATAAACCAATACTACCAATACCCACAACATAAGTTTACGTGCTAGAAATGTTGATTGACCCCTTAGGATATCGAAGGTTAACATTTTTATTACGTCACAATGCTGCAGAATATATTTAAATAATGCTTTTTATTATCCTTTCCGTGATGTTCAGAAATTGCAGCATAGTTCCTTCTTCTTTGTTATAGAAGTTTTTACGGTGAATGTGGGTCAACTTTCTCTTCATCCACTTTCCTATTCGTTGAAGTTCTCTAAGATATAGTAGTCTACGTCTGGCATAGAAGCTACGATGAATTTGTCAAAATTCGCGGTAAAAAGTTTTACAAACAATACGTTTCTTCCACTAGTTTCTTGCGTATCTGGATTGAACGGCTCGAAATGGAACAGTGCAAGTGTTCCGCGCAGAAATTACAATGTTGTTCACGGGAAAAAGCCCGATTTTAGTAAGGCTATAAGTGAGGCTGAAAAAGTTGTTGCATATCCGACATCGTTTTTGAGTTTGAGATGGTTATTAAGCGACGAAATGGCCAATATAGGATTGCTTTTGCGACGATTGATCGGGACAAGACATCCTTTGGTTAAAACTGCTAAGTGAGTACATAAAATGATCCTTTAAACGGGACTTTATAGATTCAAATCATTAGGTACATTTCCATAGATCATTTTGTCATTTTAGAGGCTTATCACAGAATCCATTTCGCATTTATTTATTTTTGACATACTTTCACTTTATTCAGAGCGTATTAAATTTCGCAACATCGAAAAATATTCGAGGTACCGTAAATATTTACTAGAGGCCACGCGATGTACGTATGTGATATGCTTTAAAAAGAATTAAATTCCAACGATATAGAAAAACTACATTGTCCCAGTTTTAATGCTAATTGGAATTACTTAGATGCTTTGAATAAAACAATGTTAAAATGCCAAGAATGATTTAGGTTTAGAGTGTAATTCTGGTTGACTTTGTTTCGTGTATCGTATCGATCAATTTTGCCAACCTTACAAAATTCCCAAAGTGATGTTGTTTGAACAGCTGTTAATAGCATCAACAGAAAATGAAACCCAATTGAGGCTTCTAAAATTTCAAAGAGTGTTAATCTGATCATGCTTGCCGAATTCTTTTGATTGAAACTTTATGTTACATCTGCAACAGCTTTTAAAGTTTTAATTATGATACTAGTGTTTGTTTATTAAGGTGCCTGTATTGACTGATATATTTTTAAAGAACAATAAAGCATGCAATAGAAACAAATGCATTGTTTTCTCTCTCTTTATTAAATGTTTTCGAAGAGCCCAAATTGGCCCAAATTTTAAAGATGTAAGAAAAGGCACCTCTATATTCTGTATGTAGGTATTACCACTACAGAATGAGAAGATAGCAATTTCTTCTTTTTTTAACAATCTTTGATAATCTTTGTAAGTCATTATGTCGTTAATTTGCGTTGTTTATCCAATAGCAGTAATGCACAGGATGTAATTGGAGCTACGCAGCTCGCTATTCTAAAATTACTTTATTGTTCAAACTTATTATTGTATCAGGCTGATCTAATATTAAATGTCATCAGCAATTTAGAACTGCGACATATTTAATGTCTTATTTTAGGGGACTACTATACGATGGAAGATACAGCACGCAAGCGTGGGGCCTTATCGTGTTATTACTGTCAAAAGCTGCCGGATGTACGTTAAATATTAAGGATATTGAAGAAGATAAAGCTTCAGGCGTTTTGAACAGTCAGAGGATCCTTGCCGAGGTTACGGAAATGATCAAGACGAGTCACCTGATTCATAAAGGTATGATTAATCTTCACGCAAGAAATAGCACCATGGACGATATCGGCGACATGTTGTACGGTAATAAAATGGCGATCCTTAGCGGCGACTACCTTCTCAGCACTTGCTGTTCTGAACTCGCCGGCTTGAGAAATCAAACCCTAAACGAATTGATCAGTTCAGCGCTACGAGATTTAATCGAAGCCGAATTTGTCGGCCTTAGAGACAAGCAAAATAATCCTCTACCGTCGAAACCGCACGCGAGGCAAATCGAATACACAGTCACTAGCCAAAATAATATGGAGCCGGCGGTGGTAAGCGATGCTTTGGGAAATGCTACAGCAGAATGGACATTGCGTCATATTTTAAATACTGCGAGTTTGCTCGGGAAATCATGCCAGGGAACGCTAATCCTCGCTGGGCATCCGTCGGAATTGCAGAAGCATGGTTACTTGTTCGGAAAGCATTTAGCTCTCGCCTGGCAAGCATGTTTAGATTTGCAACCATTCGCTGCTGGCAGCACGGGGTCTTTCAATCTAGTGTCCGCGCCTGTCACATTCCATTTGCAGTACGATCCTAGTTTGTATGTTGAAATCGAACGTGGAATGGAGAACGTTGAAGATGTTGATTTCGAGAAGATACGCCAGGAAGTATTAAAAGGTCCGGGATTAGAAAAAACGAACCAATTACGAGTAGAACATTCTAACGCAGCTCTAGATGCTTTGGAATGTTTCCCTGTCTCGGATGCTCGCAATGCTTTAACGAACATGATCGTAGCCATGTAATTTACTTTTACTTTGCTCAAACTACTTTGGTAAAAGATCAGGAATTAAGTTATATTACTCGTTGTAAATATTTTCAATTTTGATACAAATAATGGATTATTTTTGAGTCTTGGTGCATTAGTCTCTCCACTTTTTAAATTTGCTTTGCTACAAGATCGCGGTTTTGTATTTGTAAATTGTAAAAAAAATTATTATGTTAACATTATATAACATGCTGTTACATTTTTTTTTTGTCAGAATTAGTACCATGCGTTAGAGTTGCAGGTTTCTTCAGAGGCTAATATATATATTTGTTAATGTTTAAATTTTGGTATTTTGGATATATTATATTCCTAGTTCGTGTTGCTTAATTTTTATTGTATGTGATAATAAATTGGATAAAAATACATATCTCGTTTCTTTTTAACAACCAAAGAAAACGTAACTTTTCATAATTTGTGGTAAAATAAAGCCAAGCTTGGTACTTGCTTCATTTCTAAACATACAAATTATAGATAACTTAACAAGTCAGTTAGTATGAATCACACTTATAATGTTTAGCCATAATTCATCGTGTGGTCATCTTAAAACAAAGTTAATGTTAGTGTATCACTTGATCATTGTTTTTATTTGGCACCTTACATATGACCAAATTATGAACAATAAATTCGTGAACACTCGAATAGACTTTCAAATGAAATTAAGTAAGGTTTCGACGTTTTATCATAAAAAATTGCCAATAGTTTTTCTTAATTTCTTCAACTTCTCTTGCATTGTTCTCCGCAAAAATTATGTATCTTATTGTTGAAAAGGTAAAAATTATTTTAATAAAGACATTCACATGAGAATATGAGGAAGAAATACATACGAGAACATTAAAGTAACTGCATTGGTAGCGAGCAGAGGAAGGGATGGTTATAGTGTAATAGAGGTTGAAGGAAATTTTGCCATGGACTCGACCAAACTCAAACAATGTTCTTTGTGTCAGACCGCAGCATCCACTGAACTTATTCATCAGTACGCAGAGCTACAATGTTGCATCAATGTTATCCATACAAAATGAAGATGTTGCAAGAATTTAGTGAGGTCGATTACGATCTACGCCGGAGCTAAGACTGATATGATTAATGTAAGCCAAACATTTTTTTTAACATTTGCTTTAACAAACAATATTATAAACGAAGGCCTGAACGTTCATTGTCAACCACGTTTAAATTCAGTTGCCTAAAAGGCAAATGATGGTGCAGAATCATCATAAACAGCGTCTATTGAGGTTTTAATTTGCGCGGGGGTATTGGTTTTCAAACGCAAGAATTTATTGATGGGGCCAAGATTCGATATTTTCTATTTGTACAGAAACACTAACATCGACTGACACGAACGGCTGTTAAACAATAACTGAGCGTTCAACACGGTTGAAATATTCAAGGCATCTTTCAACGCATGCGCAATTGTATTACCAGAATATTTTTGGCCGGACAACACCATCTTCATGTTGAGGCTTCAAACTTTTCAGGCTACCCTCGTATAATACCGATTCGAAGGATAATAATTGATGGCAAAAATGATTGTGTGTATGATGTTACTTAATGCCTTCGACAAATGATTTTCTATAAATAGAATTAATATGAGGTCTTTCAGGAGAGACGACAATATTGTATTGTTATATCGGCAATTTTTATTTTGTTGTTAGTTATTACATTTAGTGTTAAAAATATGGAAAATAAAAGCGCAATCTTAATGACGAAAGAAACCCAAACAATAAATTAAATTCATGTCCACACTAAATATAACTCATAATCGCATTTGCAATCAACATGCGTTCGCCTCGAAATAGAAAAGCTTGTAAATAGGTTAACTTTTCGCTATATCTTAAAAATACTTCTAAAGTATTCCTACCTATGTTCGTGGATATGGACGCCCTTCCAACGAATTTTCTAACCGTGCACAAACGTACTACAAACATGATTCTTTTGTTAACATAAAGACACTGTCGTGAAATAAAATTCAATTTCGGCTTTTCACGATGTCACTAAAAGTACTCTATAACAGATTTTCCTAAAGTATTTTTAGCTGGATTGGCGAATAGATTACGAACTTTATGAAATTCCTAGGCGGACAGATTCCTCTTCGAACACATTACTCTCTACTGATTGAATTCATTTTACTCAATTACGACCCATAATGATGATCATTTCGAAACGCTTAAGTGTTTATAGTTTAAACAAGCATGTTGTACAATACTATTTATTTATTTATTTATTTTCAGCTAGGAATTAGCTACGATAAGATAAATTTTATTGTTTTTGCAACGGGGGTGAGGTCGATCAAAAAATTACGATTTTTTCAGATAACTGATGAAGGATGTCTCATATTTTAATGCAATTAAAATGGTTTTCAGGCAAACTTCGTTGATTGTATTGTGAGGATTTTTTTTACTTTCCTCAGAAATAAAAAAAGTATATAGACGCATTCAAAAATTATAGTACCATTTGTGACAAAATTTTGCAATAAAACGCATATTAGCAAAAAAAACGCGAGTGTACATACATCAATAGGTATACCGACGTTTCGCTTTCTATCGTACGGGGCAAAAAAAATGGTTTTTACTTTTTAATAATTTATGGAAAACTTACTGTCGCAATTGTTCATCAGCCGGTTACATTGGTGTAAATAAAAAATAATTAATTGTTTACGCATTGTTGCCATACGCCTCAGAAAATGTTATAATAAGTTCTGTTGAAAAGAAATACGTTTGTTGAAAAAATGATAAACGAGAATACTTACCTTAAACTTTTATAGATTTTGTGGTTTTGTGAGGGTCTGCTGCTTTACGCTGTATGCAGTGCAGCATTTTTTTTTTATAGATGTCTCATAGAAAATAGCATAGCAAAAATTTCATCTTATGTTAATGGTTTTAGAACTTTAAGGTTTTTGGAAAGTTTTTGCCACACCCGTGGTTTATAGCATCTTCTATAAGGTTTAACAAGCTTTAAAACGATAGAAAAAGGATAATAGATAATTTTCGTTAATCTTTGTTAATTTTTTAAATTAGTAGATTTTGTCAGGGGGCACTACTAAATTAAAATGAATTGTGTTACGTAATTTTAAAAGTAAATTAGCTATCATTACCAATGTGAAAAGTCAGAAATCTTGGTTTTCTCTAATGGACAAATTCCTACGTTTAAGAAGAAACCGAAGTAACAATTTTAAACAACAAAAAACATTTTTTTTTCAACGAAACACTAAAAATCAATAAAATGTTGGATGCAAGTAATTTTTTTTCAAATCTAAAAATTCCTTATAAATTCTGTAATCGAATGAAATAATCAGCATTGTAACTTCTAACGTAAGATAAATTTCAGATCTAACATAGATCGATTGAGCTATATTTATTTTATTTAGATACAAATATTTGGACAGTAAGTAGTAAGATAACCACTCAGTAAGGCTTTCAATGACCACGATTAAATTTTAATCCCCTCAGTCTGTTAAGAGCAAGGGCACATCTACTTTTGAATACAGATATGAAGTGGCGTAATTCCCAGAACCACACTGTACACTGCTGTGGGATAGGTAATTATTATTACTGCAATGTTCAGACATGCAAGAGTATGAATTTGTTGTACAGTCTTCTGTATTGTTTTTAGCCACCAAACCAGAGACGCATAGGTGATTGTTGGTTTAATAATTGGTGTAGATGATTTGAGGCTTCGGACCTGAGTTCTTTCCGAGCAGCTCTCAGTAGATTAACGACGCCGTAATGGTTCTTTTCCATAACTGTGTGATGTGGGGGTTCCGTGTCAGTTTTTTATGAAACATAATTCTTAAGAATAATAATGTTAATGAAGAATGATTTTTGCAAGCCACTGTAATGTTATCCGTCGGTATAAAATGAGCCAAATCTGTACCGTTCGTGAGGCATCCAGTCATACATGTTCAATGTATTTGGATCTGTTAGCTTTTGGAACAAATGGTAGACGAGCGCCTTGACGCCGACGCAGTTCTTTAGTCCAAAAATCTCTTCCTTTGGTATGTTTTCATAACCAACAAAATAACATTGATATTTATTTTAGTAGATAACGTGAGTTCTGTTAACCTTCATAACCTTACAGAGTACTTATCTCTACTCATTTTCAATGTAAGTACGTGAACGATACAGACTCTTTTGGTAAACTGGTAAGTATGTATAATGTATATGCGTTTATATAAATTAATTTCTTCGTTAAAATAAACATAATATGCTTTACTAATTCGTTTATTTATTAAGCAAATAATTGTTAACAATTTACAGTAAATACGTTTTCAATAGAAAATGATATTTAATTTAATTATGAGTCAGTTTTAAATTTATTCATTGTAGGGGAAAACAACATACCATTCTCGATGTAAATTCTCAATGCGTTACTAACATTATATACAGTACATCCACGAATAAACCTAACTATTTATATTTTTTGTTTTTGCAGAAAGGTTTGCCTACCCTGAAAAGTATTGTAATAATCAGATTATTGATTTTATATACAGAGTGATTAAAAACGGAGTGTTTTCTTGTGGTAAATTTTTTCTAAATGAAATTTGAGTGTTGTTGTCCATTGTTCATATTTTTATCTTACAATTGATTGGATCCCTAGTTTTATGTTAATAGACTATTCCATACGTTGTTTATATGGGAATCCAAGCGCTTGTTTCATTTTATGTTTATCACAATTGTTTACTAGATATAGAAAATTTACAATTATGAATATTCATTAATGACTTTAATCCATCATTCATTAAAAAGAACCGGTTATTTAGACGTAACTTTAAAAAAATGTAAGTGAAAGTTGCGTTAAATATCACTAGAATTTCAGGTATGAAGTTTCGATGTTGTTTCTTGTTATTTATATTTTTTTATATTAGTTAGATTCATGTAAAAAGTACGCCAACACGTATATTCGGGCAATTATCAAGTCAAAATACTTCACAAGTTATTGCGGTCGCCACGAGTGATGGCGAGGAGTGGGGATGCGCTGTAAACGTTTTTAAAAGCGTGCACGCCCACTTAGTCTCAATAATACGTTCTGACGTCTTAAAATGTCTCTGAGGAGAGAAGCATAAAGTGATACCCGCTCAAACGCGCGAAGTAGTTTTTAATGTGTATAATTATTTTTCTAAAAGTAAAGCACGAAATGAAATAAAACAGTTAGTGTGTGAAGCAACCCGTGTATCAGTGCGAACAATAGAAAGAATTGTTCAGTAAGAGACCGAAACAAAAGAATGTCAGTAGCTTACCAGAATACCAATTAAGAATAGTGCCGGATATGATATATGATTTTCATCGATCAGATGAAAGACGTGTTACGGTATCGGCTCTACGGCAAAAGATGGAACGGGAATTAGAATGGAAGGGATCGGATACATCGTTATGAAGAATTTTAACGGATTTGGGATTTAAGTTTAGATGCGTACAGAATAATAGAAGAGTATTAATAGAACGCATTGATATACGAGCATTACGAATTGATTACTTACAAAAAAATTAAATATTATCGCGACCAGAATCGATCCATTGCTTATATAGATGCGACATACATCTTCCAAGATGTGGAGCGATGAAACTGCGAAAGGTCTCTTTAAAAACATTTCCAAAGGATCCAGGCTCATAATAGTACACGCCGGTGGAGACATGGATTTTATACCTAATTGCCCGCTGATATTTAAGTCCGGCATAAAAACCGGTGATTATCGTTCAGACTATGAATGCAGAAAATTATGGCAGATGGTTAGAAGAAAAACTTATCTACGAATTCTTCGTTATTGTGATAGATAATGCATTCTACCACAACGTACGAAAAGATCACGCTCCAGCGAGCACTAGTAAGAAAGATGGGATTTGTTAAATTCTTATTAGGTCATTAAAATCTCGTAAAAACAATTATATTTTATTGTGGTAGCGTTCATCTCTTCCATAAACAACAAACATTCTCATAAAAGCGTTTTATTAAATATTAACGTTACGTTACTAATTATTAACCGTTACGCCAATTGTATAGTGAAGTTTTAAGTAGAGCCAATGGCCGTTAAATCCGTTATACATACCTACTGCTGCGCGAATTTATTCCCACCGCTCGCCATTACTCGTGCGTCCAAATCTTTAATTGTCAACATTTATTGCGCTTTTTTTCAATATATCTTTTTGTGATTCCATACATGTAAGACTTTCTTAATCAAGTAGATACTGTATCAAACAATTCTGTATTAAAAACATATAAAATACGGCAGAATTGTTAGGGCTGGTATGAACATTTCAATCATCATATTAATTGCTTCGAAATAAATCAGAATATAATATTTACCAAATAATTTATTGTTGTTTTAGTTCAAGTGATGTATTCTTTGCGACGAACATGGCATCGAGCTATTACCTTGCAAAGCTATTCTACGTACGCAAGCGGTAACCCCAAACTAGAGGAGCAAACATGGAGCACGTCAATCTCTGAAGCGGAGAAGGTAGTAGGATATCCAACATCGTTCCTGAACTTGAGATGGTTGCTAAGTGACGAAGTAGCTAATATTGCGTCCCATTTGCGAAAATTACTCGGGACCAATCATCCATTATTAAGCATAGCCAAGTATCACGTGCAATTGAATCTACGTATTTGTTTATATTAACACGATATGTTGCAGGGATTTAATTCTGAATAGTGAGAAACCATCGTGGGGTCTGTTAGTTCTATTAGTTTCAAAAGCTGGAGGGCATAATAAAACTTTTTTAGATATTGACACGGATGTAACGGCAGGTAATCGTTTTACTTTGAATCACTATGTTTTCGTGTTGATTTTGAAAACAATTCGAATACACGAAACATAAATTCATTTGGAAAATGATGTCTTGAAGCTATAATGAATCAACTTCTATTTTTCAGGTGTACTTCATAGTCAAAGAATCTTGGGTGAAATAAGCGAAATGATAAAAACCAGCCATCTACTCCATCAGGGTCTTATCAGCATCGAAGATGACACCAAAAATGTATCGAATATGTTGTTCGGTAATAAACTCGCGTTGCTTAGTGGAGATTATCTTCTCAGTAATAGTTTCAATCAGTTAGCGTCTATAAAGCATCATGGTTTAAACGAGTTGATATCGTCAACATTAAGAGACTTAACAGAAAGCACTTTTATAAATCCACGAGATAAGGACAATAAAGCGCTACCCAGCAAACCGAATCCACAACTCAAAGAAATTAACGTTCCCGACGAACTTGGCATGACATTCTCGGATTTTAGTAACCTCCTAGGGAACGCTAAAACTGAATGGTTGCTACGGAATACGTTAGATGGCGCAAGCTTACTGGGTAAATCATGTAAAGGCGTTCTAATGTTGGCTGGCCATGAAGAAGATTTCCAAATGACCGGGTATATACTCGGCAGATACTTAGCATTGACTTTGAAAGCAACGCGCGACTATAATTCGATATTTAAGGACGGTGATATCAGTCTTGTAAGCGCACCGGTATTATTTTACCTGCAGCAACATCCCAGTTTCTATTCAGAAATCGAGCGTATGATCGATAAAGATTACGAAATCGTTTATGACGATTTACGAAACAAATTACAACAGAGCGCAGCTGTAAATGAGACAATATTACTGCAGAATCAATTGTGCGAAAAGACTTTAAATATCTTAAATGAATTTAGGGACTGTGATGCGAAAAATGCATTGAGAAATATAGTACTCTCGATAAAATTGTGATGTAGTTGTACTGTCATGTATTGCTTGCGGAGGGATCATGTCAATTTTTTACTTTCAATGCGCAACAATACTAACTATATTAAACTGTGATAATTACATTTTGCGTTGATTTTACTTTTTTTTTTAATTTACCAATATCCTTTTGTAGAGAAATTGTACGCTGGAGTTTCACTTTTCTGGTGGCCACAGGTTGTGAGGCTGTGGATCTTAGGTGCAACGCTAAGTCGTATTTTTTTTTGCTGAAATTAAATGAAAATACTCTAAATGTTATATACATTTTACTTTATTAATTGAAACAGAACTCTCTTCAGTTCTCCAACTTAGAGCTAAAGAAAGCTCGCAAATGGGCGGTATAAACAGAACATTTTGTGCTGAAGGCTGCTTAGAGGGAATTCCAGCGTTAGTAATACGCTTTACAAATTATTTGGAATTTTCGGGCCGATGAAATCTGTGTCCAGTAATACGGGGCTTAATCATATTGCTTCGTGATAGGTATAGTGCGCCCGTCGCAAATGCTACAAAAACTTTATTTAGCGGAGGTTTCAGACGAAACGCGTAATTAAATTATTTCCTTAACACCTTTAAAGTACTTAGCGGTTATATCATCATAAAAAAAAAACCTATTTGCAAATAAAAATATCGATTATTTTAATAACTTTCAACAATTGGTACAGTTTCTACAGATGCGAACCTTCGTTAGTGGTGTGCGTGGGCGAAATTTAAATTACTCGGTACATATATATTTCTTTTGGATTCAAGAATATTTGATAATTTACGTACCAAATCGATTAACAGTAATAGACAAACAACACTAAAACATCGGCACAAACACAAGTTTAGTTGATTAATCCGGGACAGTTGTTTCGAGCAAATCCTACGCGCAACCCAATTGCTCCCCAAATACTAGTAGTTTTATACATATTAAAAACATATCGAAAAATGCCTGGAAACAATAACCAAAATAAGAAGAAATAAATTTTATTGGGAACATCGTGGGAACAACATCTCTTTCTAAACAGGTGATTGTTCGTTAATTAAATTTTATTATGACATTTCTAATCACATCTGGAGTTATAGCTTCGCATGTTTCTCTAATATTCTTTCAAGATCAACATCTTGTAATGGTCTCTGAAAGTATACATTTTCTTTCAAGTAGCCCCCCAAAAAGGTCTAGAAGGGTAATGTCCGGAAACCTTGGAGGCCAAAAAGCTCCATGTACCTCCTGTTAAAAATGTGTAGAAGATAATTTCTGTAACAGTAACATGGTGCTCCATCCTGTTGGTATCATATTTTTCCTCGTTCATTTAGTTCATCAAGAAAGCCCGACAACTGAATATTTAAAAATTGTAGTTATCTTTCTCCATTCATGTTATTTCGAAAAAAGAATGATCCAACAATTCTGTCTTCGTAAATGTCACACCATACAATACATTTAAATGATTGATCTTTGGTTTGGACATGGAAATTGAGATTAACAAAGTAAGTATCGTGTCATAAGTCTGTTATCTTCAAATTCTCCTTGGATACGAGCGCAAAATTGGAATCTTCGTTCAACATCTCCTCTTAAAGTATGGGTAAATTGGAGTTCGTATCGTTTAAATTTATTGGCCTTTAAAATTCCTGCAACTGTAGTTTGACTTACATTCCATAAATTGGATCTTCTTCGAAGTGAGTATTTTGAATTTTCCACGACCGATTAAATCACATCAGTTTCAATATCTTCATTATTAACCCATGCTCGAAGTTTCGTTCTAAATTTATTTTCAACACTTCCAGAACTCTTGAATTTATTTATTATAATATTTTACGTACACCAAAGTTTGTACTCACTCCAAATCATCATTTTGATTTTCCCTGTGCTCCAGCGAATGTTTTAAAAATTTTGTACTTAATTATGAATCTACAAGTCATGCAGAGCTTTTCTTCAAGAATGTCTTTTTTTTGTGAAACGTAAGATAAACTTTTTCTCCATTTGTATAAAACTTTTTTGGGACACACTGTAATATATACATATATATCTATAGCGGAGTTGCTAATAAGCTATTGTACTTCAAAAAACAATTAAATTAAATTGGTACACAATAAAAACACCGAATAAGACTTAATGGTCGATTAACACTTATGATGAGGTATTAGACTGTTTGATATTCTCTTAAATGAGGCTCCGGGTATTACAACACAAAGTCGTTGTCAGTTGCTTCTTACTAGTTAGTAGTGAAATTATATAAAAAACAGTTACTGAATTCGTTAGTTAGTATTAGTTCTCAAGTTTCCAACAAGCGCGGATATTTATGACTCTCGCGAAATTTTGTTTATTGCAGTGATCCAGGATGTTTGACGATAATCTCCAAAAGAATGTAGATGGAATCAAAATTAGGTAAGTAAAAATGTGAAGGTATATCAAGCATGTAATTGTAAATTTATTTCAACTGATTCAGTTTGAAAAAAAAT
>LR736864.1:10632697-10663603 GCA_902654985.2 Oryctes borbonicus | reverse complement strand
CATGACAGACAACAAGAAAGTGTATTAAGTATATTCACAAAAATTAATTCTCAAATGTTGCATTGAGGTAGCCTTGTTTTAAATTGACTGTTGATGCCTGCGAGGATCTTACTTATGTTCAAATCATCGAACCAAGACTTTATTTATCATTCACAATGTTAAGAAAGGTTTTAGAAGAAAGTTTTTCTTACAAAAAACTTTTCTTCGTGACATATACAGCTATCATTCCATTAATATTGTACAGAGGGCTCTATGGTTAGCATTAGCATTATTTTGTGTTCCTGGATTCAAGGATCATTTAAAATATCTCAGATACTTCTTGGATGTTTTTGTGGTATTCAATGAAATAGCTTACTACGTTATATTTTACGAAATTTGGATAGTTTTAAAACATTTTTTATTAGTTTGGATCAGGGAACCCAACAAGTTAATATTTGGATATTTAGAATTCTTCTTTTTTTGCCTTTTCTTATATTACAAACCACTATCGGCAACCTCTGCACCACACAAGTTTAATTAATCAATCCGGGACGGCCGTTTCGAGGATACGAATGATCCACATTCTCAACCGGTGACCGAATCCTCGAAACGGCCGTCCCGGATTAATGTGCGGTGCGCAGGTTGCCGATACTTTTGTGTTATTTGCCAATAATAATAATGTTTATTCGTATGGTCGAAGCATATCGGTATATTAGCCAATATGCAATACACATTACCCGCACTGTATACAAAATGTAAATGCAACAAGAAACCAGCTCTATCGCTGAACAAGCAAATAAATTACGGAGCTCAGGTAGAGTACAAATTATATTATTACGTTCAATATCCTCTATTTGCAATAAGTACTCTTCAATACGAATAAAAAATAAAAATACAATGAGAAATTTTTGAATGTAAAGAATGACACCTTTTGCTTTGTTTAATGTAAACATTGATGTCAATATTGGCCAACGTCATATAACTCAAGGTTAAAAGTATGCACAAATACATAACAATTTTTTATAGTCAGCCGTCTTCGGTCCGTCTTTTAAGTTTTGGACATCTTAACAATTCGTTTTATAAGATGTAACAACAAAATAATTTATGCAAAAGTACCAAATTGAAATATGAAGATTGACAATAACGAATATTTCAGCAAATTATATCGTGATAGTAGAATTAGGCACAATGAATTCGTCATACGCAGCTAATAATGCATACGAACCGGTTTAAACTATTAATAAATTATCCTAATTATTGTCCGTGATGTTACACAATGAAATAATGGCTTAAAACTAACCCACAATAACAGAAGTGCGGGTAATGGGCTGCTCGGCAAGGTTTAAAACGGGGTTCCGCCGGGGAGGTCTCATTCGGGCGGGTGAAAATCGCATCGGTGACGGTGGGACTAAAACTGCCGATTGCTAGTCGAGCTCCTGGATGTAAACCAATGGTATAGTAGGCATTCTGTACGATTAGCTTAACAAAACAGAATCTCCAACAAAAGATCGGCAGAAAATATACCTTGTGTGCTTGATATCATATTTTAGTATTATGCCGCTTGAGAAATGCGTAGCATGCAAAGGTCTAGTAATAACTGACAAGGGTCTAAAAAAGTAACGGCAACTTCCGCACCATACACGTTTGGTTAATTAATCCGAGACAGCTGTTTCGATCATGCATAGGATCCTCGAAACGACTGTACCGGATTAATTAATTAAACTTGTGTGGTACGGAGGTTGCCATGGTCCTTGCTGTTATTAAGGGTCTAGAGAATATACTGTAATGTTTCCAATTTAAGAAATTTTTCAGACAAATTGACAGAAATTGTGGGTCGTGAATTCGGGAATGTCCCTAGATACTCTTTCGGCAAATCAAAAATTATTTTTAGGATGTAGAACTGAAAATAACTACTAACCTTAAATTTTCGAACTTTCCACTACATAACACAAGGTTTACGTCGTTCTAGCGAAAACAGCTTTTTGAATATTATTTCTACTAACACACTTTTAACTTTTTTGAGTGGAATATTTGAATAAACACTATAAAACTTGGAGGATATCGAGACACAAGATGCCTGGACAATAGTTAGACAGAAAGTCACAAATAAAATTCGCGTTGTTTACAACCATTGTTTAATTACGTTGGCAATTGTTTTTATTCCATTGTTACCTACGATAATATTGACCCATTTAAAATATATTATCGAAATAGATGCCGAAACCAACGATTTTTGCTGTAGCATGATGCAGGGACGTAACTGATGCTGAAGTTGTGCTCCTAACTGACGTTCTAGTCCACACACAACACTACAACGTTAAATGTTACTGAGAATTTTGCTGAAACGGACTGAAAGACTTGTAATTAACGATAATAACTTGCTATGCTACTGATGTTCACCCTGTAACTTCCTGTAGAAAACCCTGACCCCAGTTAATGAAAAAAAGAATGACAGAAAAGTAGTTAATGTAAGTTTTTCCCACAATTATCATTGGCTGGGTTTGTTTTTATTATTTCTACGCCCCTAAAATATTCGTCTAAAAACAGGAATCTTTTTGTAGGGAAATAGATGGACCCTTAAACTCGATAAGTGGACAATGTGAAATCCCAAAAAAAGATGTAAATATATCGCTGGTGACAGCTAACTTAATAGCTGTTTAATTGTAACATTACAATATACATGAACCCTCTCCCGTATAAAAATTTCAGTTATTTAAGCAACAAGTGAATATAGGCACAGGCAAAAGCACCACCAAAACCACCGGTGTATGATCTAACTAAATAACCGTGAATTATATTATTATGAACCAGTGTTGACTTTTCTCTTACAACGTTTTTATAATTAAGAAAACGTTACAATAATGATAATTTCAAATTGCTCTAAATGTATGTTTGAAGAAACAATGTACAATTTTCTTTTATAAAATCCGACATAAAATTATTAAAGAAAATGTTCAAAATCGTTGTGTTAACCATTTTATTCTAAAAATTATTTTTAAGTAGCTGTAAAGGAATGTATCTTACGTAAGAAAGAATTAGCGACTTTTTTATGTTTGATAATTATCATAATTCTTGTATCAACTGTGACAATTAGCACCATAATTCACAACATAATTTTGGAGAATATGTGTTTGGAGATAATAATGAACCTTTATCCGATAATTCGCTGAAATATAACGAAATATCACTTAATAGAAAATTGAAATTATGCACCAAATTCAACAAATAATAATAAACATTTATTGGTGTGTATACATACAATAATGTTTGCACAAGTTAAAAGACGACCAATTAATATTAAACAACGATAAACACTTCGTTAAAATACTCATTAATCTCATAAAGTAACAAATTTTTTAATATCCATTTTAAACATGTTATAATTTAATTAATTAATTAAATTAAAATTAATAAAAAAAAAGTTTCTAACGGTTACAGGAAGCTTATTAAATATTTATGGGGCTAGATATTCCGGAGCAGTTTGAGTTTTATATAATCTTTTATAATCTATAGAGATACCTGTTAATACTACGTTTACCATTCAAAAATATATGGAGATTGAAAAGTAAAAATTCTTAATTTAATGAATGCAGTCCTCCCTATAACTTAGAAATTATCTTTTCAGAAATAACAAATAAAGGATGAAGTTCTACCCAGTTTATATCTAGTTCTATACGCTTATGCAAAGGTAAGTTCATCATATACATATACATTACATTCGAAAACAGTTAAAACACACACAGAATGTTTGCAATACAAGAGTGTTTTCGTAAAATGTTCAAATCTTCGTAAAAATTCAAATTTGACATAATGATTGACAGTGCCGCATCTACTTCTTTTTTAAAGTGGAAAACCCGTTGTGTACCGCAGATGTTGAAGCGGAACAATTAATTATTATTAATTATTTAATTTTTTATTTTATTTATTTCTATTTTATTTTTTTTTATTAATTAATTAACAATTAATGCTGTTGCCTACTAAAACCTATTGCTTATTTTCTTCACCAGTTGGACGGAAAAAGACTGCAATGGTCTGCAATGAATCTAGATCTAATTCCACCTAAGAATGTTCGGGGAAATCCGGGGAAATAGCCTATCAACTATTATTAAAAATAACGGTAAATGGATCAAATATTAAATGGAATAGTATCTAAGAATTAGTTTGGGTTTATTCACTGTTTTTGAGTAATAGTGGTACGTTATCGGCCGTAACTTTGCTATGCAATATTTTGTTTGCTAGAAGTCATCATAACAATGACAACTCTTACACAGCAAGTTAAACAATCGATTATTTGAAGTTGAAAAAACAAGGAACATTGGTATTTACCTGATTTATTGCTTCTCGACTCTTTTTTGTTTCCTAAAAAATTCGTGGATAACTTCAAACCATACTCGAAAATACGTTTAAGTATATCGGTGAAGCTGGGAGAGAAATATTAGATTATAAAATTGATACTTGAATGTACAGAGGTTTTTAAAATGTATTTTTTTAATGTATTAGCATCGTGCGAGTAGCAGAAAATAATAACCAAATGTAATGTTTAGTTTATGTGCTTAAAGGAATAAAAAATAATTACATATAAGTACGTCGTAATTTATAACTATTCTATAGCGGCATTCACATAGAAAAATACGAAATTAGTGCAAGAATTAAGGTTAAAATTTGCTCAGTTCAAACGAATACGACTGCTTACACGGCAGTGTAGCGAGTTCCTAATTCTAGCAGCTACATCTATTCTATGGAAGCGGCTAGTTAGAAGTTTTCGGGTTCTTCAGATTTAAAAATTTGAGGTTTGCAATAAAGTGGTACTTATCTTCTTTCTAAAATATGTTAAGTTTCTTACACTTCCGGTTAACCGGAAGTCACCATGAACTTTGTTATTTTAAACGGAATGCCCTATGTATTATTGCATTTTTGAGTTCAACATAAAATTCTACGTACCTTTACGCAAAATAGTCGTTTTTAAAGAAAAAAATAGGGATATCTACTTGGATGTAACAGTGATATTTATAGCAGCGTGACGACGAGAGACTAAATTAATCTAAGTACTCCCATTCACAACGCTGCACCTTACTACATGCTATAAAAAATTACCCCGGGACATAGAAACAATTTCTTGGATCCTTTAAGAAAGCTCTGAAGGACTGTTTGGTTGCTCTCCCTTTGGAATCATATCTCGCTTTCCGATGGACGCTTTTGACTTTTTTTCTTAATTGACTTCTGCCGTCTTCATATTTTTAAAGTTTGCATGACCATGCAGTATTGGACCACAACATTGTTGTTTGTAGATTTTATTTGTTTGCACTTTTTTTTTTATTTTTATGTTTTTTTTTTTTTATAGAATTATTATGTGCTTAACAATTTCTTTTTATGGACAATAATTATTACATTACATCATTGTGAATGAACACCAGATCTTCATATTTATTGTTACATTATGCAATAAAATCAACTCATTAAACTTCGTCTAACATAGTCTTAGTACAGGGGCGTAAATACAATGTTTAATGTGCATTACTATGCATATTATACATAAATTTTAAAATTCAATTTTCGTCCATAATTGTTTGAAAAACTGGGTTTTTTAATCAAACTGGAACTCTGTTCTTTTCGGGATGCCTCCATCATTCCGAAACTACACCGCTGCGCGAGCGACATCTCTACTTACGTTTTCATCATTTATTCCTTTTTCTATATCATCGGTAGTGCGTCCTTGAATATTTTATACAATGACGTCAACTTTCATAATTTTACAGAATTTATATAAATATCGTCCTTATTTTTTTTGCAGCTTTAATCAATACCGGGCATAATGTGCGTGTAACGTTTTTGCTTTAGGATAAGTGAACAATTAGCATAATTTGTAAAAAGTGCAAGTCTATATATATATCACACTGCATTTGTATCTAAGTAGTGACCAGCTTAACTTAGGTACATTTACTTTTAAGTTTCAATCGTCTTCGGTAGAAGAAAATAATTATAATGGTAAGTGATTTCTTTTTTGATCTTTCTCGGTTACATTTTCAATAATAATTTAACTCTTAATTTTACTAGCAAGTTGCATTAATTAATTTGTAGAGATAGGTTTCAAGGATGTAAACTGGACGACTTGTCGCGATCTCGTCGATAATATATAAAATAAATCTTAGAACCTGCTTTATTTCCGTTTTAAAGAGAATTATGAACGATATATTATTAGTATTATTATTAGCTATCGGACATTATTGTCGGGTCCATAGATTTATCAAATGATTCACGACGCACAGTGTTAGATATCGCGAATCTAGCAGGATAAAATTACAACTGCAACTGCAACTGCAGCTAGAATTTATTTGAAACTGCGAAATGCAGATCCACTGTATAAACATGCGAATAGGCTTTGGGGGCACTTCAGAACCACGAGGATCTGTACGTTTAATGGAAAGATACCATTGGTTTTTGGATGAAATACACTACCCGACAAAAACATAGACGCGGCATCGTTTTTATTTACGAAACAAAGTTTACAGACATTATGTAAAATGTAAATGAAGGTTATTAATACTTGTTATGTAAATAGTCCACTTATACATATTTCTGGGTATTTATTGCTTTATGAGGGGTAATTGAGATTTTCCCAGATCAAAATAGGAATTTTAAATGCGACAAAAATTTAGACCCTGCGCATTTATTACATTAATATAAGCAAAAATGTTTTAATTTGATACTTCTCCTTATATGCAGTGATTGCGCTGGTAAAGTGTACACATTTCACCACGAGAAATTATATTTTTTAAAGTGTTTGCAATATGGGTAGAAAAAAGCAATTATCCTTGATAGAAAGGGGTAAAGTTCTAGCCTGGCACCAGGATGGTGTTAGTAAGAAGGAAATTGCTCGTCGGTTACGAAGAAGCGATCATTCCGTTAGAAATTTCCTAAAAGATCCGGAAAATTACGGCAAACCAAAAGGCCAGGGGCGACCGAAAGCTGTAAGTGATGTAAGTAGTGTGCATCCAATCCTTCTGCGTCGGCGAGAGTTATTGCAGAACAGGCGGGGGTACAGGCGCACGTGCGTAATGTTCAAAGGATTTTAAAGGCGTCACCGGTAATATCACGGAAGAAAATGTTGAGAAAACCGCCACTTTCGGCGAAACACAAAGAAGCGAGGTTGAGATTTGCTGAAGAACACGTATCCTCGAAGAAGCAATGGGAAAAAGGTATATTTTCCGATGAGAAACGTTTTAATTTGGACGGACCGGATGGGTACTCGCATTATTATCATGATCTGAGAAAGGAACCAAAAGTGAAAATGACCAGACAATTAGGGGTGGATCTGGGATGATATGGGCAGCGATTGGATTCCGCGATAAAAGTGAGATAGTGTTTTGCACAAACAAAATGACATCTGAGACGTATAAAGACTTATTGCGTGACAATTTTCTACGTTTTGGAAACTAATGGGCCGGGCGCAATTTTGTTTTTCAGTGAGATAAATTCAATAAAATAAATTCATAAAGCAAAAACCATTACTGAATGGTTTAAAGAGAAAAAGATTAAAACTATACAGTGGCCGTCACGGTCACCAGACTTAAACATTATTGAAAACATGTGGGGTGAATTGGCACGTCGCGTTTATGGCGGAGGCCGTCAATATTTCACGGTAGAGGAACTGAAAACTTCAATAGTGACTGAATGGCAGAATATCCCTCAAAATTATGTGTTAAATTTATATAAATCTATTAATAACAGACTATTGGAAGTGATTAAGAACAATCGAGGATCTACGCATTAGCGATCGCTCATTTGTTGATTTTTGTTTTACATTTGCAACAGAGCGTCTAAATTTTTGTCGCAGAAATTGTTTAAACATTGGAGTAATAATTTATTATTTAGTTCATATATTACGGGAGGAGATATTTTTAAGTTTATTTTACTTTTACGAATAAAAACTTTAGATATCTTGTTAGTTTCGCAAAGAAATGTTGTAACCCTTAAAACCCTTAAAACATCTTACCGCCTCTAAGTTTTTGTCGGGGAGTGTACTAAGTGTTTGTGTTTTTCTTTGTTCTTTCCATTTTGCCGTTTCCAGTTTTTGAGATGAAGTATAATTTTACTACCCGATCTAAAGTAAAGGATATATGTGTTATTTTAAGTGTTCAAGTGGCATTTATCGTGTATTTGCTGAAATTATGTAGATACATGTCTTGGTTGCTAAGTGTCTCATAAATAGTTTCTTTGTTCTAGGAAATAATTAAACACAATGTATTTGGTGTTTTTTTTTTAACTTTTATTACGCCGCACTGTTTACTAAAAAGGTTACGTGAGCAGAGTTATAAAACAGTACAAAATGTAGCCATAATTTTGTCGTAACTAAATATGCAAGTTTTTTTTAGAAGTTTATCGAGAAATATAAACAATAACGCAATGAAAGATAAAAAAATGAATGAGAATGGGTTCGTGTTGTCTACTGGTTTTCCCGAGAGTCGACAAAACACGAGCCTTCTAATTTCGTGAAGCACACGGAAAGTGCAGAACTTTACTTATGGCTATTAATTTGGTTCTGTAATACAGACGGTATCGCTGGTAATTATCAACACGTGGTATGAACATATGTACCTATAATTGTTTGTCTCTACGCATCTCTCTTTATCGTTCTTCAGGATGATTTATTATCCTTAACTGGTTCTCCATTGTTTCTAGAAATTCCAGTAGATTGTTGTTCTTCCACATTTGGTTCCTTATCTTTTATAACATTTCGTTTCGGCTCCTTCATAGCTTGCGATATTTTTGCAAGTCTGCTGTCTCATATTGTTGGTTTTGTTTAATAGATTTTCTTTAATGTACATAAGTATCTCTTCGGACAGGTTCCTGTTTTGTTTCGATAGATTGTTTATTTCTGCTTTTCGCATTTTCGAGGTGATTCTCTTCCTTTGGCTTTACGAGAGTTTTTGAACCGTTTCACCAAATACTTAGCCACTAGACTTAACGGTGAAACGTAGATTTTTATTTATTTTTTTATTACGCTGCGGGTAACCAAAGTAAACTCCATTTTAATTTAAAACCACAAATTGGTTCATAATTCTTGATTCATTGATGTGCTTAGCTAAAGGTCAATTTTGTATAACCACTTTGTTGGCTTTAAATGTAATTTGCTACAATAATCGGTATAGTCATTGAGAACGCCTTTAATTTGGATTGAAACATGCAACCTAATTTGGGGTAAACATATTACTAGCAGTAAATTACTCAGCATTAATTAACGTGCTGATAAAATGCAATAATTGCTTGTTATTAACATGCGTATATTGCTTTTCAGCAGAGAAAAGGATTAATGAATTTGTTATCAAGTCCATATCTTGTAATATACGCTTATATAAAGGTAAGTTCTGTGAGTGCCAGGTGCAATATGTTTTATAATTTATTGGATCGTTTTATAATTTATATTTTTGTTAATTTTTTTTATGCGATTAATCATCTAGTTTGTTCTCTTAAATTCTTTTTGCTGGAAAACGTGTTATATAATCACATATCTATATTGAGAGAAAGTCAGTTGTTAATTCAGCAAAATATTTGTAACATTAACAAGTTGTCTCGCGCAATGGTTGAGCTATTTTTGTTAATTTTACAATCGAGTAATTTGCTTACGGTGAGCGTTTAAAAAAGTAATTTTATAAAAAAACTGAAATTTCCGTGATGATATGTTACGCAAAGTAAAACAACTTGTCGTCATTAATGATTCTCACAGACTGTCGTGTATTGGTTAACTACATAATGACAAACATAATAAGTACACAATGCATGGAGCACCATCTATTAAATTAAACTTTTCTAATTTTATTACATGAACAGAAGGCTTTTTTGTTGTTGTTTTGTTGATTTAACATAAAATTGAGCCTTCATTTGGCGAACTGAGTTGGTGACATAACAAATTCCTCTAACGTCACATAAAATCGTTACTTCAACACAATTATTGTTTCGATTGAAAAAGAATGATTTCATATTTGCAAAGTAGTTATATGAACAAAGAGATGATAAGTAAATTTACTTTGTTAATTGAAGAGGCATTTTTTTTTGACTGTATTTAACCTAAATTTGGTGGTTAAGTACTGGATTTTTTGTTAAATTAACATATCTCCTTCTTGACGTGTATGCAACGTCGTAACAACCAACTGTTTGGTGAACCTAATCCAACAAAAGTCGTTTATTCATGAAGCAGTTAAAAAAAAATTACTATTTGTTTTTTTCGTTGTACTGAACATGTTGCAAGCATTAATTCGGAGGATCGAAGAAGATTTGCCAACAAAGAACGCTGTTGTATTAATAAAAAAAAGGCAAAATTAATTTTAAGTTGCAATAAACGCCTCGAATTTATTAAACTCATAAATATGGATCTTCATGCAATCAAAAAAATCTTAAGAAAAAAGTTTTTGTTGATTTAATAACTGACTTTCTCCGCGTGTAAGCAGTTTGTTACATTAATACTAGCGAGTAACTTTGTGTACCACAATTTTTTTTAATAAGCTATAAAATATAATTGCATAATACTATTTTGGGATTCCACGCACCAATTTTGCTCTTCATCATGATTATCAATTATAGGATTTTGGATCTTCGATGAAGCCGCTTATAGGAAGCAATGCTATTAATACATTTGCTGGTACATTATCTGCTCTATTGCTTCTACTTATTAGCGTGTTTCTGGTACCACTTCTGATGCTACGATTTTGTTTAAAAATCGTTCTTAAGCTGAAATACGGAGAATCTTACGGAGGATTGTTGACGGGCGCCGATACAGTTTACGAGGCAGGTCAATGTACTGTGGTCAATATAATGATAGTATACTCGTGCATCGATGACAAGACTGTACGGATTGAAAATTTAAAGAAATTAGTAAACAGCATATACCAAACTTCTTATAAGTTTTCTAGCATTATACGAGAGTGTTTTGGATTCTTGTTTTTCATAAAAAATCAAGTGAATTCTGAAGAGGTATTGGAAATTGTCGACCGAAATGATGCTCATTGCATAACTGAAACTATGTTACACGATTATATAGAAAAACAATGTTCCTCGATCAGTAACAATCGCACTTGGAAAGTAACTGGATTCATACAACCAATAAATTGCGATCAAAGCAATGATCACACAAAACAGTACGTTACAATATTAACGTTCAGGCATTCTATAGGCGACGGTCTGACTATTATTGGCGCTATAAAAAAAGCTCTTGGTCATCACAACATAACAGACGAGCCATTGAAAGAAGTCCAATTTAAGAGACCAAGAATTAATCTGAGCAATGCTCACGTACATACAAATCTATTCACTATGAATAAAGATTATCAGGTGCTTAAGCATAAAAATAGTACCAACTGGAACTTAGTAAAGTATATTGAAGCAAAGCCTAAATATCTTTCCATAATCAAAGCCATTAAACGGAAATTAAAGGTTGGATTCATTGATGTAATTGGAGCAGCCATCTGCGCTAGTTTTAAGGATTTCATAAAAAAAGTATGTACCTCCCTATACATTATACGGACTTATTTTTATATTATTATTTTTTTATTATATTATATTATTGAGTAGACGAGAAAAAGCAGAATAAGAAGCCCTCTTTGTTTAGAAATGTTTTTGTAAACTCATCATAACGACAAAAAGGGTGGTTCCAAACCTTTAACTCACCCTTTATAATAGCATGGTTCCACTTTCCATTATTTAAGCCTAAATGTAATTATTTGCTTTTAGAAAAACAATACTATCACCAGCTTTACAATGGGATCTGTAGTTCGGGTACATAGGAAAGAAGTGCTAGAAATAATAAACAAAAAGTACACTTATGAAGAGCTACGTAATACTTCCACTGGTGAAGTATATACCCATTCAATTGGCGCAAAAGATGATAGCATAACAGAGAAAATACTTGCTATGCATCGTGGTTCCAGTTCTTTGAGGAATTCTTTAGATTTTTTGGTAAGTATATAGGTGGTATGGTTTTGGAAGTTTTGATATTATTAGCATAAGACCTATTCATTAAAAATGGGTTGCCACATCGACTCATATTTGAGATATTCCAATTTTTAATAATTATTAAGATATGAATGATTTTTTGCGCCGTACGAATGAGCGGTAAAACGTTCATTTTTCAATCTTTACTTGAACTCGAACGTTTGAAAGAATACAAGGAATTTTTCCAAATTTCGATTACCGCGTTAAGATAATTACATACATGAAATTCTATTTCAGTTTCCTCACCTGCTTCTTCGAAATGTAATTACTTACCTTCCGCTTGGCGTTACAAGTTTCTTCCTAGAAAAGTACTTGGATGGAGCAACTGTAGGTATTACGAACTTGGTCGGTTTTGACAAGAGTTCGTATTTCGATTGCAGCATCGACGATATATACTTCTGTGTACCATGTTTTCTACAAATAGGTAACGTATTTTATTTTATAGTATCTGTCTTACTTAGTAATAATTATCTACTTCATTGATCATTTACTCCTATTATCGAATTCAAGAAAAAAATCAGTTTTGGTAAGGCTTCTCCATAATTAAGTAGGATCCAATAACATATTCCGGACAAGGCCGGAATCGCGCGCGCTTCTATTGAACGTTAGAGGGAGCGTCCGATTTTAAAAACTGTCCTCCTCATAAAAGAAAAAAATATGAAAAGGACTTGTTTGTATTAATTTTCGTCTTGAACTTTCCAGAGAACGAATGCCTTGTACTAAAAAGTATCACCCATGAATACTCTGGAAAATTATGTCTTTAGATAAATGTGGATATTGTTATAGGATTTCTGTTCTGCATATTTTCATACGAAAATCGACTTTCTATCGCACTTCAGTCCAATAGAGGATACGTGGAGAGCAGAGAAGAGCTTCAAGCTATACTTGATAATACGCTTAAATATCTGGATGAAGCTGAAAGAGAAATATTGCAATCTGCTGCCTAACCTTCGCCTACGGATTGCTTTTATCATGAAGCAAGTTTTATTAAAGGAAAATCAAGAAACCAAGGTGTATTACATAAATAAATTTTATTTAGTTGTCAATAAAATATGGAAAACTGTAATGTGTATTTTTTGTTTATCGCACGTTGGTATAATGCTTTGCATATAATATTCCTTTTTATTAATATCTCTCCCTGAAGTTTAGTGTTCATTATGTTTCTTTCAATATTTATATTCCATAAATATAAATCATGTTTATTACACACTGAAACGGTAATCTTGTATATAGCATTATATTTTTAACGACTTATTTATTTATTTATTTTTTTAATATTATACTGCTGATGTTCACAATATTAAAAACTGCAACAACAGATAGTCTTTATGTTAAACTTCTTTCATTTTCAATCCATAGTTCAAATAACATACTTGACTGATAAAAAAGTTAGAAATTCACCAAAAACATCATTCTAATTCAATTCTAACGTCATATAAAACACACAGGGTAAAATCCAATATGTTTGTTTGAATATGCCATGCCCTACTCCAATGTGCTACGTCAGGGAAATGTCGGGAATTTCCCAAACCTGCTTACTAAATATTGTTAATATTTAAATGAAACATCACGCTTTCTTATTGAAATGCTCGTCGAGATCTTTCGAACGAACCCAAACTCAACCTCCTAGCTCGTTCGGATGCCGAGATCTAGAAAATTTGAAACCAAAGTGATGAAATTTTTGAAAGGCCGGAAAAAAAATACGGAGTTTCGCCGATCTAACGGCGCTAATCGATGGCCTTGCGGTCGCATATGTTCTGCATAAAATTTCAATCCGCTACCTCTAACGGCTTAGGAGATTTGGTCATTTAAAGGTTTCGGAGACGACATCGGAAGCGGATGGAAAATCCAGTTTTCGTCGATTATCTCGTATTTATTTTATATGATTATAGATTGGTTCGATAGAGAATTGACCGGCAGATCGATTGCGACCAAGTAGAATCCTCTAGCTCTTTTGCTTAGCGGGTATATCGGAATTCAAAGTTGAAAAAAGGAATTTTAATTTTTCAACTTTGAGACGCCGTAGCGTCGGAACGGTTAGAGCTAAGCTTTCGTTAATGTAAAATTTTTTTGTTTTCAAGTGCTTCAAACGAAGTAAACGCAGTGTAATGAAAATGAAATATAACGACTCTAATACAAAAGAAAGGTGGACTTATTTGTTTTGAGAATTACAACGTTGCCGTTTTAAGTTTTTCTTGACTTCCGGTGAGGTTATGTGGGGATGTATACGTTTGTACATTTGTGATGATTAAAACTACACGAAAATGTAAGTTTTTTTTTTAATTAGCGCCTTTTAAATCCAATAGTAGCGATTGTGCGTCTAACGCGCTCAATTATCTACGTGACTTCAGTCACAGAATATCAAACAATTGTTTCCTTCTCTGTGCTTCTGTGTAGGTTCTCTCTTCGTTTGTTGACGTCACAGAAACGAAACAATGCGCAGCAGCATGCGGATTACTACGCATTTCTTTTTAATAATGAATTTAGCAATTTTTTGTTGTACTATGATGTTAACAGACATGGAAAATTAAAAGTAACAGCTGGAGGGATGCTTCAAAAAGAAGCATCTATAATACCAAGTAAATGTCTTGGCTATATTTTCGCAATTCTTGCGGATCATTTTAAAAATATTCCAGCGAAATTGAAATCTTAAAAATTCCGTTTGATAAACATGAATCCACGAACTTAAGATATCTGCATTACAGCAGTTTCTTATTCTTTCCGAAAAATCTTCATGAATTTCAATTAGGATTGACTAGCAAACGGATCAAATGATACGAAAATGTTCTATTTTAATTAAGGAATGGACTAATCGACTTAGCCTTGCACGATGTTCTCTTGATCATAAAAGAAATGAATTATAAGTTATAAATAAATTGAACACCGTCACCATAATGACACCTTGAGTGGCGAGAATAAGTAGCAGGCTGAATAATATCTTCCAATCAAACGAATAATGGCTGCGAAAAGTGGTTTATAGAGGAGGGGCTCATTCAAATAGAGATATATTTCGGAGGCCTTGAAATCGTAAGTATTTATCTTAAGATTATGCACCATGTAGAAAAATTCTAACCTCAAAATTATGGAAATTCGCGACCATTCTCTGACGTCACATATTGAGGTAGCGCATGGGCCTCTATCTAAGCATATTGAAACTGCGAATTTTAAATGGCGTTAAAATGAACTTTTTGAGAATTTTTAAATAAATGAACGATGCTTAGGACAGCTTAACAAAGTAGCAAAGTACCTACGTTATTAAATATTTGTTTCCATATACCGGATTTTGTTACCTTGAATTGAAAAGAGGTCATAAACAAATAGTCAGATTAAACTAATACTGACACTATTTTTTTATGTAAAAGTGAAAATAACATTTCCCGAATGAAATTTTATATCAAACTGGAGGTTAATTTGCGGAATGTTCCTTTTATTTTGTAGAATATTATTGGCGAACCAACTTGAAATAATTAAATTACTAGAGAAAAAACTATTTTTCAGAACACCTATTATCCCCGTAAGAGGCCCTGCGTCTGACTGAGGAGAGTTTTCTTAGTTTCCACACATAGGTTCTTGAGGTTATTAGAAGTTAATATATATATATATATATATATATATATATATATATATATATATACCCCGTTGGACCGTCACCAGAAGAAAATAAAGACGTAGGAAACTTCGCAGAAAATTACCTTATCGTTGTAAAGCAAAATACAAGAAAATGAACGACTTCCATTAAGAATTTGCAACTTTTGTACGTGTTTAGAAATTAGTTAACTAGAATGTCTTTTTGGTACACGGTGAACTAGAAAGAAAGTCATAGTTCGGATAATAACACATCAACATCCATACCACAACGTATCCATTTTAATGAACCAATGGCCGATTCATATTTTTACAGTTCCAGTTCCCGTTCCCGATGGGACATCTTGTATCCCAAATACACTTTTTAATACATTGGACTCAATATTATGTCCTCGTTACAGTATTGCTGCTCAAACATGTTTTAATTTGCTTTTACCATTTCTAGGAGTTAATTTCCAGATAGTATGAATCGTTTCATCAGGACCGTTTTATGCGCGCAAAGTTTTTTGGCTACGTTCAAAAGAACGTATGCTCAAATACAAGCGTTAAGCGAGAATCAAGAATATCAAAAAATACTAGACGAAGCGGAAAGAATTTTAGGAGATAGGAGTTTTATAAACATAAATTGGCTTATTTCTGACAACGTATCAAATCTAGCCGCACTTACGCAGCGATCGGAGAATATGGAACTCCTTATTGCTGACGCATCCAAGTATTATGCGCTAATTTCCCTTTAATTAAAGCTTTAGAAATAACTTGCAATTTCAGAATTATCTCTAATAATGATATTACTCTGGGTATGGTAGTAATGTTACTTTCGAAAATTACTGAAACGCACGCAAATCCATCCAAGAATAGGAACACTAGCGTGGATGGTATGTATTAATTATACGATCTAATCCTTCAGTAATTTAATTAATAATGATAATAATTTCATATTGAAAGGATATAATACCCCCATTTATACTTAAATAAAATAAAGCAAAATACTTATTATACAAGTGATTACTGAACTCTGCATGCTGATGAGATCAATAAAAATCTCTCAAATCGCAAAAAGATAATTCCATGGTGCCACCTGCTTAAAGACCCTGTCGTGTCAGCCAATGCGGGAACAACAACCCAAGTAGTTGGAACATGCTTTGAGAGCAAAGCCAGTAAAGCCAATTTTAGAAAGAACTGGAGGGGGAATAACAGTTTAACAAAACACTAACTTTATTGCATTAAAAAAAAAAAAAAATACAAAAGTTGAAGACGGGCTACAACTCTCGAGCAAACACTTAATATAACTCTATTTAACTTATGGACTCGAATGTAGTAAATATTTGAAATTTTTGTTTTTTTTTTTTAGATGTACTCGAAGCACATTATTCAATTGCAAAGGTAACCGAAATGTTTAGCCTCACAATGAAGGTACATAAATCTTTCTCGCATAAAGAATCTGTGCATAGGCGTTCTGGAAACAAGTTAGCCGTTCTCATTGGAGATCATTTACTAGCACAAAGTTTTAATGAATTAGCTCAATCACGAAACCATAACCTCATGAGCATTATGGGATCTGCATTGAGAGATTTGACCGAGGGCCAATGTTTCGGACCTAGGGATAAAGAGAACATACCATACCCCTTTAAACCTTCAGCAGCTTACGAACATACGTCGTTTCTGGATACATTTTCTTGTGATCCGATCGTAATTCCCAGTTCAAGTTACAACTGGAAATCCGAATGGATTCTACGAAATACGTTAGGCACTAGTGGTCTATTAGGAAAAGCTTGTTTCAGTGTTTTAAAGACAGCCGGTTATTCCCAAGAACTTCAAAATATTGGTTATTCCTTTGGTAAATACTTCTGCCTTGCACATCAAGCGTTACAAGATATGAACGATTTATATTTTAAAACTGATACGGTGAATCTTGTTAGTTTACCGGTATTGTTGCATCTGGAGAACCACAACGAATTGTACGAAGATATTGAAAAATGGAAAGATAATATCGAAGAAATCGACATCAATATGATACGGCAAAATGTTTTACGGGGAGTTGCCGTTGAAGAGGCGTACAGATTCAAGAAAGAGTGCGCCGAAGCTGTATTTAAGATTTTAAATGTTTTTGAATCTTGTGACGCTCAACATCTTTTACAAGATATGATTAATTATATAGGTCGAAAGTTTTACTATGAAAGCTAATTTCTACCGTGTTTTAGGATTATACGAAATTTTGATTATTGCAAAGAATGCCTTCAATTTTTGTGTTTTGTATGTTTCTACATTTATTATGGTAAAAGTTAAAGTAAAAGTTCTGTAAAAACATTCAGGAGCTTCCGAAAAGAATTATAATAAAAATATTTTATTTATGGTAAGGATATTACATTAGATAAGTTTATTCAAAAAAGAACCAAGTATACCTACTCAAGTCATTTTTTTTTAAACAAGTAATACTTAATAAATACAGTCATTGTTACGTTCTCCTAGTTTGAAGAACAATGCCGCTAGTCGTCTGCTTCGGTGTATCTTTCTTGTGAGGCGAAAGGACCAATTGCTTATATGTAATTCTTATGTGTTTACTTGCTTAATCAATTGATCTCAAATTAAACACAATACGTAGATATTGCTCCGAGCTGCTATCCCCGTGTATAAGCGGAAAAATCAGAAACCAACGATAGTGCGGGTCTGAGCGCTGTGCGACTCACAAGCGAAAGACTTCCGACGAAGTTTCGATAACTTGTACGTAAGTGTACGTTACCGGCGGTAACTGGCGGACATTCCTCACCTGGCGCTCGATCTGATACATGAATTGGCAGGAGCTTCATCAAACAGCTATAATAAATGCCTATTAATGATATTTTTAATTAGAACATTGACGAATTTTAAATATTTGCGAACTTTATAAGAAATTATACGTATTTTTACATTGAATGCGCGCACGTTAAATTTTAAATGATGCTAAATATGGAAAATATAAATTTATACAAGGCAAAACAAAAGAAACATTCAATTTATCATAAAATAGACACAAACAAAATATTACTTTCAAATAAATAAAAATGGTTACATTTATAAAATAAAGCAAAACAAAAAATAAAATGTTAAGTCTTTAACAGTCATTTAGCAGTCTCCAAGGTGAATCTAAAGTTAGATTTCAGGTAATATTATCCAATTAAGCTTTCACGTTTTAAAAACAATATGTGTCATTATTGTTTAATGTTGGTCATTATTATTAATGGTCTACGATGATTCTACTGGCAATTTTTATTTTCTTTAATGTAACATACATGTGTTAATTTCTTTTTAATTAGAGAAAGCGATAATTTTACAATGCTACTATGTATCTCGGTCACGTAATTTTCAATGGCCAATAATACTTATCCACGTAGTATTTCAGGAGGCTCCGTTTCCTCGCTTAATTTCATAACGCTCCGCTTTACCTCAATTCGACTATAAGGATTTATATTGTAGAAAGATTTTTTCTCTACCTCGGCCGTGTTTTCCCAAGAGTCCGAGTAATTATTTAAGAAATACACCAACCTAGATATCATTCGAGATGTTCTTAAATGAAATACGACGAAAATAAATTTAACTTAGCATTAATTTTCGCTCGGAAGAACAGACTTGTTTATATTTGCACCCGCCACCGAGCATGAATTAAAATTTATCTAACTAGCTAACCAGTCAACACCTAAAAGTATTTATTTTTTTTTTTATAATTCTCGTGTCGGAAAAATGTAGAGGTTTAAATAAATCTATCAATCCGGCCAAAAATCTGCAAAAGAATTTGGTGAGTTGGATTATTTCACTTTTCTGCAAATGTGATAGCAAAGACGAGTATCTACGTCACAAATTGCAATTTCTAATTTACATGTAGCAATTGTTATTAGATATGCAAATTAACTTGTTAGTATTAAGGAGCGCTCTCAAGAGTTTATTTTATAACAAAATCTCGTAATTCTACTAAATTGCAGCGGTGGTTTATTTCGGCACATGAAGGAGTACAAATTCGTCCTCGAACGAGGCACTGTAAAATGGATAGTGTTTTTCATTAGTTCTGAGGGCGAAATTAACTGCGCTAATTATTCGTTAGGGACTTAGTCGGCGTTCTCTCAGCAAGATGTTAATATGGTACGTGTTCTGATTGTGGTCGCATCTAGAAGTTAATAGTTGATCCTGCGGAGCCCATTTCACAGTACTTTAGCTTCTTCCATGACTTCTAAACTCCTTGTTTGTTGTCGCTTTGTTTTGACCAGTTAAAACGCTCTATTACGGCATATTTATGGGTGCTGGCTAGATTGAATAATGTAAGGCCATTACTGAGGAAATTAGTGACGCTGTATCACGTCCGTATGCAAGTATGCCCAATAAGAAATTTCGTTGAATATGCATTGAAGAAATGCATACGTACACATTGAGTCTTTAAGAACGTAAATATTGGCGCGAAGTATTATCATTGTTATGACGGAATTAATGTAGGAAATGTGCAATAGGACTATATAATAGAATTCGTGTGTTCTACAATTAATTACAAGAAACATATAGCTAGTCACTTAAGTGTACAAAACTATTGTCGTAATGCACGAATTCTAATTCTCGTAATAGCTATACAGTGTGACCGGATTTCGTAGGGACATTTATTTGAAAAAAGAAGATGGTTAAATTAGCAAAAAGGTGATATTCCGAGAGTCTATTAAGAATCCATTTTCAAATTTTACTTGTTTAGAATAAAAAAAAAAAAAACAGAACCTGCTAATTTTTTTTAGTTGCCATAAATTTTTTATTGGTCGATATGTAGTTTGAACTAATTTTCATGGTAGTTTAAATACTTTCAGTAGTTCCCCCATCTGACAACAATTGCCACTTTGTTTGAATTTGAATCTTTTTTTTTGTCAATGTAGGTCGTCCTGTAGATTTTATCATATAAATTGTTTTAAATTTAGTGCAAAGTTCTTCCATGGCTTATGAGAATTAATTAAAAATTATAACGTAATTTACATTTGGCTTACAGCAATTTATTTTAAAATAGTCAAATAAAATTCTGGTGGACGTGCCAGTATATCCTTAACATATACCACGTTAGTATGTTAAGTTGCCTAACAACCAGGCAAGTTACATCAAGCAAGCAAGTGTTAATTGTTTGCTCGGATGTAGAAGTTCAATTGAAAATTTAAAAGAAGAATTTTGAATTGAATATAAATGAGTAAATATCAAAATAAATTAAATTTAAGGATTAAAATGTTTCGCATATACACAGGATAGTGTTTGCCTGTCAGCGAAAACAATTTTGACCATCTAGAAAAATGTATATGGATAAATGTATTTTATAAATTGAAATATAAAATAAAGTAAAAGTGGTATGTAATTTCTTTATTTATATTTTAAATTATTTACTCGCATCAAAGCTATTAATTTTACAAAAATAACCATAACAACATTAATTATTAATTAAATTTTAAATGATTTAGTATCAATTGCGCGATGTGGGCACGCGCAGCGTTGTAACTAAGTCTGCTGTATGTTATAATGTTATGAATATCGGAGAAATTGCTTTATAAATTAAACAAATTAATTTTCTCCGTCGCTAAATTTTAGCGTTACGCGAACTCTCTATAGTACCGCGTCGCGCACTCTAATTCTATATGTAATATATGGAAGAATAACATGAGAGGACATACTAGAGTATGTATGGCAAAAAAGAAGACCGGATCGATAAATGAAGACTCATATTCACTTATTTTTACGATAACAGTTCTTATACTGTGCGTATATGGCATTTCCTTGATGGTAATATGCAAACAGCAAGTACTTACTGATTCAATTCGACAGGCACTGGGTTGATCTTTATAGGCCGTAAAAGTTGTCGTGAAGATTTTATAGACTGATAAATAAAATCATATGTGATGGGGCTTATGCGTCGTCCATCGTCTTCCAGTGTTTTGCCGCTGCCTACTAGGCCGCATTATCCGCATAACGAATTCGTGCGGTAAGCGGCCCATGTTTACTCGGTAAAATCAAACATATTTATACAGTCAATTTGACTGATCTGTATGCAGCGTAAAACTTTATTCGCAGCGGTCGACGGACCAAGAGGACCTACTCCGCAGATCGCTGTTTGTGTTCCGAGATTCGAAAATTTAGCTACGAAAGCGCGGACTTTGTAAACATCGCGGCACGGTAGATTTTATTTAAAAAAAGGAAGAAAAAGAGGCATAGCGGGACAAGAGTCGCCTACTTTGAATATTGCGACTTCTGATGCAATCCACAGTCTGCATTTACTTTCTATTTGAATATATGGATGTGCATAGTTTAATAAACTTGAAATACTTTCGTGAGATAATGTTCATCTTTTAGATTTACATAACTCGAACTGCGGGTAGAGTTTTATATGACTGTGTGGTTGATATGCGTATTGCCGCAAACAGTTAGCAGTTGGATATAGAGGTTTTAAAGTAATTGGTAAATGATACGGGGGTTGAAGTATAATGGAAAAAAATACAATCAATATTTATCAAAAAAAGGGAAACAATATATACACTGCCGTTCAGTGAAGTTCGGTCATAGAATAAAAATCTATTATATCACACTGTATACAATTATTAATACATAAAATTAGAAAAATATTAAGCATACACTCTTTTCTAAGGGATTAAAGCCATAAATTATTATGTAAAGTAGAAATATTGCGACGACCACAATAAAGTCCCTTTTATTGTCATTCCAAGAATTTCTCGGAAGTACCGATCTTTTGAAACGGGTCGTTCGGGGATTACTAACGAACAATACATTTAGGAAATATACCGCAGTATCATTCTTGTTTATTTATCACAGGCGTAAAGATATAAATTTGCTCCATTTTACTGTTAAACGTGTGTTGGTGTGCATCTGTCGTGAAGATTTGAGAATTGTATTATTAAGCAAACGCAATAGAAAATGAACAGCGCCACAAATAGCGGCCGAAGTCAATCGCGGCCGTGAAGAACAAGTTTCGGCGAGTACGGTAAAACGTCGACTTCAACAAGCGGACCTTCATGGGCGCATTGCCATTCAAAAACCCTTATTACGTCGGGGCAACAGAGCAAAACGGCTACAGTGGGCCCGTTCTCATCTAGTTTGGTCGTTAGATGATTGGAAATACGTGCTTTGGAGTGACGAGTCAAAGTTTGAAGTTTTTGAGCAAAATCGACGAGTTTATGTCCGAAGATCTAAAATCGAAAAGTGATCCCGAACTGCATTGTGCCTACAGTGAAGCAAGGGCGTAGTTTTGTGTTAGTGCGGGGATGTTTCTCCTTCGCTGGGACGGGAGATTTATGCAGAGTGCAGGGTGTAATGAGGAAGGAAAATTATTTTGCAATACTCCAGAATCATGCGGTGCCATCAGGATTGCGTATAATAGGCCGTAACTTTACATTTATGCATGATAACGACCCAAAACACACTGCGTTAGCGTGTAAGAACTATCTAAAGGAGCAAGAAGAACAGCACACCCTGGAAGTAATGACATGGCCCCCGCAAAGCCCAGATTTGAACCCGATAGAGTTGTTGTGGGATGAACTGGACAGGAGGATCCGAAAAATATGCCCAACTTCACAAGAACATTTACGGAATATTCTGCAACATGAACGGATTAATATTCCACAATCCGTTTTAACAAAACTTATCGAAAGAATGTCTAGAATAGTTCGAGCGGTGATTAACAGCAAAGGAGGTTTTTTCGATGAAAAAAAAAAAATAATGTTCAGTATGTTACATTAGGCCAGAATAACTTTTTATTTATTTATTTTTGTCTTTTTTACCTGTACATACAATAAAATTGCATTTTGTTTTTAGTTTCGTTTGTTTCTGTAACCTTTTCATGTTTTTTACTAACCAACCGAACTTCTCTGAACGGCAGTGTACATGTGTGTGAAGTGAAGATAAAGATGTATGTTGAGAGCGTATGAAATCAAATTTCTGAGAAGGATACTGGGAATACCAGAGAATCACTGGAGCAAGAGTCATTGGAATAGAAGATTAAAAGTAGGCAACTACACTGGTAGGGACACATGGTGAGAATACGGGTGCAAGGACAGCAAAGAAAATATGGAAGGTTAAAGTAGGGAAGAAAAGAAAAACTTGAGGTAGCTAAGTGGCTGGGGTTTTAAATAATAAAGGTAATGAGTGGAATAGTAAAGAACAGAATCGAATGAGAGAAAGAAAAGTATCTTAAAAATTATGGACGCTTACGTGCCCACTCTATGCTAATATGCGACCCTGCCTTCTTCCAAATGATCAAATTTGAACCAAACATGGCATTTGCATAATAGTAACATTGGAAATTACCTTGAAAATACAACCCACAGCTAAACCCGTCTTCTGTCTAATACAACTTGAGCTAAAATGCCCGGATTGTTTTGGCGTATCTTTGTTTAAATATTATTGATTGCTTTTATTACGATACACTTTTAATTTTTTTGTTAAGGGGTCTTTTTTGTTATTAGATACAATTTTGGGATATTTTATGTTCGATATACATACGTTACGAATCCCAGAAATAAAATATGGGAAAAATTAAAAATGCGACCGTTCACTGTCTCGCCTGCGCGATCGCTTGTCCATTCGACGGAGCGGAGCTCGCGTTGAGTTGCGACACACCAGGCGATTCCTTGTGATTTATTCGGCGGATGGGGGGTGAAATAATGGATTTATATGTGTATCGCCACCTTCTTTGCCCCCGTTCCCTACAACCCCAATCTCGTTATGGCTATCGCGACCTATGCGATTTCCACCAATTGCCACCTCATCCCATCTTTATGATTGTAAAAACGCCCTCCGCAAGGATATCTGCATTCGTTCCTTGTGTTTATTTACAGCCGGAACACAATATTACCCCACGCTGTGAAAACCCTTGACTTCCATTTTTATTGTTTTCACGCCACGAGACCGTTATTTAGCCAAATCATAGAAGGCGCTTTGCTAGATATGTATTCGCACAGTGGCGCACTTTTGGCGTGGAGTAGATTAATTTTGATAACATCCATTTACCCTATTGGTGTACCAATGTATACAATGTTGAAAATTAGTTTTGTTTTTGCATTTTTTAAACATCTTGCGTACAAATTTGAATTCAACTATAAAATCAGCATCAAACAACAGATGGGAAGTAAAACAGTGGGTTTTGTTGGGGGGGATGTGGGATGTAATCCATGCCTTAAAAGCATGTGACACAATCCGACTCTTCTCCCAAATTCATAGCTTTTCAAATTCATATTTATGACTTCGAAACAAAAGCAAAAATATGTTATTTTGCTTTTCATATACCGTCACACAGTTTTGTAAAAGCGTGAAAATGTTTTTGTATACCATTTTGTTTTTTGTTCATTTTGAATTTAATTGCAGATATCAGGCCCGTATTTTTGTAGAATACATAATTTCTTTTATTGCTCGATGCTTCTTTGTCACTGTTGATGTTGATATTTTTTCATCTTCATGGAGCCATATACAATTCTCTTAACGGGTAGGGCACTAGGCTTGCCACCTCTTGTATGTCTTTGTCGAGGACAAGCTTCCACAAGGGAACACCAACAACCCGAAAATTTACATTTCGATGAAACTCTAGAAACTGACAGAGTACCTTCGTATAAGAAGAACATATTTTTTTTAGCGGTCGGATCGCCGTATCCCGAAGTTAAGGCATCGTTTGTAACCTATGCCTCGGTTATAAAAATTCGAATATTGATTTAATATTACTTATAATGTTAAAGTTAGTCGACGAAAGCGTGTCTGCTTGTATGCAAATAACATTATGTGTACAGCTTGATGCTTTTTAATATTAATCGGACATTAACTGTTAAACGCCTTTACAAGACAATTTACTACCAATAATGATAGCAAGGATTGTGGGGTGTGGCATACAATTCTAAAGTGTCGGCACACTCCGTACCACACAAACTGTAGCCAAAGAAGGAGCATTTTCATTAAAGGTTGAATTTAATTCTTTTTTGAACTCGTAACGCTCTTAAACCGTTTTCAAATCATAATAAATATGTTCCCTAGTTAATCCAATTTCTTTCATTTAAAAAATTCAAAACTTTCTAATAGTTCTAACTAGCCCACATGCAACAACTAAACCTCAACTGACAACAGTGTATGCGTTATTTTTCATGGCCTGGATTTTTTTATTCTCAATAATATCTTTCTGGCTTTGGCTGGATATATTTTTTAATTCTTAATCAAATTAAATTTAATAAAAAAAAATAGACAAATAATTTAATATTTATTATTAATTAAATATTTTCGAATGTACCAACTGGTTACGCTACTGTATTTCAAAGAATTTTTGGGTGGTAGTCTGAACGTCGACACTATATGGACTGGTCCAGATTTTCTTTTAATTTTTTACGTAGTGTCGTCGCCAGCAAGCGTGCTGAGAACGCGATGGAAAACAAGATGAACGGTGAACAGAAAAGAGCCGATCTGTGATAATTTATGCGTCGATTCGGTCTGTATTTTATAAAAATGACGCGTGGACGTTTCATTTTTAACGCCTTGGGATGAATTATAAACATTCGGCGTAAGTGTTTTTTTTTGTGCTTTCTTTGTAGAAGTATATATACGGAACGTATAGCATATCTTCTCAAGGGATGAAATTATCGACGGAAATTCTTATTCGAAGTTTATTTAAACTCATTTTATAGCACAGATTCATGAATAAATTATTGACTATTACTGGGCGCGTTGTTCCGCGAAATATCCCATCTTGGCACTTTTATTACAGAGCCAACATCTTTTGTAACTTTATTATTATTCGGGCAACGATATTTTTCATACTAATCAATGCAGAATATATATAAATGAGAATAATGTAGCGGAAAATTTAATGTCTCAGATCTTAGTTTGTACAATATTGTTGCTGTTTTTTGTTCTTGCTCGAATTGAAAAAAATTGTCCAGAGTGCTTGCCTTACATGAAATTGGTACGCTCCGTCGAAGTTCATGTCAAAAATTGTCCAAATTTGATCATAAAACTCGGAAACACGATCGACAAAGAGCAGCAAAAACTATATTTCGTAGGACTCTTTGAAGCTGCTGATGCTAAGGGCCGAGTGAGCTCACAGATTTAATCATAAAAAACTCCAGGACTTAAATCGAGATGTTTATTATATTAGAGGACTGTCGCATAGTTTTATATTTTTGAAAAATATTAAATGCGAAAATGTCTACTTACACCCTTCAAAAAAAGATAATAATTGTGGCAAGTTTTTTCGAGCAAACGGATGCGTGACAATTTTGCAGAATTTCCAAATCGTCTGATCCCAGATCAAAAAACTACTTCGAGAGCGATAATTTCCTGACTTCATACTAATACAGTAAGAAGAGGAAGCGAGGAAAGCGTGTTGTGGAAAACCTGTGAAAGCTTTTCTGTGTGGCAAAATTATCGCACCAATTCTTTAAACATTCAATAGCTTCTAGAGAGAGGCCATTTTCTCCGAATTGAATTAATAAAAAATCCAAATGTCCTAAATCTAATTCTTTTCTCTGATGAGAAAACGTTTTTGCTCAATGGAGGCATCAATAGTCAAAACAGTAGAATATGGGCGAGAGTAAATCCTCATTTCTTTTAGTCGCCCCAAGAAGGACAGGAATAGCTGAAAATCATATTATTGGACCATCTTGAGTTGCAGCATGCTGCGCCAAAAATTACAATGTTACTTCCTATGAGGCAAATACCGTATATGTTTAACAAATGAAGAAGTATATTACCAAAATAGTAAAAAAAAAACTGTCTCATCGCGAGGTCAACAAATTCATCGTAAATCAACGACTAAATGTATTGTCTAGGCAAGACGTCAGATATATTTATAGCAATTTTTATTTATGGGGACGTTATATAGAAATTTCACCGGAGGAATTCGCGAATCTCGATTTAACTGTGAAATATCGCCGTCTTTCGCGTCGTAATCCGTTTTAAATTCGTCGAACATAATGGAAACGAATGTTTGACTTAGTCCGTGGACAGAACTCTGGAGGATAGTAAGCGACGTATGTAAGTCTCTACGGCTTTTAATATTTATATTATATAAAGGTAATCTACAGGTCTGAGCCGATTGATATCGATTTAATTACATAAGAAATAAGTCAGAGTCGAAACAATGCTCTTATAGCATAGTAAATATAGTAAATTTGCAAAAATTAAATTGAAGGTGCTGAAGCACAATTCTAATTTGTTTACCGAAAAGTTTCCCGCTTCTACACCAATGCATGTCGAAACTTTTAAGTACGATGTGGCTTCCATGGTTTATATTTTTAATCTTATTTAAAATTTGAAATATTGTACGTGAGTGTGAAACAACATAATGCTGGATTGTTGCGTAATGCTGGTAACCAACTTGGATATGTCCAAAGTTGGATGATATTAAAAAAAAAATTATATAAGTTCCATTCTCATTGCTGGGTACTGTTTTCTTTTGGAAGAAAACTGTGTTTCTGTAATTCTGTATAAATTTCCCTTCAAAAATACCTTCAAAAAGCACATTTAGTACATTACAAACATTTCAGAATTTTCCAATGTGTACTCTTAAATTTATTGATTATTGCATTTCCGCCTGAAACACCCAAAATTAATAAATAGGTATTTAAGAACAATCGGAATTTATTTATTAGCAATCTTCAATAAATCTCTAGGGTCCTCATGTAGGTTGCCTTAGATACGTCTTTCGAATAACACCACTATACCTATCGCAAAATTGTTATGTAAAGCGTATTGCGGGAGCTGGTGTGCATAAATATGTAAAACGGTCTTAATGCGTGTTGTATTTGTATTGTAAAATAGCTTCTATATCAACTGTACATGTTTTACGGCTCTGTAGAAGAGCTTTATTTAAATGAGATTTCTCTTCATTAGACGCAAAATCAGTCCCAAAGCTGTCGATTCACGAACGGCGGCATAATCTCGTATGCAAAGCGGATCAACCGGTAGTAAAGCGTAGGTATCTTTGGGAATTCATTATCGGTACCTGGATGTTTTACTGATTATCGGCGCGCGTTTCGGCGATTTTTAGGACGAATAAAAAACGCTATTAACTAATCGCAATTTATGAGTAAATCTCTCGTTTTACAATAGGCTGGACGAGCATTTTTTACAAGTTATCTAGTATGAAAGATCCTTTAATGCAGTGAATTAAAATTGATCTAAAAATCTCTTTTAAGGGAATTGTAAATGACAATGTCAAAATTCTCGTAGCGTCATAATAATTACTCACTTTGTGTAAATAAATTTTAATCTTTTTTACATGTTATTTAATAAAGTATAATAAGTATGCTGGAAGTTTTATTCATCCTGTATAGGTTAATTTATTTTCGACCAGGATAGTAGGCTTAAATTTGACAAACTTGCTAGATTTTGTATTTGTTATGAGTCCGAAGAGAAAATGGATCTGAGAAATGAAGTTTGAGATTAAAAAGAAAGGAAAAATTATCATTTTTGTTTCTTTTACCTGTTTCATTTGCTTTCGCAGAGAAAAACTAAAACCACAATCTCAAAGCCACTTTCGATCTTCTATCTAACGGCTTACTCAAAATCTTTTATATGACGTTTCGGTTCCATTTGGCCATCACCAACTTTAGATTAGTTGAGTGCATAGTTCTCGACCTCCCCAACAGAGATCTTTTCTGTATCATTAGATTAATTGTGTTTTAGCTTTAGCTTTGCCTTCTTCACCAGATCTGGCAGTCGTGTGAGTGATCCCTCTACTTAGCTTTCGCCTTTTGGATATATCCCAAGCCCATTTTTTAGAGCTGCCTGTTGCGCAGTCACGTTGTTCTTTTGACAATTTAGCTTTGGCACCTGGTTTAGTATTCACCTAGATTTTTTGTCAGTTTTTCCATGTCGTCACAGTCACAGCCCCACACAACTAGCTAAGGCTATTTTCAAGGGAGTGTTGCCCGATGCTTCCAGAAGAAGGCTGACGACCCCAGATTAATCCCAGCGGCAATCTATCCTTCGGCATCTTGCTCTTCACCTTGCATTCGAGTCTTAGGTATCTCCCTTATATACATGATACAAATGAAGATGGTGGCCACAAATTTAATAGAAGCTTGAGAAAAAACATTTTTTTTCCTTCGACATTTCGGCATTTCTCAAAACTTTTTTCTAAAAATGTTAACATCTTCTACTTACACGACATTAAAACTTAATTAAAATTAAATTTTAAAATGATTTTAAAAAGTTAAAAACTAGACGTGTCGCTTTAAACTACTCCAGTTTTCCAAGGAAAATTTCTTTTACTTCTTGAGAATTTAAAAAGAAATATTTATTTACCCATTTCTATATATTAATAATTTTATTAATTTAAAATAATTATTATATTAAGCGAACTTGTTCGCATTGAAGTAAAACCTTGCCAATACTTTACAGCGGCATACATGCATACTCCAACAGAAGTTCGAACTTACATGCATCACGTTTACGTCCAGCATAAAGTATCGAATTTGCTATGAAAGCACTCACTTTAATTTTTACATAAATACTTGCTTGTCGACAATATATTTAATAGATTGCCGGAGATTCGATTACGTAAAGGACTATAAATCCACGCAATTCAATTTGCATCTAACCAATATATTTGAGACTTTCTCAAGTTCTGAACCAAAATTGTGACCAAATGATAATATATCGCTTCCCCGCAAGCATACATTTTCGAAACTTATCTTGTAAATTGCTTTACAATAGCGCAGTGGTTTGATTTTTAAAACAAAGAATCTGCCGAAGGGAATACGTTCAGATTGATAGTATGTGCCTTTAGTAACGGAGCCTACTGTTGTTTTTATAATGTCCAGAATTAATTTAATTCAGGTTCTTTTGAGATCCAGCTACCTACGGGGAACACCCGGAAGAATTTCACATTTCATCCGCGAGAACATATAAATAAACAAATAAACAAATCCAGCATTAATTAAAATTATTAATGCTGGATTTGTAGCTAAAATATTGAATATTCTTGTAATTTAATAAGCGTTAAGGGTCACTACATCTTGAAAATTTTATCAATCTTGTAAGCAAACGTGGTCATTTTGAGATGTTGAGTAATACGCCTGAGGTAGCAAAAGACTTAATGAATTAGCTCAATCACGAAACTACAACTTCATGAGCATTATATGATCTGCATTGAGAGATTTGACTGAGGGCCAATGTTTCGGACCTAGGGATAAAGAGAACATACCATACCCCTTTAAACCTTCAGTAGCTTACGAACATACGTCATTTCTGGATACATTTTCTTGTGATCCGATCGTTACTCCCGGTTCAAGTTACAACTGGAAATCCGAATGGATTCTACGAAATACGTTAGGCACTAGTGGTCTATTAGGAAAAGCTTGTTTCAGTGTTTTAAAGACA
>LR736864.1:10612571-10632687 GCA_902654985.2 Oryctes borbonicus | reverse complement strand
GGTGCGGCATATGATTTAGCGGCATAAGCGACTGGAGCTGCGGAGTAGGTCCTTGTCGAACTATAGGAAACAGCCGGGGCAGAAGAATAGGCTACAGGCGCAACGGCTTTAGCGGCATACGCAACAGGTGCGGCAATTGCGGGGGCCGAATAAGCTAAGGGCGCCGCATGTGCTGAGTAGGAAATTGGTGCCGAATAAGCCAGTGGGGCGTGTACAGCAGAAACTGAAAGTGCTGGAGCTGAATAGGAGACAGGGGCGATGGCTGGTTCCAATATTCCTGCACTGGCTGCAGCAATAGCGGCGAAGAAAACAATGTACTGTAAAATGTTAAACAATGATTTTTATAAATCGTAATAATAAATGCACGTAAATCTACCTTGGATGCCATCTTAGTTATTTGATGTGGTTGAAGTGGATGTGTACACTGTTCAATGCAAGCGGTCGCCCGTTTTTATATTTTTCATAACGGAAAGGTGGGGTCTCCGTTGCATGTAGATACATATGTAGAGGACTGGATTTTCTGCTTTTGCTTCTACCGTCGTAATTCTACTGCACTTGATATAATTTTTGGCACAACCTTGTGTATTGACACAGATCTCGCGTTATGTCATCTTAATCGTATCAAGTACGTATACGCACTTTCAATTATTTTGACCGGTTGTTACGAAATTTCGTAAAAATTGTTCCTATTCAGATTAGGTTTACGGCCGAAATCACTAGTCAGACATCATAAATAAAACTTCTTTATTGCGCAACATTAAACTTGTCGGCTAACGAAGTATTATATATTACATTTCAAACTAGTTCGTTCTAGCAAGACTCATTTATTTTATTGTTAGATATAACTGCATGTTTGGCTTTTAGAAACTAATATTTTTAGGGCAAGTCAATTATCAAGAAGGTTATTTGTATTTGTTACTTTTGACTTTTACCTAATAGAGTATTTTTAATTAACAAAATCGTGTTGTGGTTCTAGAGCGTAGAAATTTTGATTAATTTCTCAAATGTTTAGAATAAATTTTTAAATCAAATTTTTGGGGTGTATGATTTCAGGTGACTGCCAGGGTGTTCTCGTTCTTAAACATGCATTGGGTCTGTTGTTTGGCTTAAATAGGCCAATTTCTATCCTCAGGTAGTGTCGAAGTGCTAGGATTTCGTCCGCATTGTAGTCGTGAATCCGCGCTAAGTCACAAAGATATTTCATTGATTTTTTTAAAACTGTTGATACTATCAATCATAGAAGTATGTAAAAACTTCAAGGATCATTTTAAAAACAAGTGACATCCATTAGATAATTAATTCCATTCTCGTATCAATGCATGTAGCCACTTACTACGGCGTGTATAGTCTTGAAACTACTTCAAACCAACAACCAATTATTAGAATTAACCGGTATCTATGGAGTGTAGGTCCGATTTATGCGGTGCTGTGGGGCTATTGAATTTTGTAAACTAATTTACAACTGCGATAGCTATTGGATGTTTAATACCTGAATATAGCCTCTGAGGTTCATCGATAATTTACTCCTTAATGTTCTGTCTAATGGGGGCGAGGTACCCTTGTCTCTAACACCTTTTGGAGCATTCTACGTACAAATTATTTGATACCTCTTGATAAAGCAATTATATTTCGTTTGTGTATGCGAATGCTTCTACAGGCACATCGGTCTTTTCTTATGCTTAGAATTAAGTAAATTACGGGAACGAAAATATATGCATCTGCAATACTATTTCAATGCTTTGCACATAGCCGTGAATTAATTTATCAACCTTCACATAATAAATGCTAATTACGAATGCATTCATTAGAAATGACACGATTTCGTTATAATATAATTTGGAGCAGCTCTACAAGGTGGCCATTAAAAGCCATGCTGAGTGGGCTACAAAAGAAAGGCTGCGTAGTACAGAGACAGCTAATGAATACAAGAAATCGGAATGGTCATAGATAGCAGTGGACCTACCACTTAAAAGTATTTGTGGTACTCCAAACTAATAAATTCCAAGCAGAAATTTGTGCTTTAAATCTGTGCACCAAAAGAATAACAAACCAAAAGAACTCATAGGCGAATGTGTACAGGAGGTAAAGCGGCTGGGACCTAAAAGCGATGTTATTCTATAGCGCATTGCAAGCAGAGATTGAGGAAAATAACAAGCTGGCCAAGGAAGAGGGAATATTGTATAGATTCTTATTCTTGTGATTTGCAAAAGAGGCAGCTAAAGCATTACATTAGAAAATGGACCAAAGACAGCAAAACTAATGCTATCTTATCGCCTATACAAACCTTGGAAAAATCTAAGATCAACTATGTTGTGCGTACCAAGAAAACACATTATCCAAATATGTTTCCATTAGTTACAGACACGAGAATACCTTAGTTGGTCATTCTAAACATCTACTTAACTGAAGAATGAAGATACTAGACCAGGTACATGAAAGGTCTCCATCTATTTTAACCCACACTAAGGTTACAGGTTTCGATGCCATTATCTGCTTGAATAGTAACAATAATACTGACGACGAACATAAATCCTTCATGGTCTCTCATTGGTTTTACTTTACTGTAACGGCTTACTGGAATACACAAATTATTGTTAAATATTGTAAAATACTAAATATGCCAAATATCTTTGTCGTTCGAGCGAAACTTTAAGCCTAAAAAACAGAAAAAATCACTAAGGGTCTGGTGATAGAGCGGGTGGAAAATTTTTGGGTTATTTAGCGCTCAGCTCTGAAAACTTGTTCAAGGTTTCTTCACCGATTCTCCAAATTTATCTACCAGCATGCGCATATCAAACTCCTTATTCTATTCTATATTTAAGATTAATAAATTTAAGGTAATATATAGTAAAAGCCATCACAGATGAAGCAAAGAGAATAGTGTTTGCCCCACATAGTTTACTTCTTCAGATTTTGACCTAAAATATTAAATCTTTATTTATTCTTTCATTCTCTTTTAGAAAAAAATAACGTCCAGGTCACATATAGTATTTACGCGTGCAGGAATAGCACTGACTACAGTATCTATAAACCCATTCAGATAAATAATGAGATCTTTAAAATGTATGTTTTATGTTATTTTACAAGAAAATGTAGATATTGGATCATAAAGGCGCGCCTTCAAAGTACATATGTATTTTTATTACTGAGTAATAAAAATTATGAAATAAGTTGGTCAAGAATATTATAAACTTTGTTATTGCATCCAAGACAAAGAACTACTGAATATGACGATATCTAATATTAATTGTATCCACCAGCAACGAAGTGTCCTTGAGCTTTACTTTGCGTTGAAAAGCATCATAAACTTGCGTGTATTACAGCTGTTCTAAGCATTTTTTTTCGGTCGGATTCGTGGATCGAGTGAGTAGAATAGTTATGTCAGTTGGGCCGCAAAATATCATATACTTTCTAATGAAGGTTCAAATTCATATTTTATAGCTACCACTTCTATCTCAGGCATGTCATGTAAACAGTTCCCTGAACAGCTTGAGGGACTCCTCGAACAGCTTGAACAGATCCCTGAACAGTTTGAGTAGCTTCCTGAACAGCTTGTACAACTCCCTAAATAATTTGAACAATTTTCTAAACAGCTTAAGCAACTCTTGGATCAACTGCTCCCGTTTTAAATTTACCGCCAAGGGATAAAAAGGCCACGTGACTTGCATGAGGCAAGAGTGGTCAGGGTAAAATCTCAATTTGAACCTTCATAAGAAAATACATTGGATTTTTACCTTAGTCTCAAACTATCCATTAGCACTTCATCATTGTTATCCACAATAAAATTACGTATCCGGAAGTATTTAGGACAATGTTAGATATCAAAACAAGACTTTTCATTGAATTGCGGAATTTACAAAGAGTTATATTATTTCAAAACAAAAGTACAGAATACAGGTATAAATTCCGTATAGAATTCAAAATTCGTGCATGGCATCCGTAACGTACTGCTTGGATATGTCAATACATTACTAAACTGCAGCTAGCGATATGCATAAATTTTCAGCAGTCAGTACGAGGACGGAAATAAGGAAAACGATTTCCAGATAAGAGATCAACCTAAGGAGTAATATGCTTTGTGCGGAATGAACTCATCTGGAAAGTTCCTCCTTTTCGCCGTCGTTTCTCCTTCTTTTTCCCTGATCTTTGTGCCGCCGATGCAATTCAATACATCGGAATAATTTAACAAGGTACGCACACCACATAAATATTCCGTGTTCTATGCCTTTCGTATATTTTTTGATTAAAATTAATTTGCCGCAGCGTTACGATGTGAAGAATAATAATAATATTTCTTGGGTGTTTTGGACACTCGGGAAACGTACGACGAAGCAATAACTTTGAGTTCTTTTACTCAATACATCTCTAACCTATTTTATAATAAATCGCGTTCATGCAGTGCTTGATTTGCGAAGAAGTTTGTTTAGAAGAAGTGGAGTCAAGGAGAAGTTACGTTTTTTCCTCGTAAAGAACAACTTAAAAAACAAACGGAAATTTATAGAAAACAAAAGAATAAACGAAAATAAAGGGAAAAACCTAAAATAAGAATAAGAAATGAATCAGCTTATTATTGTTATTTATACCGCTATCAATTAACTATTATTTTATAGGCTGAGTGAACCGTTATTTCAATTTTTTTTATTTTATAGCTGATTTTGTTCTCATGCCGTTCAGGTAAAGCCGTACATTTCCATTATGGAATATCCTGAATAGTATTCTTAAAGAAACAGAATTTTTTTACGGTTGCAATACATGGTTGCGGAAGGTAATATAAGTTTTCATTACAAAAACAACTTACGTATTTGTATAATTTTGTAATTTGTTGCATTTTGATATTAGGGCCCCTCTTACAAGCATTCCACGAGAACATTCAACAGTAAGTTCATTAGTTAATCAACTTACATTTATACTCCTTGATTCGACGAGATATTAGATTTTGGATACATTCATACATATATGCATGTATACCCTAAACGGCATCTTCTCAATAGCCGTCGTCAGTGTTCATCCCCCTGTTTACGACATCGTTAGATGCTTCGCAACCGGTATCGACGTATGACGTGATCAGAGTGTGCGGTCTCCAGTGGAAGAACGGAGTGAAGTGGATCGGCCACTACCCCTTGAAACAAAACTCGAACTTCCTAAATATGTATGTTGGATTGGCCACGCCGTACAATTTATGACAATGAAAAGCAGGAGATAAGTGTAATAGAAATTTAATCAGGCGTATTTCGTGCTTCCTAACTCGATATATGTGTCTTTGTAGAAGTAAGACAGCAATTCTACTTTGGAAAAATTACTTCCTGTTTTTCAGGAAACCGTTGGGTTTCGCTTTATAGAAAACACCGTTATAAAAATTGCGCGCTGTATGTGCTCGAATCGGTTCGGATGTTATCTAGTTGATGAACGCTTTACGTAATGGTATGAAGCTGTAACCGATGAACTTCAATTTGATAGTTTCATAATTGTATTGTAGAAATTTTTTCTACTTTCTACTATGGATTACGGTCGTGAAAGCCTACACTCAACGAATATGCCTATTTTCTCAACAAAATGTGTCTATTAAAAATCCATATGCTCTTTATTGATTTTTCTCAAAGTACACTTGGAATGTTTAATTCAAGGCACTTATACGTGCATTAATCGATCTAAAATTGTTATATTTTGTTAAAATTATTTTTATTAAAGGTGACAGTAGCGTAAGTGGTAAAAAAAAAAAATCAAATTGACGTAGCAATAGTGATAACAATACCTATGAACACTCTGTATATTAACTCCGTATAACATGTTTTCCAAGACGAGTTTTGTTATTTACCTGAAAAAAAAAAATTCTAAAATTATGCTCGTTCTTCGTCGCGAAAATTGAGTAGAATTGGATTGCCCACGAGCGAATGAAAAATGGTCGGTAATACCCTATGGAGATGAGATATGTGTGAGTGTAGGCGGCAACACAACAGATAAATAAAACTCAATCATAGCGATTGTGTGTGTTTGGCCGGGTGACACTGCAAAAAAGTTGCGAAGGAGAGGAAGCAGAAAAAAAGAAGGAAAGAGCAAGCGAAACTTACATAACAGGACTAACGGTGCGAATGATTTATTTTTTATTTTGGCAGAGAGTCCTGTCGCGTTCTTCTCAATCGAACGTATTGGGTTCCACAGAGTGATATGTTTGCTTTGACAAGCCATTTCTCCTTTGATGTTCGTCACTTCTTTTGACTTGGCTGTTGGAGTCGTTTATATCTCACATGTAGCGAACCAGTAATGACTCACGCCACCGCTAAGATTGATTTGTTAGAAGCTTTATAAATTTTTATAGCGCAAAGGAGCGATACTTGAGACACTTACTAAAGAAATTCGCTTATAACAGGAAGCGCCCAGAAACTTTTAAGATTGTAAGTCGAGAGGAGCTTACGACTATGTTGTTATTCACTAGCAGTTATTATTAACGGACTACTTTATTAATTATAACATTCTATGTTGTTGGAAGTAATAAAGTCAGTCAATTTGTTTATTAAATTTCACAAATTATGTCCGTATATTCTGTAAAATATCAAAAGAAATATTTTCGTCATCAGTCTGAACTGAAGAAACTTAAACTATGCAAATATGTAAAAACTAATTCTAATGAACAGTTGCGATAACAAGTTCTATACGAGGGTAGTCTAAAAGTTACAGTACCGCCACCTTCAAGTTCTTATTCGGAAACTTGGTGCAAGGTGCTTAAGAATATCGAACGAGAAAAATGATTTTCTTCGTGAGGATGTTTTCGCTACTGCTCGAAGGACGAATTTTGCTGGTTGCATTAAAACTGTTCAAAAATGAATCTTCCAGAAAGAATTAAAAAATTTCTGTGGCGAAAATAAGGCTTTTATGACGAAACGATTGATGGGAGGATGCTCTTTTCTTTGATGAGAAAACATACCGGTTTTATCACAATGTGTAACATGAAGTTATTTTCGTCTGCTCATTATTTACTAAATTTAATATTTTTGTGTATTCATGTAACACATTCGGGGAAATCGTAAGTGCCTGAATGGAAATGTTTGCTAAAGATACCGGTTACACTGCGTCATTATATCTTTAAGCTAATTTATACCTAACCTTTGCATATTGAAATTAGCCTATTTCCGTATCCGAGTTCCCCGACTAGCAACATTAAATGTAATAACGCACATTCTTTCGCGGGCGTTCGATTTAGAAATAATAGCTCCCCATTTCTCGGTTATAAATTGCCGAAATCTTAAAGAAAAATGTTAGTACTTGGAGGCTTATCCGGGCATGTCAGCCCGTACGAATGATAAAACGTATTTAGAAACTTGGAGTATGCAACTCGCTGTTAATAGGTCCGATATTACCCAAATTCCGGACGGTTTGCGGCTCTCTGTAATGGGTATATATCGAAGCATCCGGAGGCGTCCAGTCTCCTGGGAGTCTGGAATGGACTAAGCCGGAGATGCTCACGGGAGTGGGTCGCGGTTTGTTAGACCGGTTTGTTATGGTAATTAATGTATATTCGGCGCACACAGGCACGAACACATACGCACAGGTGGGCGTCGGTATCCGTTTCCATCCGGCAAAGACTAGTGCATCAGATTTAACAGCTGCGGTTATCACATTCTAAATTTGATTTTCTAATTAGCGGAGGGGATTTGCTCTCCTATACTAAAATACCTGCGAGCGTTTGTAGAGCGTTCCGATGGGGATTATTGAATAAGAATTGAGCAGAACACGGGCGTTTAATCTGTACGTAACTCTCTCGCATTTATGTTTATTCTTGTCGTCTATTATCTGTTGTGTCGGTCGTACACCTTACAATTAGGCATTGCGAGGGTTTTACAGATTTTGTGATAGCTGCAGATATAAATTAACTTATTTAAAAAGGGTGAAAGAATATACATAGACCTACTTCGTTACTACCTGCGTTCTTTAAAATCTTGGAGTATTGAATGTTAGGTGGGTTAAACTTCAGCGCGGCTTCATTGAAGGCAAGTCCACCTCAACTGCTCTAATAAATTTTTATAATGAAGTAATGGTTTACAGAAAGCCTTCGACTGCGTGCAACACGACAATTTAATAAATAAATCAATTTAATGTAATTCACAGATTCGAATTTCATGTAACCCTATATCTCTATTCTTGTTGTGCCTTCTGTAACTGACTGCAGCGTTAAGGCATAGCGTAATAGTTGTCTTAAGCATCTGGTTCTCTAAGAATAAACTTGCTCTTAGCCTCGAAAGAACAAAGTACGTCGTTTACAAGAGATATTACGTCTAACTCACTAAGATCTTGCTAACCGGCGTTATCATCACAAAAAACTGTGAGAAGAAATGAGGATAGATGATTAAAATAAACTATTAATTAAGAATGCGTTGAAGAAGCTATTTGGACCTTATTATTGGTACAAGCAAATTATTATCGTTCACTGGTATTGAATTTTTAGGAAACTGTTGAATATTTGAAAACTTTTCCAAATAGTTCAGGAAAGGAATTATCTTCGGTCCACGCACTAAGTGGACACGCAGCATGCGTTCGGATATGTTCGACTAATGCATTATTTATACTGTGTTTCATTTTAAAGATGTTTCTATTTCATAAAATTATAAAGTACTACCATCCTGTCCGTTTCTTTATACCGCTAGCTAATTTCCATCTTTACTCTCCCAATAGCTATACACCCTGTATATCTAAAAAAACCCTTAATTAACTTATCCATTCAAGTACACCTTCAGAAAAAAAAATCTAATTGAGGATAATACGCAAATAAACACATCAAACATGCACAGATTCAATTCAGTATGCAGAAGGTGATTCAACTTGTACGACTAAACTGATTTACCAATTGACGCGTAATAACTTGACATTCGTCATCCGCTCATTCTCGCTTTATGTCAATTGTGTATTGCTGCATGTATTCACAAAATGTTACACGGGGTACAGAAGTCCATGCTTCAACTAACAAGTTCAATTGGCTTGTGCATTGCTAATGAGATTATGTTACGATATACGTACATATTATAATGTTGAAACAAAGGCAACAATGGAATTTACAAGGGTCACGCAAACTACCGCTTCTTTAATTGATAATGTACTTGTTAATTTCAGTAACTATTCAGGAGGTAACGTGTATTGCTTTGTCGGATCATTACGGTCAAGAGATAAAATTTGTAGATGAATTTGAGATCAATAGTAAGCCGCAAAAGAAAAGATTTACGTTGTGTGTTACAAGATGCTGACTGGGATGAAATGTTTAATATCCAGAATGCTAGCCTAATGATGGAGAGACTTATGTACACGATTCAGTCATCTAGTAATTGGTTCTCTAAAGAGAAAGTCATCGCCAACGGCCATTCCAAACGGACACCTTGGATAGACGGGCAACTGAGAACTAAACACAGAATAGAAAGACAACTGTATGAGGATGCTAAAGATGATCATATAAATTTTGATAAAAATTAAAAAATAAAATATTAATAAATTTTGATAAAAATTAATAAATAAAAAATTAATAAATTTTGATAAAAATTAATAAATAAAAAATTAATAAATTTTGATAAAAAAGAATTAGAAACATACATTACGACGAAGAAGAGAGGATAGATTCATTCAATTGCTGATGATAAAGTTAAAGCAATATGGTCAGGGCATATTTACCACGCCCTGCATTTTCATCTTTGAATGTGCTTGTTTTGTGAGGAAAAACTTCTGTCTTCCTGTCACCTGAGACACGAGTGTGGTACACTTGGAAACGAGACTTTTTCCTGAAGATTCCACAGTCCACGTTCGTATTTCACTTCACCTTTTTAAAAGAACAAACTTTTACTTACGTTTAGCTTTGAATATTTTTTTTTTGTTGAAGATGTTCTTTACTTGCTCAAGTTTACAGAATAAAAGTTACTCATTCACTTAATTACTTACTTATTTACTTACTTAATCTTGAAATAGAGCAAAAACCAATATATGCGTATACATACATATGTTACACCGTATATCATTTAGAACGTATATGGATGTACATATGTAATGTACTAAAAGCCACGTTTCGCAATTTAGACGTAAGGACGTAGGGATAATGACCTCCATATTGTGCCTTTCCTGGATTGTGCGTACAGAAGATGGGATTTGTGATCATTGATGGTTATTAATATGTCATTTCTGAGTGTAATATTAACGTTTCCCGTAAGGATACGGCAAGAGGTAGATTAATTCTTGTTGTTTGTTTCATAACAGTACCTTTCATCTGCTACAAATTGAGATTATAGCACTTGCAAATAGGTATACGTGAATTGCGAGAGGTGATGGATAACTATATTTGTCTACTACCGCAAGCGTAACCTGCGAAGTAGCTTTGAATTACGTTAGGTAAATAAATTGTATTCCCTGTGCTTTGCCACTCCGCTAGGAAGAGGTCAGATCTCGTTTACTACGTTTGAAACAAGTTGTAAATTATGAAGAAAACGTGTCTTTTCTTCTGATCTCATCTTTTTTTCTTCATTTTTGTCGATATAATTCGTAACCGGTAAAAATTAGAGATAATGCAGCACAAGTTGTTTAATGGACTCTTCTTTTTGCGAGGATGAACACCTAATTTGGGGGAAATTGGAAGGAAGAGGTTATCAGCATTGTTTCGCCTCGAAATTTAACGGAATTAAACAAAAGGAAACATGTCAACCTGGAACACTTCCGAACCTAGATAAACAATATCATTACAATAAAAACGTAGGCTTCTACGGCCAGAGTCAGTTGAGACTAAACGTGTTCCGGGTGTGAACCGTGCCATGTCGTTTTGGTTAAAATAAAAACTCGACGTTTCGCCTGCAATCGTATGGTGCTTCTTCAGGAGAGAGAAAGTTGGTAGTCACCGTGCTAACTGTTGCCTACCAACTTTCCCTCTCGTGAAGAAGCCCCATACGATTGTGGGTGAAACGTCGAGTTTTTATTTTAACCAAAACACGTTCAGTTTCAATGCCCATCACACAAGTGTTGCGTTTAAGTGCAACACTCTGTATATTCCGCAGTATCATGTTATGAAGAAAGTTCCAACAACGTTTCCGTTCCTTTCCGTTCGAGAATTATGTCATAAAAAAGTTAATCTAAAAGAAATGTTAACAAAAAAATTAGTGAACCGAATGATTAAATGATAGCATTTCGAATTTTTGAATAAAATACTGTGACATTTATACAAACTGCTGATAAAATAAAAATTTTGCAGCAATCCAAATCTACTCTTGGTACTCCAGCTCAATTACTGACGTAAACATATGAACACTTAATCCATCTGCATAATTTAACACGACGAAACGTCACATTGATTACGAACAATAAACATCATTCGCAAAAATTTCAGTAGAGTTGTTATTAGCTAACAAAAATGTATTTGGAATTGTCGTTTCGTTACTTATTTCGTCGGGTTATGGGCAATACGGGTTTAATCAGCAGAATAACAGCATCAATCGTTAAGAATCTCGTAAACCCTGACTTCTTGGCTTCGCCGATGGGAACGAATAAAGCGAAACTAGCGAAATTTTTCATTTATTTAATGGGCGGTCGAAATAAGAGTAAACCTACTTCATTTATAGGTGTGCTATTGCTTTCGGTAGGCCATAAAATAAAAATGTTTTTCGGTTATTTACACATAATGCGGGCAATTTTAGATAGAAATCGTGTACGATGAAAGAAGTAATTAAATTGTTAGTTCGCGGTTTAAAAACAATGTTAGTACGCCATCCGTGGTAACTGAAATGTAATTATAATAAAATACTTTTTTGATATAAATTTAGATTTTGAATCTCAGTGTTCTTCGCTGGATTTTAGTGGGTTTCTTCCATTCTTCGTATGTAACAAATAAGACTAGTTTCCTCATTGATAACATTTCACAGCAGGTGAAATCAGTAATAAACCAGGGCTTCGGAGAATGCGATTTATTAAAGAAACTACATGAATAGACATGGCGACATATGGGATCGAGTATCCCGGAAACGATACATCTGCTAGCAGTGAGGTGGGCAAAATGTTATTAACAGTTCATTTTAACCATGCTTTCAAGTTTATTTACTTCGTAATCGACTTTTTTCCTATTTGAAATTAAAAGCTTTTTTCTTGACAAAGTCTTAATTTGAAATTATAGAACAAAAACCACTGTTTCGACTGTGCCTCAGGGATGAACTGGCGTATGCAAAACAAATACTAAAACTCCGACCTATTTCGCTTAATCTATTTTAGGAAGCCCATGAGCGATTAGCCCAAATCTTCCATCAATATATGAGAAGCACGTTCTTTTGAGATACCCACAGCATCTGCTATCTCTGCAGTGTTTAGCCTTCCCAAACGTTCATCATAAACCAAGCTGGTATGGCCACATTCAAAAAATTTCACTGTAGCAAATGATGGTGCAAAACTTTAGTTTGCGTAGGTGTGACGTACACAAGCAACTGTTAAATAAACAACTGGGCAACCAACATTTTTCAAAAGTAACTTTCAGCGCATGCGCAATTGTGTTACAAGAATATTTTTGGAGAGTAGTGTGTAGTGCGTGTTCCATTGTTTCTAAGATTTGCAACTTTGCGAGATTTTCTTAAATTAAGTTTTTAGAAAACTAAAGCATTTGTGACAGAATTAAAAGAATTTTCAGAGTGAAAGAAATTGGAAAAGCATTTTTCAGACTTTCTTTACAGATGAACCCTGAGTGCGAATTGAAAAGTGGTTGCTTCAGAAATGCAGTTTCTAGAACTGATAAAATCTTAGAAGAAAGCTAACTAGCTTCCATTCTATTGAATGGAATGGGGTAGGTTCAATTGACTTATATGTGTTTGCCCTAATTTCATTTTTAACTTAAACGGATTGAATTTATTTAAACTTGAGCTTAAGAATATTACACTTACTGTTGTACAATTCTTTATTTTCTATGTATTTTATGTAACAATATATTGGACGACTTAATTTAATAGTTTTCTTTATTACATAATAGATAACTTCACGTTTTGTCTGTAACATATTTTCTCAAAAATTTTCCGTCAATTAAATTGTGCCTGACTATGGTAGAGCCGATACTGAACATAAGATTAGCAACATTTTCATTATTCACTCTTTTAGAAACAACAAACAAAAATGTTGCGTGGACCGTTAGTAAACATCTACAGAAAGGAATCATCTAAATTCGTAACACGTCAAACGTTTATCCATTGTGAGGAAAACCATCGAACTGTGGTGATAAAGCGGGAACGCTTAAAAGAAGTTAGAGCATAGTGCACGCGTAGTGTATAGAATAGGTGGATAACAATAATGACTTCAACAACAAAATATTCTCCCCCCAATACGTATCCCACAAATAAAAAATAACTCCCTCGTCGAGCTCTCTCAACTGATTTGTCATTTCTGGTCATGAGATCGTGACAAAAGAGACGGGAGATATGGTGATAATCGCGGAAAACAGCGCCAGAAACTGAAAGAGAGCATGCGGAAAGGACCACTCGACGATCTCTTATCAGCGTAGAGTCGTAGGCGAGCAGTACGCCACGGCACTCGCTTCCAGTCGATTCGTTCGCCGTTCTTGAGGCATTGCATACCATATACTCAGATGCGAACAAACGCGAAACTTCACCAGCCGACGATACTTTTCCCAATAACAGCGAAATCTTGCCGCTAATTCGCATACTACGACGAGTCGCCATCAGAAAAAGAAAACCGGAAAACCCTATCACACAAAGAAGTGTAAGAAATAGAAAAAAAAAGGGCTGTAATAAAAGACGATCGTAAAGTAATGCCAAGCGAGTCTCTGGCAATAAAGTATAATGCTTTGGGTAATCCGTCCGTTGGAAGTGTTTTCGATATAATCGACAATTTGCCCCGAATTGCTCCGCACGTCGCCGATTAAATTCAACTGACGATCCACATCTGAGATCTTCCACGCACATATTAAAACAAAAGAAATGTTCGTCGGGCTCGATAAACACCTTGTACTGTTCGTATCACTTCTAGGCATCCTGCTGATTCTCACAAAAGGTAAGAGAACGAATTTTTGACGACAGAAATGTGTGGTTTTTCACGTGGAAATACTGGCGAGGCTCATTTATAGAATTTATAGTAGACAGAGTACAAATTGCGCGCCCTTGTACATATATTTTTTGTTAAAGCGGACAAGCTAGGAAATTGGATGTGAAAGCAGAAAAAATCTTTCGCGCGGTAAACGATGCGTAAGGGTTCGTTTCGTTCGTGATAACCCGTGAAATATTTTTGTTCAAACATTTTGCGCATTGTAACACGAGAAATATTTTATGACATCATTTTTTTTGGCACAAAGTACAATATAAATATTAGCTTCTTATCAAGATTTCTTAAAAGTTCTGTTTCCCCGTAACTATATGGTCACTATTATAAACTTCCCTTGTTTTTGATTTTGTTAGTGTTTAATTTATTATTCGGGCATGCCGGCTTGTTTTATTCCTTTTCACTATGTTCATAAAAAAATACAATTTATTTTGCCAAAAAATTCCGAAACGTAAATTGATTATTAATTAAAAAAAAAATAAATCGACACACCCGAATAATAAATTAAACTTTAAATGAACAAAACCGATAAAAGAAAAGCAGAAGAGGAACTCTTCATATCAGTGTTTTTGTTTTTTTTTAATCACTTCTGATTATTAGTTTTGCTTATTTTAGGATGTTGAATACAGTGCCCAAGCTCGCAATGAAACATACAGGGCGTTATAAAAATTAAAATAGTGAAATTGTTCTTAAGCATTCTACTCTTATTATTAATTTGTATTTGTAATGTTATTAAAGAAGCTCGATACGAATTTGTAAGTTGGATCATTCTATTTAACATTCCAAAATAAGGAAAGCGATTGATCAAGAATTGCTTTTTCTTTAATAAACAATAAGAAAATTTACAAGGGTGGATACCCCGTCCTGGGACGCAATATATAACATTTAAAAACAAGCTAAACCATCCTAATAAAATCCTAACTTTGATCCTTAAGTAATACAATCCACTTTCTTAAGAATATAATAATATTCATTTGTTTTTCGTAAGACAATGAATATACGTATAGGGCTAGATGTATCTCTAAAAATAATAAAATTTGAATCAGATATTTAAGTTTATTTTAAACGTAATATGTCAAAACGTTCGGTACTGCAGTTAAATTAAACGTAACTATTCCCACGCACCAGCCAGAGTTTTTCCTTTTTTTTTAAGGATATATTAATTTAGTAAGCTTTTACGACAAACTTGAACACAGACAAGTGCTATCTTTACTATGTTTTATGGCTGCTAACGCACGCTAACAACTGGGATAATTCATATAATTACTGCACGCACATCGACATAAAAGTATGTAAGGTTTTTATATGCGACAATACTCGTAGACAGGAACTGATCCTTACAATTGGCAGTGAACATGTTAAAGTAGTGCGAAATTAGCTCAAGAATTAGTGCAAAATATTGAACTAATTTCGAAGCACTATCTAGATTGGGGATATGGTATCTTGCTCCGGGGATCCAGCAATTGTGTAAGAAAAATCTTCGTACTGCAAAAACAAATTATTGAATTGATTATTATTAGCACGCCGAGACTCCTTCCTTTTATGCAACATTGTCTGTAAAATACACGATAACAAAGCTACTCTTGCGAGAACCATCATGATTATGGAACCGTCGTAGACAAGGTATTAAGTTTGGTACCTTAACTCATATCGATTTCATAAGTTGGTTGTGATTATTCTATGTATATTGTAGTGTTATAATTCGCAGCATCGAGGTTAGCTTTCAGTAGAGCATAGTGACTCCGCTCTAAGTCGAAGTTCTTCTAGTGGTTGTGAGCTCGATTTTGTAAGCTGTAACTTTTCTTCTCTCCCAATATCTAGGGAGCGGGAGAGTTAGAGGAATTGTGTAAGTCCAGCCACCGGCAATAGTGGTGTTAATTATCCTCATAAAACACCAAATTTAATGTAAAATTCTTTGGTGCATAGATTCAGTTGCATTCTTGCATTGCTTCCATTAAGCTACTCCCAAAAATTAAGAGTTTCCGTTTGTGTTTTGTCATCAAAGTATTTTTGGAAAAAATTATCAAAATCTGCCGTGGTCAGAAACAATCACTGTTGAGATTTAATTACTGACTTTGAGTCTAATTTTCATCGAAGTAACTCGTATTATTTAAGTATTCAATTTCAAAGTGCTTATCACTCAACTTGTGTATTACGAATTTCAAGTCACGTGTGGTGGTTAGGAAAAGCTGAGTTCCGGAAAGGAACATATAAACATAGTGTTTATGTGAGTTGGAACATCGCTAGATCAGGTTAGTTTTCGCTTTGGATTTCTAATATTCATTTCAAATTCATTTATCGTTTTCCAATGGAACTTAAATTGTCGAAAGAGTGTTCTTGAGACACTCCCGATTCTCCCAAACCTTAAATCTAATTTGTATTAATTTCTAAATTTTCCCCCTCACAAATAACATTAGAAGAAATTACAAGGTATCTACACCAACATTTTTTTAAATGGCATGTTGTCCATAGAATATGCAATCAGATGTACTAGCTACTTAAACTCAATTAGTAACTATGGTAGATATTACAAAATGTCCCTTCTATGTATTAAAATCACCATACCGGTAGTAGTCTATTCAATTAACAGAAATGAAGACCATCCAGCGATTGATCTATTTGACTCTATTGATCAAACGAAAGAGGTCTTTTATATCTTTAAAATCTCTACAAGAGTAAAACGCCTAGTTTCGTAGAGAATTGGAAAACATTTCAACTAATGGTTCTCCGAAACTCGCAACCGATTCGTTCAATATGTGTACTGTGAGGGCTAGATATAAAATTGAGGAGAAATTGTAAGTCTCCAAGCATAATAACGTATTACATTTCTTTCATATTAAATAACAAAAAAAGTTGTAATTCTTTGGAAAATGTAATTTTTAATATTTAATTAGACGAACTAGCAATAACATGTATAAGTGAAAACTTTTCCGTGCAATGATTTATAATTAACAAGATGATTCTACATACCGCAATGCTACTGTCAGAGCAACTAACACTGCGATATCTACACAGATAAAAATACTAAATTAGAGTCTGACACGGTTTCCATTTGCACAAATGTTGAGAATCGACGGAGTTAAAATTTTACAGTATTCTGTCAATACTGTGATGCGGTAAACGGAGTGGAATAGGAACAAAAATTTTCGGTGTTACACATGTTTTGGTAAAAAAAATTCTGCGTTTCGGCGTTAATCTTCTTTTTGCAGTAAAAAAAATACCGTTTTAACATTTTCCTCTCGTTTTAAAAAATTGCCCCGCTTGCTCGAAAGATTCCTCGGTGAAGAATTTCTTCATTTCGCTGTTGATTTTTTTCGCAGCGAGACAGTCTCCGTACCAGTGTGAGAATTGTTCCCATTGGGTGAAAAGTATCTCTTTTTTCGTGTTATTGTTTTTCCCTGCGGAAAATATTTAAATATTTTTTACGTTTCACACGTCCGTCCGGCAAACGGTAGTCGTAGGTTCGAATCCCACCGGCGTTTTGAGATTTTCATTTCATTACATCGGTAAAATCAAGGAAATATCGATTTTTCAGGATTCGCCAATGGAAGCATGTCTCATTTCGATTCATTTTAAATGCAAAATTCTCCTAGAACTTGATAATCGCAATACGCATATATTAGCTTGAGCACTTCGACTTCGTTGCGTGGCATACATGTGTATGCTGTGCTTTAATTACGTAATTACGTTATTGTATCGCACATTATGATATGAATTATGCTTATTCGTATTGCGCCGACTTCATTTCGACGTTTAAGGTATCCCGATCTAGTCTGAACCCTCTCCGCTCTCTCTATTCTCTTCTCGCATTAATTAAATTTGTACATGTTTCCATTTAAGAGCGGCGTTATCTCAAAGGGAAATTCATTTGCGTTCGCTAATTTGCAACTGGAAAACTCCTACTTTGGTTAAGTATTTTAGAATGAATCCGACAGCAAATACACCAGCTTTTCGCGCCAGTTGACGTTGAATATTTGAGAAGGATAATAAAACGTTATATGAAATTAAGATGACTGTTTTACGCGAATCTGATTAATTTTCAAGTTGACAAGTGCTTAATAATTAAATGCGATATAAATTCATTCCGCTGCTCTCTGCCATCAAATTAAAACGTTTCACTCTTCGAAGTTCACAGGTTCAAAGGACCCCTAATGCAATAAAATTCGTTACATTTGAAGGGAATGTGGATTTATTTTTTTATAATAGTCAGAAGTTCTACCCGAAATATATGAAATTTGCTGGAATAATATTTGATAAGTAGGGGAAGGTGGGGCACAAAGATATCACGGGCCACAAAGACCCGGTCTTGCTTTTAATGAAGTAGAAGCTGATTTTGGCGTTTGTGATATATTCTATGCTTTCATTCAACCGAATTCTGTACATTAATTACTGTCTCCTTTAATATTTATTCAAAAACTTGCACGTCTCAATATCGCGTACTTGTTTTATAGCATTACTAGAAGTCCTGCTGCTTCACATCCACATTCAGAAGCAGGCTACATCGAGTGGCCTCACTCTTAGTAGAATGAATTCCAACATTAACTATTCGATGCACATTGCAAAGGACACGATTCCTATGCAATATAATTTTGATCAGCCTCATTAAAAACCGTTCTGATTTGGCATCCGGTGAGTCTCACTGCAAAAGAGGTACACGGACGGCTCGCAAATAGTCGGAACGGGCATAGGCAATAGTGGTCCTAACTACCGCCTAGAAATGCCGACAGGGCTGAACACAACATATTTCAAGTAGAGATTTCTGTTTTAAATCCACACGCCAGAAAGAACCTCGATGAAGGGTCACGAGACGCAACTATAAATATGTTCAGGAACAGTCACGTAGTTCTAAAGAATCATTTTTGCATTTATGTTAAAAAATTTCAGAGGTTCTAAATAAATTCGATCCTCGGTTGCAAAAATTTAATATTTACCACATTAGCTTGAACGCCAATTTTCGTGCTAACATAAAATTGCGATATCCTATTTTTGTTTCAATTTTTTCCTTTATTGCGCTGAAAGCGCAAACAACGTTGTAAACAGCGAAGAAAAAAAATCGAATCCAATTAGCCATTTAAGACGATTAGGAGATTTACGAGTTCGCCTTTTTGCGACGCGAAACTAAAAAATGTCCAATTGCAAACGCCGAGATCTGATGTATTTTTATCATCCTTCGCGCAGAGGAATCGACTTACACTGCATAGAATGCAATCGTATCGAAGATATGAATCGCTCTATACATTTTAGAACAAAACGGTAGACCCTATCAGTTGAAGCCGAACATATATATATATATTTTATGGTTAGTTCGGCAACAAATAGACAATAATATCGATTGCCGCTTTGACGTAATTGAGATCTATTTTATGTTATACCATATATTACGGGGAGTCGTAAATTTTTATCTGCGGTCTCCTTTCCACTTTCAACTTATAGATTAATTTGTCAGTGTTTCCAAAAGCTTTATAGCATGCACGAAGAGACGTAACGTTGTTGGGGCGGTATTGTCTTAATTTGTTTATTTAAGGAGGATCGTGCATCGCAAATGTAAGGCTTCTATTAATGTATTACTAAAAACACATTTGAAAGTTGATAACAATAAGTTTTTCGAAAGATTATCGTTTCGTCTTTTGGATAGCTAACAATATCTCTAAACGCGAGTCGTAGAAATATCTTTGGTAAGTGGCATAATAACATGCGACAGAACGGAGGGATAAAAATACGATTTTTACAATATAAAAAAGGTAACGCTATAAAAATTGCAGTGTACAATGGGCGATGTTTTGAAAACACAACGATAAATTACGGCAACAATGTAAGCTTGGAAGACGTACGCATACGCATATTTTTAGGAATCATTTGTATTCTTTAAGGGTTTAATCATTCCGCAGTACATCCGCAGAAGTCTGCAACAACTCTATAAGTTTACGACGTAAGCGTCGTAAAACGTCCATTACAATCTAAATAAATGTGGTAGAATAATTTCGTGCATAAGTAAGCGCATGGAGAAAATCCACGAAAGTTATGACATTCCTTATGTTACCACACACTTCTGTGTTTATTAGAAACTTGATAT
>LR736864.1:10496521-10607571 GCA_902654985.2 Oryctes borbonicus | reverse complement strand
GCCACTTCAAACAAATAAAAAAATTCATTTCTCATGCATAACATACGCCCATGTAAATAGAAATTGCCAAGTATACTTTGCACAATACGTTATTTAACTTGAAACACCCACGACTATAACTTTTTTAATTAAAAAGGCAGGCTAACGTCGCACCTCTTTCATCTTTATTTTAGTTAGGGTTAAAGCTTTTTCGTGGACATTCGAGCAATAAAAAGGCAATAAAAAGATTTAATTTTTGTTCGCAAATAAATGTAGTTTCGATGAAGGTCTATCAGAAGTGAAAATCTAATACTAGCAAGTTCTGTTGCACGAACGCCTATACAGGGTCTCTTACGAGGGTGACCTGGAATGAAGAAAATGAGTTAGTGACCGGAAAACCTAATTAAAGAATAAACAACGAAGTTCTTTATTCTGAGCGTGTTTAAAATAAAAAAAATCCAGGAATATTCAGTTAAAACTGAAATGTGCTGAGGAAAATGCAAGAGAAATTATTACTCCAGATTTAGTGCTCTCAGAAAAAAAAAAATCTAATCAAAGGATGAGAAAGGGTGCATAGAATATAATGTTTAGATTTCGAGATCATACGTTTTGTATTTTTATTGTAGTACTGGACGATCAAGAAATTTGAAACAAATTGGTGCGATTGCTGGTTGTGCAATATACGAACGTAAACGTTAAAAGCAAGCGACGCTATAAGAAATTTTTTTTCATTTAGTGTTTGTTGTTTATTGTGGACTAACAACTGACAATAGTGCACAAAACTTCTTTTCAGTGGACAACTAACCTGAAAAGAAACCAAACTAAGTATATGTCGATTTGATGTGGAATTTAAACTTGTAATTGTAGAATATTGGCTGAATTCATAAATTTCACTGAATTTATGGATGGAAAAAGGACCTCGTTCGGGCTAGTTTGATAAACCTATAAAAGGTTGATTCTTTTCTATTCGTATTAACGGTGTAACTGGTAAAAATCCGAAAATTTTCAGAGGTAGCTTTCACTCCCTCCCTAAGCGCTAGGTTCCACAAAAATGAACACTCGGTGGCACCTACAAATCTGCCAAGTATCAATCCAATCAGTGAGTGTCACATTACAATCTTCTCTTGTTAGAAATTTTAGAATTACCCTTATATACCTTGCGGTTAGTTACATCTAGCACGTTCCGAATCTCTGCAGCTCACTCTATTTCGATCTTAGCAGGGCATGGTACCCAAATAACCGGGTCCTAATCCCTTAATAAAGTTTAATTGCCGCTATTAGTCAACTTACGACTATCGAACATACATGCTGAAAAAGATGCCCTATCTGCATGAAAAATGTTTTTCGCAAGCTAATGCCGCAAATATCAATATTAATTAGATAGAATTTGTCGTTTCTTAACAAGCGGAATTGCTAATAGACCATCGTGCATTTATCATCCGAGCCCAAACGAGCTGCTAGTGGAACCATTCTCCTCCGACGGCATAAATTAATACGGTGGGGATTATTAACATGGTAAGTGAGGCCGCAATTCGCGGATATCAACATCCCGCGATGTATCCAATAAAACGTGGTCGCGCACGCGCAAACCTAAATCGAGAAATATGACTTACGACGGTCGGACTGCCGCTCATAATTCTTATGTATTAGCTCTGAATGCAGCTACTGGGGTAAAAACTAATCATGTTATATAAGACGGGATCTGCTGAATAAAAGATATTTTATGGCTGGCAACAAAACTACCATATATCGGAGTCGGTCTCTAATAAGCCCGTTGTATGTGTTATGCGCTTAGAAATGGCTTATTTTGGCTTGCCTACTTCGGCGATATATCGCGAAATATTGCGCCCAACGTGCAACCGTGCCCTTCATTTTTTTTTCTTCGGGGCGGAATGTCTGTCAGGTTACCCTTAAAGGAATACTATGCATTATTAATGAGTACTTGTATGTGTTTGTGATATTTCCGTCCGTACCGATAAGTCGAGGTAAGGTATGATCTCGGCGAGAAGTTGGCACCGCACCAGCCCGCAGGAACGGTCCAAATTGTTGCAATAAATAACGAAACGGATAATCTGCAGTAGAACTGACAGTTGTACCTTACTTACAGCAGACAATTATTACGTTTAAAATTATTTTCCGTTGCCGCTTATTGTTAGTTAAAAAAGCTACTGCTCTTCTTCAGGAAAAATATGTTATAAATGATTATATACCAAGCTAAAAATACATCATTTTAAAAAATAATGTAAGCGGGAACACCTGGAACGTCTTATTTTTCAAATATTTATTATACACTTGCTATACGCTCCAATTTTATGTTCGCACCGCCTGCTAAATCATACCACTGGTGGTATTTTTCTATTAGATAGTGTAGGATGGTACAACTTTTTGTACTAATTCTGAAGCATAGCATGTATTGCATCGCATAAAACAGTTTTTATATTTACCGACAACATTGTTGTTTTGAAATAATTTCGTAGATGTGAAAACAGTGTCATATCTAGAGATGACAAAGGCAGGTGAAATTATTCCTTTTTTGCAGCGACTAGACAGACTCGTGTCTATTCGTCTCACAAGAAAGGGTTCGTGATGCCTGCTGGTTTTCCCGAGAGTCGACAAAACACGAGTCTATCTAGTCGCTGCAAAAAAAATAATTTCACCTGTCTTGGTCATCTCTAGTCATAAGTGGCAAAGCGTGGTTCCATAATTTCATGAAATGCCATCCATGCCTATCACTTACACAACCAGAAATTCAATAGAAAAAATGTTAACGAGTTTTCTGACATTCTTGAGAGAACCGTCGATCCATACGGCTTTACAGCGTTGATTATATACAATGTTGATTGATGAAAGTGGATTTTTCACTGTACAAAGTGCCGTATCGCAATACAATATGGCAGCTATCTTGAGCGAGGCGTATTTTCAATCTGCATCCACAGCAACTATCACTAATGCATTTAAAGCTGTCAGAATATAGCCGGTTGATAGAAGCGTCTTTAGTGATGCCGATTTTGTGGCTGCTGAAGCTTTACTATATAATTAAAACACTGCTGATGATCAGAATGGCATGGCACCAGAAACAGTTGATGGCGAGCAGAATCTAGTGACCCCAGGGTCACTACCTGATGACGTAAATGTAATAATTACACCAGAAATAGACAATTCTGACAGGAATGGAGCTACATCCGAATCAACAAACAATGTATCTGTGCAAGAGATTCTACTGCTTCCAGAAGAAGTTAACAATGCAAAAAAAAACGTAAGGTGTGCCAGCCTGCAGTTATTACGAGCAGTACTCTATACAGAAATGAGTTGGAAGCTCGACCAAAAGAACGCCAGCACAGAGCCTTACAAGCAATGAAAAATTTGAACCAACCTGCTCAAACCACGCCTTCCCAAAGCTACCAAATCAAAAGCATCATAAGAACGAATGACAAACGTTGAAGTGGATGTCCCTATTAAATCGAGAACCGGTCGTTCCAAACCCATTGCAAAAGGGTATCGATCTAGTAACAGACATTGAAATAGAAGTGAACCCAGCTGAATGGTATCGTTTCATTTGCGAAAAAAACCTGATTGAAAGTATGTTGCGGTGTCTAAGTGTGGCCGTTGAGTCCACCAAATTTATTTTGGATCTAGAGCTGGTACAAAAAAGTATATTTGTGATGAATGTAAATAAACTGTTGCATTTTAAATTTGTATCTCCATGTAGGTACGATTTAGCCACTCGTAGGTACGATTTGCCCAACTCGTTCGGTAAATCGTACCTACGAGTGGCTAAATCGTACCTACATAGAGATTTACCGAACGAGTTGGGCAAATCGTACCTTTTGCAGCGTTGTGCAATTTATTTTTTCTTATATGTTTCTATTGCTATTTATCGATGAATTTATATTAGCATTATAAATATGTATTCTAACCAATCGTATTTTTTATCTGTCCTAATTTACCCCACCTTACCCTATAAATTATTGCACCGTTATAAACGGGCCTTAAAGTAATCTCTTAAAAAAAATGAATCTCGTGGACATGAATTTGTTTTACATGACAATCTCTATTGAAAAATTCCGAATTGTTTCGATAGGATTTTCAATCTATATATTTTATTTACTAAATATTAAAACTTTTCATTCACCAGATTTAGGGAGGATTTAGGGATATAGATTAAAAAAAATTTCCCCATGTTTACATTACAAAATTAACTCAATGAACCGTGTTCGTTGACTTCGTTATGTTAAAGCAACAAAAAAATTATTGTATTAAGTAATAAATTTCTTACAACAATAAACATTAATTTACTATTAAATATCGATATGAAATATACCTAAGATTTTAAGATTTAAGATCTCTACAACAAATACGGGATTTTTTTATTGATGTTTACTTTTGTATGTACGAATAGCAGGTGAACACGGTGAAGCAATTTATATGTCTATGCACTCGTATTTTTCAATTCCCTTGTCAACCGTTCGCACAGAACAAATCAATTTATAGCATGTTTGTGAAAACAGGTAACTGGAATTATTTCTGTTTACAGATTGTCTGTCGTTGAAATCGCTTCTCATAAAAGTACCGGAAATAGTGAAGTCCGGAGACACTGTGACCCTTTCATGTGAGTACGATCTGGAACAGGCAGCTCTATACACTATTAAGTGGTACAGGAACAATGAAGAGTTTTTTCGATTTGTGCCGAAGGAGTCGCCGCCATTCAGGGCTTTTCCATTACCACATGTCAATGTCGACGTAAGTATTGCTTTATATACATTTTAAAGCTATTATTTTCTTCTTTTTTCGACAAGCGTTTGCTTTGTCCAATAAAGCGGAAATGTGTATCGGCCGACTTCTTCTTCTATTTCACTCCTTAGCGGTTTATTAAATTTACGTACTTAAATCCTCAATATGTACCTCTGAAATTGACAAAATATTATACACAGCGCGAGCGGCGATTCGAATTTTATTCGATGCAGTACAAGGAAACATTTTTTTTTATATCAACAAGATGGCCATCAAAATCGTTGCCATGTTTGATTTTTGCTGCTTAAATTCTTTCAAATGGAACATATTTTTCCAGAAAATTAGAGTAACTGTTCTAGATTTTTTTTTTATATATAATTACCCTTTACACCCTAAACACGAAACTATGTAGATAAATTTTCTACTAAAATCGTACAAACTCGTGGATTTTGTTGAATATTTACTAACATCTCCACGTTCCGCATTGCCTTGAGAAATCCGTCCAGAAAGTTTTAATGCACATTTCTGTTTAGCTAAATTGCGAAAATGTTTAAAGAACGGAAGAAAGGTTCTCATTATATTCTTTTCATAAGGAATGTATTTTGGAATATGAGATGTGGGTGATAAAAAAATAATCTAGAAGAGCTTCTGTATTAAATTTTGTACTTGTAGGCAATAGTCAATCTATTGTAAAAATTACGCCAACCATTGAGTAAATGTTCCGCTAGCACGTTTGTAACTTCGTCTTAAATTTTTTTCTTGTAATTCATCTAAAAATTTGCTCTTTGAGCAAGTATGCTAAATACCTTATTTTTTAAAGAAGCCAAGAGGAAAAATTGTTTGGCGAGCTTGCTTACTAGTGAATATGTTCGCGACTATTTATTGATTTATAATGTGCGAGACAGCCATCCTGTTGGTACCAAATTTGCCTCATGTCTATGTATAATTTGATTAGCTAACAGATCTGTATACTTTGCATTCGTCAAGTTACCACTAATAAGAAACGAACCAATAATATTATTATTCAAGATACCAACCCAAACATTCACTTTTTGGGGATATTGAGTTCGCATATCAGATGTCCGGTGTGGATTTTCTACACCCTAAATATGTGCAACCGAAGCGCTATATACTATTTCTTGGAAACACAGAAAAGAGCATAATACCGTTTGTAGTCGCGTGAATTTTATGAAAGTTTTCGAAATTAATAATTTATTCTGATTAAAATTCCATTCCGGTAGAGTCTATTTTATTTTAAAATTCTGCGTTAATTTATTCTATTAAAAGTGAGTTTAGCGCAGTATTCTAATCTAAATGCATGAAGTTTCGGTATCTATAAATACAAGTTTATCCGCGCACATTCGCACGAAAACGGGGAGCCGGCTAAATGATAATTGAAATTTTGTTGTTCAGCATATGAGCTTTTGATGCGAAGGAAGCGCGTTATAAAATTTAATTTCGTGAAAGCAGAAAACACTTCAATTATCCGACGTAAGCAGTCCTCTTTTTATATGAAAATAGGATTTTCCGCATATGTAAGGATGAGAAAAAAAAAAATGAAAAAGCAATATTACACGAGGATTCGGAAATCCGCTTATCGCGCCATCACCATGGTAGTATTTATTGTTTATCAAACAATGCAGTATATGTACACCGTACATATATACAAGTGTCCCAATCTTCTGGGATTGTAGAATTATTTGCTATTTTGTCAATAGCATAAGATAATTTTTTTCAAATAATGCGATAAATTACATAAAGTATCTTTCAAAACTATGTTTGTACATATATAGGAAGTGATCAATACGAAACGAATCAAATATTTCCTTTGTTATTTGAAATTGAACATCCTGTATACTATTACGTACTTGGCTTCTAGAAATAAAGCAATATAATAGGCTTTTATATGTCTATTTCTAACAGATTTCGAGATATTTATAACTTTGTCCTCAATCGTTTAAATGGAGATACATTTATTTCTCTGCATACCTCTGGTGGTAGTATTATTTGGTTACTATGACAACAATAGACAAAACATACTAACATTGCTATTTTTAATCTGCCGACGTTTCGCTCTCAGTTGCATGGAGTTTCTTCTGGGCTGCTGCATGTTTCACCGTATCTGTGAGAAGAACTACCCCCACTACTGTGGGGAAAGAGCAATGAAAAATGAAGTAGTACTTAGTACTTGTTCAGTCCATTAACATACTCAATCGCCAAGCAAAATAAATACGGCTACAAATGTAACAACGTACTTATTAGAATTTATATTAGCCATCTGTGTTCCGACGAAAATTCATAAAAACCCGATAAATTAACTTTTACACTAAGAAAATCTAAAGGTATTGCGGGTTGGGCTGCATATGGTGTCCTTCTAATATACAACATTGAAATTGTGCAACTGCGTGTAGCTAAACGTCGTAAATTAAATAACAACCAATTAGAGAAAGGGAAATATAACAATGCGACGATAAATAGTTAACGTATGAATACTGTCGCACGTTGGTCTTCGCTTTGCTATTGGTGTTGGTCTAGCACTTTGTAACTAATTTAACGAGAGTCTTAAGGTTTGAACTTGTGTTGCCAGGACACAACCGCGGTGGTTAATTGTATTAAACATACGCGAGATTGTGGAAAATCTATTGTCAAATTCAGATCTGCTGATAGTGAAATTACGAAGATACGACTTATTTCCAAAAATCTATGTAATTCTATTCGGAATATTTTTTATTAAACAATAGCTAACGTCAATTTTTAATATGAATGACATTAAAGAAATTTTAAAAGTATTCTAGTAGATAAACGTATAGACGGTCCACAAATAGAACAATAAATTAATATGCGTAGATTAATACACAGGCGTATTCAATGAAAATTGCTTCTCTTCTCTGGTGACCGCATTATATACTTATCCATTTAACTGTCCCGAATCACACTCTTATTTACTAATTTACTTTGTATGGGAAACTCGACGTTCATGTATTATAAACAAGGATTGCGTTCTCTACCTTAAAGCAGATATTCTATTGGACAGAATAATACTTTTGATATAGCCGAAATACGATGTTTAGTTTAATGCAAATAGATATGCACAAGCTTCATTTATATTTAGCGACAGGAGCTGGTATATCGATCGAACTGTATATAGATTCTGCAATATTTACCTGTTTTTGTGCATCATTATATACCAATAACCGCAATAACAATAATACTGCATTCACGTGCAAGGGAACGTTGCAGAAGAAAAATAAAGAAGCAGCGGAAAAAGCTTTTTTCATTTCTCTTTTTTCCTTTAACAAACGACCTATATCTCAAAATAATAACCATCAATATTCAAAAAATTATACCAAGCTCAAGAAAAAGAATAATAAGACTGTTGCTCATCTAAGAATATCAAAATACAGATTACCCCCTTCGCAAAGATATGAAAACCTTTCATTCAACTGACAACTGACCGCTCCACCTAGCCGATTAGAGATAGACTCCGTCCACCGTCGATATAAAAGCATGCTGATTTTCGTTTCTGACATGGTTTACACACTGAGTTGCCCCGCCTACCACCCTTCTTTCTACTGAGGAAGCCCCATGTGATTCTGGGGGAAACGTCGTGTATTCGATTACCTAGCATGCCACGGTCCAAACGCGGAACGCGTTTAGTTTTTACTGACCCTGGTCGTAGAAATCTACATCATTAGGTTTGTTTCTTATATATCGGTAAAACCTTTCTAAAGGAAATTAATTCTAATCTGATATCTTAAAAATTCATTAATTTCACTCGATCAGCGATTTCCTAGGACGAAATTGTAAAATATATTTAATTTAATTCCTTAAATCTATTTACACTTAATTACAAAATTGCAAGAACATTGCATGCTTTACTAATTAAGAATTTTGTTAGCTACTACCTTTGACTCGTTTTGCCAACACATTCCTCCGGGATTTCATTAATTTACTTCACATGTCTTCACTCCATTCACATCATTCTATTCTGGTCCCACGTTCAATTACATCTTTGTTATTTCAGGGAAGCTTCGCTCATTCTCTTTCCTGTACTATACATCCACCGCTCTTCGACGAAGTTTAAATTCACATTTTTCGCGATCCAGTTTCGCACACGATGATATACGTGTGGATAGAGAAAATTGATCTCATTCAAACGTAAAGTACTGATCGTTAAAATATTGGGACGTTTCGTGCCCATTCGTTTCGTAGATTTTTATGCGGTGCCTGCACAGATAAGACGTCTACGTCTATTATATTGACCAATATGCTGCAGAGCCGGTCCGACTGTAATAGAAGATTTAATCGATCGCATGTTTAGTTCACGTTGAAATTTTATACACTCCCAAAGAAAAATTTGTCTGTCTTACTATTTTCCATTGTTTAGTGAATATATCGTTTTAAGCTAGTTTTTTTTAAGCAAGTTTCTAGTAATTGTGCTGCGGCAGTTACACGCATTAGTGTAGAAAGATATTTATGCGAAAATGGGAAAATATACTTTAAATATCCTGCGGCTTCCTATTTATTTCGGGATCAACGCTGTGAAACCTTATACCGTACGTTCTATAACGTAGAACGTGGTTGAAATAAAATATTTGGGACGCAATGAAATAGCGGCTTTGATAGCTAAGGCAACGGTACAACGCTTCACCAAGCACCCAATCACAGTTTAACCGATGTATATGTATTTGGGACGCACGATTTCCGCGTCCTTATTTTAGCTAGGAGAGGGAGTGTTGCCGCTTAGTATAGACTTTTTCCGCGTTTTTATACGGTGTCAAGTAAACGAATTAAGGGTAAGTTGGCTAGTTACTTTTGATAATTCGTCAGCAGTTCCTGTTTTTTTTTTTTTTTTTTAATTATTATAAGGTAAAGGTAGATTTTTTCATAATTGTATAAAAATGGCAAATGAATGGGTAAATAGGGGGGATCTGTTCCCGCAGGTGCTCCATTACCATTAAAGTCTTAACGGCGCTTAAAGGGTTTGCAATGGGCGTAGCAGACGTTTATTTATTTATAAACCTTGTTGTTTAAATGGAAGACACATGTATTAAATAAGAATTTCATAATATCTATGAATTTATCCATTGGGATGAAAGTATATGGAGAGAAAGAGGAATTCCCTGTGTGCGGCTATAACTTCTTGAACTAGCTACAGAGCTAATGATGAACAGCACATCTAAAGAAATCTGAAGTTAAAGCTTTTATTTTTTCAACAAAAGAAAAATATCCAAAATATTGCAGTTAATTCTATCATTAAAGGTAGAAGGGAGAATCCTCCATTCGTTACCTCCAACACTTAAGACTTGTGTATGAAGTTTTCGTTGTGACATCCGTTGATGAATAACCAATACTACCTGGGTACAATTAACATAATTTCCAAGGTTACTGTGTTTTACCCAACCTTTATATGAATTTACAGAATAAACAGTCGAAGCTACGGTACGAAATTCATCTTTTCGCACATCGCAATTAAAACGGGACTCTATTATACAATCCGATTGCGGGGCGGCAACATTCCGGTGTTCGCACCCGGTAAAGCTATAAATACGAGAGTCGAGAGGACGCAAAAAATCCACTCGCAAAACAAACGGAATTTATTAGCGACGCCTTTTTTCCTTTGCCTTCTTTTGGAAGCATTATTTTCAAGCGCAAGGCTGAGTTATTTCTCTTTTCTCACTCTATAAAATGCACGTCGGACGCCCCGGCTCCGGAACAGTTCGGGGCGGATTCGCGCGCCCGCTTGCGGCAGGCGAACAACGCAGGACGCGCTCGAGAAACGAGCACTAAAAAGGAACTCTTTTGAAACAGGTCACGTCATGAGGTATGTACGTGCGGGAGTGCTTTCGATACCAATATTAAGGGCAGGTGTCTCTTGTGTCGCATTAGCGTCACATTACAGTCGAAAAGTTTGCGACACGTTTCGTCGTCAGATTATGGCGTTGTCTATGTGGTGGTGTAGGTAGTATAGTAGCGGTCGGACGGACTGCGATCCCAAACACGCAGATATTTTATTTATCGTGCTAGGTCAGATTTCTTTCAATGTTCGCTCTTGTTTATTGTTAATGAGGAGACACCTTTGTGTTATCAACTTTAATCAGGAAGAAAGGAAGCAAGGTAGAAAACTTTCGTTCTTCGCCCGCAACAATATATCTTGTACAAGGAGCTGTCTTACGAGAAAAAGCTTTCGTTCTGTGACCGTGGACGAAGACATTTATATAAACCAAAATTGAATTTACATGAGTCACAGTAGCGAACAGTGTTTGAGAATTCTAAGTACGTACGAGGGTAGTTTCCAGCCTTACACAGAAACGAATACTTTCTTTGTCAAATTAATTTTATTTTTCAAAATAATTTCTTTGTAAGTCTATACACCTTTCCTAGTGGTACTGGCATCTTGCTTCACAGAATAGACGTTTGCGATTATAACAGCCTTCTCATTCGATGATAATCTCCATCTTCCGAGCGAAACTTTAAGCCTAGAAAACAGAAAATTGTCGCCGGGCTAAGATCAATTCGAACCTTAAGACGATGCTTTGCATTTCGATAAAAATCCTGGTTAATTTGTTATTGTACTTTTTTAATGTCGCTGAATGAAGATAACACAGGAGATTAAACAAAGAATTTTTGTTCACAATTTCGAAAAGTAAGCTGGGGAATAAAAATAAAAAATAGCAGGAAATTTAAATAACATTAAAAAAGTAACACCGAAAACCCTTCTTGAATTATACATTTTTATATCGCCGCTGTTTAAGACATAAATTTCAATAAAGAAAGTGACACTGTACCACCACAGATACGTAATCAAGTAAATTATTCAAATTTATTAATCTAGTTAGCATTCCGCTTTAGTTCGCGATAAAACTTGCTCCATCAAGGCAAATTGCCTGCAATTTACTGCGTTTTATAAAATTTCTCTAACTAAACTTTGCTGAATGTGCCCGCACCTGTGTGCATATGCATGGTAATTATTTTAACAACCATTCAAAATTATTTTCTCTCGCTAAACGGTAAACGACGGGACAGTTGCTGGCTTATAAGTAACTCTATGAGACAACAATTTTACCTTAGTTGACAATTTGGATGCGTTTATTACGTCATAAAGGGAACTTTGAACTCGGTTGGCATTTAAAAAAAAATTCAGAAGCTAACTATGGAAATAAGTTTGTTGCTAAAATGAGTGAAATGCATGAGTGACGAAATACGTTTGTCTACAAATATTCATTAAAAATAATATATAAAATTTATGCGTACAATTTTAGCATCCCCTCGAAGTGGTCACCTTTCACCTCTCTTTCATGCAGGAATGTTCACTTTTTAATAGCCAGTTGTTAGTTTTCAGACATTTAATTACGCCGGCAGGAAAGAAACTACGAATTTTCGTAATTTACCGACGGAAGCCAAAATATATTATTAAAAGTGTTGTTAATTAGTTTGTTAACTGTTAATTATCTACGGAATGTTCATTCGTCTGCGCCGCATATCCAGCACCCAACAAATTTGTGCAACTCGAAAATTTCCTTCGACAGGCGCGTTCCCAAATGCGTTTCGCATCATATTAAATATTTCCGAACGTCTATCTAACAAAACAACGTTATTAAATTTCGCGTAAGTGTCCAAGTAAATGTATTCAACAATAAAATGAATCCAGCATGGCACAATATTCACTATATTAAGCGTTAATCCAAGTTTACGAACTTAATTTATTAAGTATTCATGAATGAAAAGATAATAAAGTTTGCGCTGTAAAAAAGTCGTAAACTTACAAAAAGTATCAACCGAGATTTGCGTTCGCTCTTCGTCTTAACTATCGTAATCTAAATTTAACTTCTGGAAAGCAAACAAACGAGTAGCAAAAAGTAGTTTTTAGAATTGCAGCCGCTTCCTGGTTTAAGTAAATGACGGAGCTTTAGATTCAGGGGTTATGCGCACATTGTGTTGCACGTTCTCAGGAGTATGTTGAAAGTTACGCTAGCTCGTCGTTAATTTGCCAGTAAAGGTATGTATATTGTACATACGTACAAACCACTCGTGCGCGAGCTCGTACACGTGCTCGTGCTTGTGCTTGGGAGATTCGCAAGATTGCAGTGAACTGTCTACACTGCTTGTGTAACTCGTTGTTTGCTGCTTTACTCATGGTAATGAGCGACAGCTAGCGTATTATAGCAATAATTATGACTATTATGCATTGTTTGCTTGTAAAGAAACGAAGAAAAAAAAAGCATCGTTGGTGGGTGATTTTTCTTTGTGGAAATCGAAGTAGGATGGACTTGACAACAGCAAGTGTACCTTTTTTAAGTAGTTTAAAACATTTCTCCAGCAGAAAAATAATTGTAATGTATCAGTTGCATTCATCGGATTATCTGTAGATTCATATTGGATGAGTTCGTATTCAACATAAGCCTACGTTCGGGTAACAATCTGCTTTTTTCGCCTCTCTTCTGGCATTTTCCGCTGTACGTTTCTAGACATTTTTCAGATTCTCGTAAATTTTAAGACATTCCAATATACTGAATATATAAAAATGATAATGAATGAAATGAAGCGCTTAATTTTAATTGGCGATCGTTGAGAGACGCGAGCTCCAGGGTCTATAAGAAGACTGATATATTCCCGGATGGAGCTAATTTTACCGTGAAAACTCTTGTTATGAATGAGTTTACCAAATTATATTGAAACTATAAATGAGAATTTAATTGAAGGCACGGTATATTCCAATATCAAAGTAATTTCTTTGTATCGTATTTTTCAGATATCTACTTCCGGACCTAACAAAGTGACTTTAACGGAAGTTAGCAAAGAAATGACGGGAGATTATAACTGCGAAGTATCGGCGGACGCTCCGCTGTTTCATACAGAAATTAAAGGAGCCCATATGACGGTTGCTGGTAATTATATACGAATAGAAAACCGCAAGTGCACGGAATTCTTCTTGGTTTATTGCAGAATTACCATCCGAAATGCCCAGGTTGAGTATCGAACCTAAGAAAGTTGAAATCGGCAAGACGGTAAAAGCGGAATGCCGTTCCCCATATTCGTTTCCACCTTCCAAACTCACTTGGTATATAAATGATAACGAGGTAAGATAAATAAAAAAAATAATATATTGAATTTTGTATAGTTTCTTTGCTGGTGCATCGTTTGATTCATCGTACTTCACAATTATTTCGTAAATATTTTGCCTTACGCTGGATTGAGCACACATTCTTTGAAGACACAGAAATTGTAGACTAGAGTGGCGCGTCATTTTATTCGAAGTTGTACTTTCTTCACAAGTTGTTGTTTTTCCGCTTCAACTGCCATATTCTTCCATTGAACTCAGATCTATTCCATTGCTTTCATATAAAAATACGGTTACACCATTTGTTATTGAGAGAAGTGAATTGGTGTTAAGGGAGAAAAAGAGTAAAGCTGTTTGTGGAATATAAAAGAATAAAGTCCGGAATATAGTAATATTATCCTAATGTTCTCAAAGTACCTTAAAATATAACTGTTACCTTCATTTAAAAGCGATTTCCTCTATTTTTATTTTAATGTACCAGCACGGCTCCTGTTCCAGATACCGGGCGACACTAACGACGTAAAGATTCACACGACGCATAACGCAAGCGAACACAGCGCACAGTTGCGTTCCACAACATCGAAGATCGAAATCGTCGCCGGGCAGAGCTTTTTTGTCTCGGGACAAATGTCTTTGAAATGTGAAGCTCGCATTCATCAGTTATGGACAGGAGTCGTCCACACATATATAAGGGACGAAACGCCCCTCTTAGCGCCTGTACTAGGATCGACGTCGTCGCACAGCGTAGAAGAGGACACCACCTTCGGTACGTTATGAAATATTAAGAAATCGAACGAATCAAATTAAAAAAAAAAGAACCAAGATGGAAAGTACATTACGTATAGTAATTGATTTTTTTGTATATAATATAAAATGTATATGCTTGATTATTTGCATGTATTTTCTAGAGTGAATTGGAGCTTGTTAGAATTCTTGGATCTTCTTGTTGCGAATGAAATTAATTTTAATTTCTATATTAACTTATTACGCATTTATACGCGAGGTTACTACGTAAATAATATGTTATGATCTCTTTTAAGTTATATCATGCTGCTGAATAGCTATAAATCTTTATATTAATAATTTTTTAAACTAATTTGAATTCATATTAAGGGAAGATCTATATATTACTTGCCTTACTAGCAACGAAAACACTCAGAGAGGACTAATGTCATGATTTAAAGCTTTGCTATTATTATTATTATTATTATTATACGGTTAAAATAACAATATAATATAGTAAAGTATATCACAATAACACTATGTTAAATTTAATATAATTTTTGTTAGAGCAACTATATAATTTATTGGTAATTCTTAACACAAATTGTTGGATTTGTTGGCATTTGCTACAATTGTAGAACTTATTCTTACATGTTTCTTCTGCGTAAAACACATTTTATCTTCTCAACTTAGCCCATCTAGTTCTTATTTTGCAGGCCCTTATAACATACGCACATGGTTGGAATATGTGCATTCTACGCCATTTTCTCTCTTATCCAATCTGCTGTGGTTTTCCTCATCTGCAGATTTTTATCAAAATTAAATTATGCGCTAGCATTCATTTAAATCGCACCCGTTTAAAGCGATCTTCCTGTTAAAACGAACCAATTTGATAAGTTTTTTAGATATGGGCCATTAGATTTCGTAAAAATCTAAAATTACGTTAGTTATCTCAAAAACTAAGATAAGTACAGAGATTGTTGAAGAAATACGTCTGTAATAATGAGGAGCTATCGTACGCTGTGGATACTAAACATCCTGTATACTTAAATATAATTTTATGTTGTGTAGTGCCTTTTCTCTAATTATAGATTACTCAAGGGAGGAATTATCTTCCATCCGCGCACTGGATGGACACGCTGTACATTACGTTAATAATTTTATAACCTTTTAAGAACGATTGTTAAACATTTTACAATGTTTTCGAATCAAACGCACATATTTTACTATAGCACGTACGAAAACGTTTTATATCCCGTAAAAAGGCAATTTTGAAATATTATACAATAAATTATTGCAGAAAAATCTTATTCCCCAGCGATAAAATGTCCTCATTGTTAAGCCCTAAGGCACACCAATAAATATTTTATATTGATCAGTTATCTCTGACTTCCCCAGTGCGAAGCCCATATTTAGGAAAATTTCGTTTTATAGAATGTGTTTCTGAGCAAAATCCTGAACGTCGATACGTTAAAAACACGCCCGACTTTGTGAAATATCACAGATAAAAGTAATTCGCATTTATCGGAGATATCAATCACACTTTCGATTCGGAATTTATGCCCATTCTGTCTGTTTTTTTTTTGCCTCCCGCTCTCTCGCTCCTTCTCTCTTTAGCGATTTTATCGTAAAAAAGAGCCTCAATACATCACGTATCTGCTCCTGTAAACTTTGCATCGCGATATGACGAGATACGAACCGAAATAACTTTTTCTCTATGTGTGTTCTTTTCTGTTGCAGACATGTTCAACCGCAACGGATGCGAAACGGCCTCTCTCGGCACGCTCTACATTCTCGTGATAGCTTTGATACATCTGCTAGTAGCAATTAGGTAATAACTTTGTTAGTCGACCCGAAACTCGTGCCTGAAATTCAGTTCTCTCTGAAATGTTTTTGGTTTTTTTTTTAGTAGTTTAACGAATTTACCTATACATTCGAAAATATACTTCGATCGTACATATTATATTTTACTTAAACGTAATGTTATCTTGAAATTGAATTTGAGACGTGAAACGAAGAAGATAATATTTAAAACAAGTGTATTAGGCATGCAGATTAATCCAAAATGAGATTGAGATTTTTTAAAGTTCGCTTTTCTTAATCATCAACTTAACTTTTTTCGATGCAAATATTTGCGACGACATATTTTCATAGCTTTCCGCTTATAATACAGATTACTCCCCATTTCCTCCATGCGATGCAATCACAAATATAACTCGAAGAATATTAATAATGTGGACCCCTACTTAACTGAAAACGTTCTATGTTGCATCCTATACATCGCAACTATGCAATAACAGTAACACAAGCGTCAAAAGCCTTATTTTTTCTATTTTTCAATTAATTAATACTTGCATCTCCTATCCATATTATTTAAATTGACATTTGGTAATAATATATGATGGGACAAAAGTAAACTTGGCAAGTGACGAAGTAGTATCTGCAGGATAAACAAGGCTCAGTTTCGTATAAGTTCACTGCGGATCGTCCAGATTTATTTTTGCGCAATTGTTATAAATACTTGATGAGTTAACGGTTTGAACACATAATTATAATTAAAGTTAATATATTATTTAAAAGGGTTTTTATATTAGATACATTTTCATCTTCTTCTCTTGTCAAATTTTAATTTCATCTTTCTCTAAACAATTAAGTTTACCAAACCACTCTCATCCTGTTCAAAATGTAAAACTGAAAAATAACGTTTAAAGGTGCTAATAAAGCTCGATTATGGAAAGCATGTAGCTATCTACGAACTGCACCCTTACATTGCTTTAGTTACTCTATGGCGACTTTTACTACACATTGCATTTATTTATGGTTGTTCTTCATGCGCTTTAATCTACTTGACATTGCATTTTGGATTTTTCTGTCAGTATAAACGATGATTTTAATAGCCTCCAAATTAAAAAAAAAAAAAAAATATATATATATATAACACCTATTAGTTGCTACAAACGTAGGTTAACAATAAAAATAAGGCAATAACATAAACATGATGTATATTATTTGTGATCTATTATAATCTCCTAAATAATTTGTAGCATATTGTTGTGGAATAAAATGAAATTAAAATAATTTTTGTTTTTTTTTTGATCCCCGTTCGACTTGACTATTTACAGAAATTTGTTGAATAGAAAAAAAAGTACATGTTTACTTCTGTTTGTTTTTGTTGTAAAGTGGCGGTCACAGAGGGCAGTGCGAAATCAGTGCAAAAATTAAGGTACAGCACACAATGCAAATTAATATGACCGTTTATATAGCAGCGTAATGTAGTGCGAAACTATGCACACGTTAAATTTTGAAAATACCACTGCTTTCTCCATTTGTGGGCCATGATTGCTACAGAAATTGTTAATAGACACACCATATAACATTTCTGTGTAATTTCGTGCATTGAGAAAGAAGAACCACTAAATTTAGGTTATCTTAGGGTAAAGAAAATCATCGGCGTCAGTTGTCAAATTGGGGCAAAATATTGCACTAATTCTTACACTAATTTGACGCTACTGTATCTAAATGCTGTCTAAATCGTTGCATTACCAATTTACCACACCAGTACTAATATTAGCAAACATGGAAGAAATTTGTGCTTAAGACGTTGAAGATATCTAAGAAATAGCCTGTGCTAGGTACTCTTATCATGTAAAACTTGCGTATTCTCTTTTCTGGAAGATTTTGGCTCGATTCAGTGTAAAAAGTCGTTGGTTACTAATAAGGTTAACACTTTTATTAATAGCAAATAGTAAATGACAGTAAGGATACGCATAGCTGAGTGTGGGAAAAACTTCATAGCGTGGAGATATAGTCCAGTTAACCTTTTAAAGGAAATATTAGCTCTTGCATCCTTTTTTAATTTATACCTGTTTGCACGTGTCTATCCTTTTTTATGATGGGCATTGTTGTTAAGAATATAGCGATAATGAAATCCCGAGAATTAGGAAATCGGTTCCTTTCCTATCGTTAGCGGTTACTTGAACAGTTTAAATTGCTTCCGGAACAGTTTAGCCTAGTTCGTACGCCTAATCACATAAGCCGAAATTACCTAATGACTCAAAAGATTATTCATTGTATAGCAAAAAAGTAAAATTAATCTCCACTAAGCAAGCAAGACTTCATTCCCAGGCTGAAAAGATTTTGCTATTCACACGGTGAGTTATTCGTAGAACTTCATAGAAAATTCATCGGCCAATCAAAATATCGCTGAAATCGTCTTTTATGCGCTTGTTATTTTATACAATGTTGATTCTAAAATTTATTTAATGAATCTTCAACGGAGGCATTCCAAAATTGTTATGTTAGGAAGGGCACCAACCCGCCTGGGAACAATGAGGAATGTAGGGGCCGTTCGAAAACTACATCCAAAAGAGCGCAAGTAAGTTGGTCATCAAGACAAACAATAACCTACGTTTTGATAAAAATCCATATGATCTCTGCTTGTTTATTATATTGCATGTACTTAGTATTTTCATGGTATGAGCAATTGAACTTTTTCCACGGCTTTTTTAATATTATTTAACAGAGTACTTACTCACAAGAAAAAAAAATGAAATAATAAATCTAAACCTTTACATACAAAAGAAATGTATAATATATCTTATTAATAACTATAATATAGAGTTACCACTGCGCGGTAACATTATGGAATAAATTCATTCAATTGCAAAGAAAAGCTCGGACAAGTCAGTTTTATTTTTTTTAAATAAAAAATTTTGCAACAATTTTAAATTTCCCCCACTTCTGCTTTTCGAATAATGACGTCCCCACATAATAAAATTTTCAAATAAAAGAAAATACAAATTTGATTAATAACAAAAAGCAAAGATAAATGCTGTTATTCAAGAAATTAAATATTCGCAACACCATCCACCGGCCACTTGATAGACACATTTATTTTGTACATTGCGACTGACGTCAGGACTAATTCTACTCATTCTATATCTAACTCTATTTTGCAGCAATGTATCTACTTTCACAGAGATCACTGATGTCTTTTGCTAACACAAATGCATCAGAAATAATCCTCTTGAACACGATAGTTTGTTGTCACGTCTCACAGAAACAGAATGGCAGGATAGGTTCGCTTTGCTGTCCATATAACAGAATTACGTGCATGTTTATTAACGAATTTTATTTAATTTTTTTTGTTATTAAATTTATTTATAACCGAACAAAAATATACAAAGTAATCACACCTTTCATCTTTTCATCTCCTTGATCCTCGAAGTAGAATATTTTCGTCCACACTTCAGTTACATTTTGTACAAAGTATCAGTTTACGTCATTTCCTTTTAAATTGATAAAATTTTATCCTATATTTTACGGCGAAGTTGAATACTTTGTTGATAAAATATAGTCCCTAATCCCCTAAATCAAACGCTGATACTATCTTAACGTCGTTACTTTAGGAAGTCGTTATTCAAGAATGTCTTCGGTAACGATAAGATGATCCACATTCTGTATTCCTAAGTTCGCTTCTGAAAATCACTGCGGCTAAAAACTGAAACCTCTTCGAGCCGAAGATATGCACAAACGCTAAATAGTTTTATTGTCGTTTGATTTCGCGGAGGTCCAACGTTCTCCAGACAAAGACGGATATAGTTGCCGTTGCATTTCCTTAAACGAATAACCGAAGCTTGAACGATACGATCCTCATTAAGTAGATAAAACTTTTAAAATAGTAAAAGTTTATGGGTCGCGTCGCTTCCATGAACGTCTCTTCTGCAGCGGCGCTTCCACTTCGTTTATACCATCGCTCTTTTCTGTATTTCAATTTAAATTAAGACGACCGGCTATGAGCGGTGAATTTTTACATTTGCACCATTTAATTCTTTGGTGTAAGATATCCACTCCAGGTAACAAAATTAATTAAATCTTATTTTACTTGTCATAGTTCTCTTGAGAAAAGTAACAAAGCTAACATCTCACTCTTGTGCTATAACTTACAACCTTGTTATTCTTTAACTCAATAAACCGCTCTTGAAGTCTTTAAAGCTCGGTATTTACAGACGAAACTGGCAATTCATTATTATTATTCCTCTGCGATTTTAGGTGAAATTTTTACCTGATGTACATACAGATCTTACACGGAATTATGTTAAATTACAGCTTTGTAAGTAATATGGCTGGGCCATTAGCCAAGTTTTTGCAAAGGCCAATTGCAAATTGCCATATTACTCTACAACTAAGCTGCTTTTACCTAAAAAATTCATCTATAGCGCGAAATTTCTACTTGGCAGTCGTCTCAAGTCACGAGCAGTAAGGAAACAAACAAGATGATTTATTTGTTACTGTCGCGACACAAAAGAACTGGTTTTTACAAAGACTTGGCTATTGGCATACTACTTACGACACTTGGTTTTTCCGACGTAATTGAATTGTTAAAAATTCAACCCCGTTAAGTACCCGAACCTAACACCTCCCGTTCTCCGGACAGATTTACTCAAGAACGGATGTTATCTTATTAAAATAAAAATTTCAATCCAATAGCTGTGATAATGAAATATGAAAAATGAGCGGCTTAAATTGCAATTTACTGAATTGTTAACGACGTTCCAAATACTAATATTTATTCATCAAAGCAATATTTGACAATGAGATATTCTCCCACAAAATTCCTTTTACAGAAATTATTTTATTTGTTTTTTTTTTATTTGTAATAGTAAAAAATATTGAGGAGAGTTTTCTGCAGGTACTTATTTAGTAAATAACTTACATGATCAGACATTAATCCAATCAACTGAAATAGTGTTAAAGTAACAAAGGATATAATACTGCAATTAGGTGGTTACGCAAAATTAGTTCCCAAAGAAATATCGTTATTAAACGAACTGCTGGCGAAAAAAACCCTTTCCAGCAAACAGCTGGATGCTATTCAGAAAGGCACGTCATTAGAACTTAATTGAAATGAACTTTCGAGAAAATTGAATGGAGAATTATATTTATTAGTGTGAATGCGTTTTTTATTCAAAAACGACGGAGATAATCTGCAACGCAAGGCAACCGAATAGCGGAGTGTATTTAAAATGGCGGCGGCGCCGGATTTGCAATTGAAATTAGACCTAACCGAACGGCGTCCGTTCAAAATTAACATCCGCCCGACCTCGATTTCTTTATCGTTTTTTTTTTTTTCCACTAAGCTTTGTCAGAAAGGGCGCGAAACATGGATAGGTGGTCGTAATCCAACGATTTTCGCTAAACAATGGGTCCCGATAATGCGAAGGTAAGGTTCGAAAGACCAAGACCTGAAATATTTAAGGATATATGCCCACGGAATTATTTATCATGGGATTGAAGATTTTCAGGTAGATACGATTTACATGCTAATGTAAGCAATCGCAAAGAAAAAAATGGTATAGTAGGTTGAAATTATTTTCCATAATTAAAATATGATTTAAAACCATTATTAAAATCGTGTGAAAATAAACCCATAAAGATCTTTATTAGAATAAAAATAAAAATCATCAGATAGAATATATTATACAGGGTGAGCCCTAGAGAGTAACTTATTTAATAACTTAAATATATTTGATATTATTAATCAATTTACAAAAGAAAAAGCTAGGGAAATAAATATATAAGTTATTTTTATAAGGTGATGGAACGTGGCGAAAAATAAAACACCCTTTTTTTAAAAAAAGATAAGTCACGTTTATTCCATCTTTTTACATGCTTACTTCTTCTTACTTCTCTGCCAATCTAAGAACAGATAAATGACCAACTCAAACAATCAGTGGTGCCAACATAAAAGTAATTCTTACATTTTTATTTTTTGTTTACTATAAAGCTTGTTTTTGTGCATATAGGTTTTTTTTTTTTAATTTTGTATGAATTTTATGTTTTTGTTTAGTGTAGTGGTAATAAATTGACTTTTTCTTTGCCGGCCACCCCACTCCCGTTAGATTTTCTTATGAAAAGGGGCGCATTATTTTTAATAGTCCACGGACGACTCTATTGAGTTACTTGTTTGTTTGTTTCAACTCCCAGTTACATTTCTTCCTTAATCCTAGGTTTCTTGATTTTTTGTTCCACCAGCACATAATCTATTATTGATTTCTCTCCTCTGCTTGTCTCTATACCGAGTACATATTCACTTTGCTTTCTTCTGCTCAGTTACCTTTCTTAATTCTTCTTTTAACTTCTCTATTAGGATTATGCAGAATAATAACACACATTCTTCATAAGAAAACTTTTATTCAATAATTTACAAATATAGAAATAGCCTTTATAACTCTTGGAAATCTAAGATATTTAAGACTATTGAGAACTGGGAACGTTTTTACCTCACTTGTGTAACATACATAATAATCGCCTTAAATAGTGCAAATACATGCTTAATAATAATACACAATATCATAGCGCACGCAATGCAAATAGTATTCTAGCGAATTGAAGAACCAGTTCACTTCGATAAAAATAATCGAATATATCATATTGTTTGCATATTATTAATAATCTGACGAAGGAAATGGGGCGCTTTCTTCGTAGATCATCATCAAGGAATTGTAGGAACGACGCTTCTTCTTTGGCTAAAAATTTACGTCCGTCACAATAAAGCCCAGAATTCTATTATCTCACTTTACTTTTGACATATGCCTATTGATTTCGTCACTGCTGCTGCTGCTGGAAGTTATGCCTTCTTCCAAAGTCAATTTCGTCGAGAGACCTTCCAATTCCATCTCTATATATAATTGACTTAATTGGTCGTTGACTAGTACTGGCTAAAGCAAAACAACTTAGGTTTGTACAGGAAGACACATTGTTTACGATAAGATTTTAATTGAACGAACAGAGACAAAATTGAGATTTTTGTCTTTCATCTGAATTTACAAGAAATTGAAGAAAGTTGTACAACGGATAACTAGATAATTGAATTAAAGCTGGTGGGTTCTCTTAAGTTGCGATAAACACAAAAATTTACAACACTTCGTAATTTGTTAGATGAACCGATTCCTTTCTCACAGTGTACATGCGAGTACTTAAGTATACTCCCACTTATCTTAAAAGCAGACAAATAATGATCTAGTTTCAATTCGTAAAAGCTTACTTGGTGTATCTGCTTCAGCGTGTTAAGATCCGATTCTAAAATATCGCCGATTTCCTTTACGGACACTTGATATTTATAAATTAACTCCGGCGTCATAGATACTGCTTCCAACCATGGCGGATCACGTTTACGGCCGGAATAGTGTCTTGATTTCTGTCGAAAATTCTGCGATATAATTAGTAAATCCGTACTGAGAATGTCGGCTTTACTTACGTCATTGCTCTTGATTGTTTTATTTTCCGCATTGGTTGAGTCATCGTTCGACCCGGAACCTGTGTCGGTTTTCAAAAAGGAAGAATAGAACGAGGAATAGCTACTTTCTTCGTCCCCTGTCTGACTGTCTCTGTATTTGTTTTCTTGTTTACTTTTTTCATCGTTTTCCAATGACTAAAACGAACATCGATAGTTGTACATGGTTGTATAAAATTTCCCATAATTCTTGAAAGAAATGGGTGACGGGGAATCAAGAGTCAAACGTAACAAAAAAAAAATACTAACCCTGGTATTTACATTAAAATTTTCCATATCTGTTTCGTCCCCTGGAGGACTAACCAATGGGGAATCTGGTGAGCAAACAGATTGCAGTCCTAGATCTTTACGTGAACATTCGGATAAAGCCTGTAACATTATATCACTTGACTTTCTTAATTTCTAAAAAGATTTTGCATAAAGAACGTATTCAGTATAATAGTAATAATAGGATGTTTATTTACTAAATATCCCGGAAGAAATTACCTTGTTTGCTACGCTAGCTGACGCAATGGAACCCATTGCGCTGCCAGGCTCAGCTTTAACGGAAGTTGCCTGAGAAGCGGGTCTTTGGAATTGAGGGACCGATCTTACGCTTGGAGGACTCAGTTTATGTTCAGTTGGTGGTGCGCTAGTTGCGGGGATGGGATTACTGGCCTCTGAGTGAATCGGCGCTATCGGTTGTGCCAATGGGACCGGCACCATTGGTACTGGAGAACAGAAAATGGGAGGAGCAGCAGGAAATATTGTGTTGTACATCATTCCTGGCATGTATTGTACTAAAACAAATAATTTTTTAGTAGCTTTGCTAATTGCTTAGGAAAATTACGATAAATTCAGGTTCTCATCTCCCTAATTTCCTTGTTAATAACATGGTTTTTGAATTACCTTGAAAGCCTGCTAATGTAGGATCTGATTGAAGGGATCTTTGCTGCGCCGGTATGTAGTAAACGGGAAACATTCCAGTAGCAAAGTTACCATTCGTATTCGGTGTTGATGTTACCCCTGTTTGCGTATTGTTGATTGGTGTAAGGGTCACAGAAAATGGCGGCCATAAATTCACATCGTTTACCTGTAAATGATGGAAAATTTGTATGCTTTTACGCTATTATTTTGGATAATCCTGCTTACCCCAGTAGCAAAAATATCACTATTCAAAATACCAGACGCAATAGACGTTGGAGGTGGAAAATTTGAATTTCTGATTGCGTGAAAACTATTGGACGTTCCTTTATCGCCGTTTTTGTTGATTGTATCTTGCAGATGTTTGTGTTTGGTCACCTTATGACTATCTTCCTCCCAAGAATGCGAACCACTTCTCTTAATTCCATGATTACCATGATTCTAATACAATCGAAAAGAAATTAATTATAATTATATTTTTTTCTAATGTTTTCTAGTCCTACCTCATTTTTATCAACTTTTTCAGCCACACCGTTCTTTTCAGTCTTATGATGGGATTTTTTACTTTCTCTGTCTACTTTTGTACTGGTTCTTTGTTCCCTATGACGCTTAATCATTATTTTCTCCATGTCTTCATTGTGCCTTTAAAAGAATGTTATTTTATGTTATTTTCAAAACATTAAAATTATAAAGAAACTAATAATAATATAAATAAAAACAAACGGAAACCTACTTGAAGAGAAGAGCTTCTGTTAGATGAGGCGCCTTATAGGAGTCATTCGATGTGTGTGTCGCACTTGTTGTTGCGCTTTCGATGTTCGGATTACTACCGGAGCTGAGATTTCCGGCACTACCGCTTCCCGAAGCGCCGCTATTTTGAACTGGAGATAAGCACTTCCTATAAAGGCAATCCTTAGTTATTAAATCCATCCAGATTTTGTTTTCGTTGCTTATACTTACTGATTGTTGGAACATTCTTGAACTGCCGAGAGGCTCTTCGCTTCTTGGTCTGTGTCTGTAGTGCTTTGTAACGGGCCGGGTCTCTCGCCGCTCTCATCCGAAACGGTTGTCTTAGGTTTACTTTGAAAGAAGCGCTGGATATTCTCGTTATAGTTTAATTGATTGTAACTAGGAGGTGTTTCCGATGACGACTTACTGTCGTAATAATCGTGATGAGGAGATATTTCTCCTAACATCACAGAATCACGTTCCTATAAGATGTAAATATTACAGATTCTTATTGTATTTACATACAATTTTACTTACAGATATAGTTGGATCAGGATCCTGCGGTAAATCGAGTTGTAAATTCGATTTGGATACTTCTCCCATTAGAGTTTCCATAAATGTTGCCAGATCTTTACATCTTTTCGATACCTCATGTTTTACCGCTTCTGTTGGTCTCGTCAATTCCTGAAGATAGTCACCAATTCGTTAAAGAGGCTATTTACTTTAATGAAACTATCAACATACCTTGTTCAGTAAAATAACAATTTCTTCTTGAATAAGTTTACTTTCTTTCAGAACTTCTTCCGATATATGTTTAATTTTATCGTCTTTTCGTGTATCGAAAATGTTAGGATTGCTAGGTCCCTGCATGAATAAGCATTAATCATATTATCACCTCAAAAGCTTATTAATGTTACCTGTAAAACTCGATGTAAGCCAATTACAAATTCTAATCTTCTTGACCAGGGATTAACAAAACTCGACCATTCTGTTTCTATCATGGCGAAGCCACCATTTTGCACAGCAAAACGATATGGTTTGCTCCTAAATACCGAACCGGCTATTTGGCACATCTTCATAACCGATTCGTATACCTCTTTGAGGAATGGCATATCTTCCGGATGGTAGAAATCGAATATCGATTTCCCCAACATATCCTGCGGAAGGAATCCAAAGTTTGTCACCACGTCGGGGTCGACATGACTAAAAACGCAAGCGGCGGTGTGACGCATGCCGAATTTGGCAGATTTTCTTCTCTCGTCTGGCACTAGAAGATCTATTTGGTGAACGTAATGTCAAGTACACAAGTCGAAAAACTACCTTTATAGTTAGAATAAACGGGAACGGCTACGATAACTAGAAACATTCCTCCACTATTGTCGATATATTTCGCTTCCGGTGAATCGGCCACGTGTCTGATGGTAACAGTTAGTTGAAAGGCTTCGTATGATACAGCTTTTTCGACGACACCAAAGCCTAAAGTTTTCAATCCTCTGTACTTTCTTAGGCATACATACACGGTATTTCTAACATCTGTAAAATTACACTGATAAGCAACATTGAACCATTTAAAGCGATGTAAAAAGCGCTTACCTTTATATTTTCCCATAGAATCTGCTAGAGGCAACGCTACGCCTGTTGTAATTTGACTAGAAAACGTTTCTCGATCTTTTGGATGAACGAAATCTATAAACGAGCGGCCTAGCCACATATCTTTCGGAAAACCTAATACTGACGTTAAGCTTGGGGTTGTATATAATACAACTCCATCGTACATGGAAATTACGCAACAGAAGCCATTCTGTAATTCAAAAAGAATTTTTTACTTTAGATTAAAAAGATGTTTCGATGTTTTCACACACCACAAGCATTTAATAGCATTAAATTCCGCGAGATTGTATGCAAACTGAGCTTGTCGTGGCATTTTTTTGTAAAGAAAAGCAGACGTTTGTTTCCCTTCAGTAAATTTTTAACAGTAATCATATGTATGACAAGCCTAATTCACTTCTTTGGATTAATAATCCACGGAAGGAACTCGTATACTTTTTTTCCATGTTATACAAAATTACTATTGGAATATTTCTGTATTTTTATCCACTTGGAATTGAACACACTCCAAAAGATTTAAAATATAACGGATTTATTGATATTGCTTTTAAACGTGCTGCAAAAAGAAGAATATTTGCCAAATACCCAAGGAGGAACAATTACTTTTAATGGTCATCATGGAAACAATCATTTTTTGCATTCCAATATTTCCAACGAAGAAGCCAGCCACCGACAAAGAATATTTTAAATGCTAACTAACTAACAATGTGCAATATAACTTACTTCTGGTGTACAACTAGTGATTTTATTCCCCCCATCGTCAATAGATTCATAAACTACATTCGTTACTTCCATGGCGTTTTCGTTGTTCTCGGCACCCTCTTCCTTCGGATGGCCTTCATTCCAAGGAGACAACACGTCACCTGCAGGAGGAGACTCCGCTAGCATATGAAAAAAGAGCATACCAGAGGCAATGTGTTATATCTGTAGCTTTATTATTCGAAAGGATACGCGAAATTATAATAAATTGTTATTAGTATTACCTGTTGGCAAAGTTTCAGGTACATGAGCTTCTCCGATCCGGTTTTCATTTGGTTCTAGATTTTCTGCCAATGCAACGGTCTGTTCAGTAGTCGATGATGGAATAGCTTCTGCCCCTGGAATATAAAATTATTACTCAAAACTAAGATGGCGAATGCTAAAAAGGAGTGCCAGAATAAAAAATTATTGATGCGTACCTATCTTGATTTCTGTTGTCGTATCTTTTAAAACAACATTGTTTGCTCTGTTATCCGCGGGTGTAACTGCTGTTGGGGTGGAAGCAGTGTTTATAACAGGATTTGTTGATTTCAATTTCTTTTTCTTGTGTTCACGATCCTTATTTCGCTTGCTAGCCGGGGTAGAGCCATTATCACCACTTAAAAAAATTAAAAGAATATTATACTAAAAAGCGCGGAGTGAGCCTAATTGAAAGTTACCTGGGATCGCCACTAGGAGCTCCACAATAGCCACTACTTCTACTTGAATTACTACCACTATGACGCGATTTCGAACTTGCACTGAAACAGTAATTTATAGTAAATAAAGTATACTGAACCCTAAAAAAAATAATAGAAAAATGTTTAAATATTCTTACTACGAAGTCAAATAATTCGGTACACTTATTAATAATATACTCAATATGATCAATGTATACTGATTTAATATCAAGCATGACACCAAGATCCCTAATCTTAGAAACTCTGGTCAAGATGTTCCCTACCAAAATATACGAAAATTTAAATTTGGACAAATTTCTGATGTATTGTATATAAGTACATTGATTAAAACTTAAAATAGTTTGTTTTTGCTGCTACAGCCCTACACAATCCGCAATCAACTTAATAGATTTAAATATCTAAGTTTAAATATAAAAATGATTTTTTTAAGTAAGTGGACAGTGGAGTAAGTCGCTGATATACTAACTGAAGAGTAATGGGTGGGGTAATAAATCTTAAATGTGTGGCCTTCTAACTCAATAAATTGTAGAAAAATGTTAGATAGTCACCAAAGACCAAACTGTCTATTAAATAAATTAGCTTCGTAGAAACATATGATTCTTATCTTACCTCCTCTGGGAATTGCTATTGCTACAGCTAATGGAATAACCAGAATCTGATATTTTGGTATTTGTTGTGCCTGATTCTGACTCCATCTTTAATAGGTACTAAATTTTCTGGAACTCTTCTGAAACAAAAGCAATCAATTAATATACTGAAATTGATAAATACTGACAAATTGATATTAATTGTATTTTGTAATTTTAAAACAGATACTACCAAAATCCAGATATGCTGCAAAAGATCATTGCCTTAAAGTACGTACATTTACATTAAATTGTTATTATTTAATTTCAATGTGCATAAAATATTCGAAAAATGCAGAATGCGGCATTTTGATAATTTATATAAATTTTATATTAAAAAAATTAAATTAAAAAAAATTAAAAAATTAATATCATTTTTATAATTTTTTTTTTAGCAGCCAATACACAAATTTGCCACTATATTTCTTTCTCCGTTCAGAAAGTGATTCCATTTCATGTTGTTGTAAAAGGGCAATGTGCTCTGCACCATGCAAATGATCAAAATCTCTAAACCACTTTTGCACTTTCTCGATCATAAGATGCTGGTTTATATAGTAGAGAAACCACACCAACGAGGGATACTCCAATTTGCTTCGAACCAGAGCACAATACAATATTTTAATGAATGGAAGTTGTTAACATTACAGCGTGGTATTACAACAAAGCCAAACGATGCTCAATTGGGCGTAAAACAAAATTCCCGAGTCATTTACTTTGGTTTTCCTTGAGATGAGTTGTATTTTAATAGAATAAGCACAGATCTAGTAGAATTATGATATAGGTGCGTGTTGGGAAAATGTTCGTGTACAGAAGTCATAAATGCCGCATTAAAGCGATTCGCATGCAATACTTTTTCTTCAGAGGAGCTTTTTTTTTCAACAAGTTAACGCTCTCTGACGCACCGTTCGAAAAACTAAAGAGCAAAGATAGATTCCATTTTCTGGATTGGCCTCCCCAATCTCCTCAAAAAGGTCACAGACACGCTTCAAAAACACTACATCAAGGCAAAAAAGGAGTGTGGGAAAATACTCCGAAAAGTTAGTGAGTACAATGCCAAAGCGTATTCAAGTCCAAGGACATCATAGATAATGTTAATTTACATGCAGAATTTTTACAAACCACGAAGTGTTGCGCATTTATGTGATTATTCAACTAAAAATGAATTCATTCAACATTTTAGCGAATATGTCCAACTTATTTTGTAACTTAACAGAACCCATTAGCTTCGGTTCAATTATTTTTGCTAAATCAAACTAATATTAATGTTGGCTGTGCAGATTACTTTCAGACCCACCCACAAATATTTCAATAAAGTTTTAAGTTTTACAAAGTTTAAAGTGCTCTGTTTAATTGGCCAAGGCTATGTATTTTTATTCCATTCCTCACTACGAAGCAGCATAAAATCCGACGTTGGTTCAAATACGTACAAATAACAGATATCTCGGATATCAGTAACAAAGACAGTTATGCAATTTTGAGTTCATTATAAATAATTACTGCTCTGCACAGTTAGTTACGTAATATCGGCAAAAAGCCAGAAAAGGAGACCGAGAGAGAGAGGAGACAGAGAGAAAAGTTAATGTTTACAAGCACGCGTTGGTAACATACGGTTATTGCTATTAATAGAAATCAGGAATAAGCTGGTTATATAATTTTGGAAAATTCGTTACTAACAACTAATAATCATCATTGCTGGTTAAGCTTTGAATTACTAAATACATATAATTAGCTATTAAGAACCGCGATTAATTTTCTAGTCGTTTCAAGTTAGTTTCGTAATTTTCAAAAAAATTAACCGTAAATACGTAACGGTGAGTCAAAAACAATGTACTGCAAAGATCGAACTGTTTTTATACAATTTTACGCGTTGTAGATCTTTTGTAGTAATTGCAAAAACAGGGCTTTAAAAAAATCCAGGGTTTGGACCCGAAATATGCAGAAAAATCTTAATGAACTTTTTTAATATTTGCATACAAACAAACGATGTAAGTTATGGACAAACAACAAAGACAAAAGATAAAATCTTCAAAGTACCCTTCCTCCATTTCGCAGAAGCCACAACCCGAGGATTTTCGAAAGGATTCGAAGAATCCTCGGGTTGATTTGCTTTCAGTGACATTTTTGAGCTACTCGTTGTTGCAGTTCCTCGAGGTTGAAAATATTAGTTTAATTTTCAACAAACTGTTTTTTAAAATAACTGGACCGATTAACCTGCCACCCAAAGTATACTTACATCCAAATCTCGACGTAATGGAATTCTTGGAATTATTATTTTTTATTAATTTGTAAACACGTCCATGATTGCAAGATTCATATTGCATATTTCTTACAACACACGAACCCTATTGAAAGGACCCTGTTACCATTTTCTAATTATTAAAGTTTGCCAATTACGTTTAGGGTAATTATAAGTTCAAGGAAAAGGCTAATTCTCCTGCAGAATTATCTAATTCGTACATGAGATACCGCTTTTCTGAACGAAATAACAGCGGACACTACTAAGGTTGCTGGAAGCCTATTATCCTGTACGTATAAATTTCATCAATACATCGCAGAGTTCGTAATTCTGGCAGGGGTAATTTTAATTCGAACGAGAAGTAGATGATATAATCAAGCTTTTTGAAGCTATATGCATTCACGTTTTAAAGGCTTGTTCCGGATTTCGAAGCACGCTCGTCGCAATGTGAACGTCTGCTTTTGTAATTCCGCACACATGAAATTTATATTTAGAATTAATCCGGATCTAAACAAATATTCGCGTAGGTTGAAGTAATTAAACATGTTGGTTAAGTAATATTAATTTTCTGTCATCTACACCTCAATGATTTATATTTACATTTATATATGATATGATATCGCATTGTAGCAAAATAACTAGCAACAAGCACAAACCTTTTAGCTTACTTGGACCACATTAGAGGAGGACGAACCACAAAAAAATATGCATAAGTCTATGGGCTATTGATATTTCTTTTGCTTCACCCTCGCTCGTTGAGCCATATTGATATTTATTTTAGGTCGCGGATTGGACAGCCCTGACGGTAGCTCCTTTATGGTCGGTTTTTGAGTCTTGCAGTGCAAAATTTAAGTTCAACTTTAAGATTCTAACGGTGTTCCGGTACCAATTGAACCACATTGAATCATAGTTCAAGTTTCAATTCCGCGCTTATCTCGAATTTAGCATTAAAAACAAGCCATAAAGAGCTACAAAATCAATTAATTTATGATAAAAAAATCCTTCCACGTGTTGTTGATCTTGTATTCGTCTTCGGAAGACGAATCGACGAAATCGAAGACAAATACAAGATCAGCAACACGTGGAAGATCAGCACCACGTGGAAGTCAGCACTACGGAGTCGTCATACAACGAACGACGCGATTCAGCGGAACGGAACGGTTATGGATCAGCAAAGCGGAACAAAAATAGGATATATAACGAGCAGCAAAAGACAACAACAGCAGTCTTTAGAAATCTTCTGAAGAAGCTGACACCATGGTCAGCGAAACGTCAAGTAAAATTTTAACTACGCGACATCACCAGAAAGACATTTCTACTACGGATTACGGTCGTGAAAGCTTACACTCAACTATCTGTATTGAATGCCTTCGGCCCCCTAGAAGACCAAAGCAGTCTAAGTAATTTTGAAATTTAGGACGATCACGATTTTTTTATAAGATATTGCCTAAAAAGGGGACCTCAAGATAGATACTAAACGATATTAGTAGTATTATAGTTAACTCTAGAAGTCTGTAAGTATTAATGTCAAATTCCTCAATGGCGCTTGGAATTGGATATCGTCAGGCAAAAAGATAAAGGCTGCCTCAATTTAATTCTTTAACACTTTATCTTAAATCCAACTAAAATTCTTGTTGAGGCAACTATGTACATATGTTGTTGAATTAAACAAACGTGTTGTAATTCTTACTATAAATTTTTAATATTTTAATAATACAGAAGTCAGAAGTCATCGATGCAATCAGGAAATACACAAAATGTTCTACTCAAAAAAAATGTCGAATTTTCTCGGCATTCATATTACTTCGTAAGTAACTAAAAACCAAATAACTAAATCAAGCAATTTTTAAAGTATACATATTGTGTAAATGTCAAGAAAAGGAAGCTACTAATTGCAAGGAAAAGTAAACAATAATACAAGTCTTCACCGATAAATGCGATTTACATAAACACCGTTACAAAACCGATGGTATACATAATAAGCAATCGGAATACGAAGAAAAAAAAAATATTGCAGATTCACGCAACATCTTTTTTACCCAACCTCCTCTCTCCTTAAAATCGATTAAATGACGAGTGCCAATAAAACGAATCTCATGTTTCCCAACGTGATGCGATAGTATAACGACGTAACTCCTTGAAGTTCGTTTCTTGTTGTAATTTCTGATGGCTTTCTCGGATTTTAATTGGTATTATCTACAATTTTATAAATAACTAACATCCAACACGTGGATTACGTACATCTGTAATTTGTGAGACCACTAACGAGATGTTTTCCTCTATGTATTTCCCGGAAAAGTGTAGATAATAATACGTAAACTGAACAGTTTCTTTGAATAGAACTGAAGATAAACTACCCGCGCACTAATTAGTAAGAGCTAAATGAAACTTGAGATCTCGCAATCAATTATTTCTCCGAATTATATTTCGTTATTTTTTTTCAAATTTAGTCCAGTAGGATATTAAAGAGTACCTACGTATCATTTGGAAGTAATGTGCTTATATCCGTTAGTTGCTAAAAAGATACTGCAGCAGTAATGAAGCATTTTCTCTTCAAAATTTTTGTTTTTTGTTTTGGTTTCAAAATTTGGAGGAAAGACAACAATCCTTTTCATTAAAGTTCATTTTTCGACTTTCTCGAGACTTGGTATCCTTTGTTGTTGGCGCTATTTTTCGACGAACTTCGTCTTTTGCAAGTTTTGATTTTTTTTCCCATTCTTATTTCCTTTCTTCCCCTTTTTTTTAATCTTCCATTTCTATAGCACAAAATTCGATTTATCAATTATCTTAATTTAAAAATTATGTGAAAATGAGTGACACGCATTTGCCTCGTTAACGTGCGTGACGATTTACAAGACACTTGCAGCAGTAGTAGTTCTAATACACGTCAGTTTGTATTGTCACGTATCAAAACGAACAAAGTCGAATATCAAGCACTTATAAAATTTAAACGAGGAAAACCTAAAAAAATTATCGGTGAAGATTGCCTTTCAAAGTTGACTATTTACGAATGGTCAAAATTGTTTAAGCATGGTCGAGAATCACTGGATAATGATCCCCGTACAAGTCGACCTGTTGACGTGATCACGCCGATGCTATTGAAAAAACCAAGTGCTTGGTACTGAAGGATGCAAGATTAAAGAAGTGACAATTAGCAGCTTTAGTTTCAGAAACCACGGTTTCTGCACGAGTACCTCGAAATGACAAAAGTTGATGCAAGATGGTTTCCACGAATGCTTTCGCCATTCTCAGTATGAGACTTGTGGACGACCGGATTTGATTATCACTCGACTCAATCGTTCAAAAGCTGCCTTTGCTGAACATGACTTTATCAAAATTGAGCATCCACTTTATAGTCCAGATCTAGCACCTTGTAACTACTTTTTGTTCCCAAATCTCAAAAGAAACATGAAGAGGAACAACATTTGTGGACGATGGGGGCTATCGAAAGGTATTTTACAAACAAACCAAAGGAATTGTTTATAATGTATTGGAGATGTTATTGAAACGATGTATTCAAAAGCAAAGGACTTATATTGCAAAATAAATTTTTATTGCTGTTCTAATCTTCTTTTTTAAACCTAATCCGGGATTATAAAAACGACCCATCGTATTTCGTCTTGTGATGGATGTACCGAAGAGTTACGTAGTAAGTGTGGTAAAAAATAGTCTTAATAGCATAATTGCCAGCTCCTGTATGAGGCTTAAACAAAAATAAAATGATCCACATTGTTTTTGTTGGCAAGAGAATAGAATTCCACACACTGTACATAAAACACCACATTTTTGTGTCTTATTACATAAATTGGCATAAATAAATAAAAAGCAATATTTCGAAGAAATGCTGAAATATTTGTACATACAGAAATAGCATTAATTAAGAAGAAATATATAGCAGCGAGCACATGTAAGAACACGTGATACTTAAAGAGTGCGGTTCACAAATACAATTTCCCACAACTTTCGGCCACAATAGAACCCGACACATAAATAACTCTAGCAATTCAATGGAAAATTAAATTGAATTAATAATATCACAATGCGCTTACGTCACGTTGAATATTGTTTACGCGAAGTGATCACAAGAACCGCTTTTGAACAGAAAACTTTATGCTTACAAGTTCCTTTGACTACGTTTACCTCGTGGTAATAAAAAAAAAAGTAATCAAGGTAGGAGTCTTTTGTTGATGTATTTATGAACCAATTGTTTCGGCGAAGTGTAATCAAAATGTAATCAGCGCAGTATCGCTTTGAAATTGCCTGAACAAGACGGCCCACATATTTTCGAGTTCTAAAAGCAAAATGCATTTGTTTCTCCGTTTTGGGTGTATAAAGTCGAATCTGGTAGAGTTAAACTTAACTATACCGACCTGTTTGTATTGATATCAAATCGATGCGAAGTCATTTCCATATTCCATTATAGAAACGGTTAATTTTGTATTGCGTAAGCTTGTATTGGAAGATGTCCGGTGTTACATCATATCATTTCCCGCATTTATACAATTTAATAGTGTAAAATTACTAGTTTTCTTATTTATTTTAGTGTTGAACTAAAAATAAATTTATTGAATTCCTTTTCGTTAAACAAATATTTTTAAAATTAGATGAAAGAATAGATTTTACTTATATGCTTGTTTTATTACGCAAATTCTTAACGTCTTTATAGGAAAGGTCGAATCCAATTCCATCTTTGTTGAACTTGGCTAACTTTCTAATTTCGCTCTTTCTGGAATTCTTTTTCTATATTTTATCCTAATATTGGACTTCTGCTCAGCTCTTCGTCTAAACAACTCCGCTTTGACCAACTTATATAACACAAATCCCATTCGCGTGCAATTGCATGGAATGAAAACTCTTGAAATTTTAGACTGTTTGAGGAAATTAACAAGATGATAGCAAATTTTAGAAAGGAGGAGTTAAGGAAGGAAAATAGTGGAAGAGTTAAGGAAGACGCAGAGGAAAACTTCTTGGGATAGAGTTGAGTAATTTGCGTAGTCAATGACACCAAATTAACGCTAGAACGAAAGATAAAAATGTTGGTTTTCCAATAAACAAAGCAAGAAGATTCAAGGAATATGGACGTTGCTTCCTCGGAGGATTATGTTCGGAGTATGCATGCTGATTTGTTCAGAAAATAATACCTACCGCGTTTCAATCCGCTTCTCGCCTCTAAAAAGATTCTGGGTGCACCACTGGAACACTCTATATATTGAGAAACCCTATTTGGCCTTAAACAGAGCTATTCGAAGTATTTTTTTGTATTCTTGCAAAAAAATTGTGAACACAAGAGTTATGCTTCAACGTAACACCTTGTATATACATTAATTATGTATTGTTAAATATAGAACTTTTTTTTCATTTTGAAGTTATTGTTATGTTAGAAAACCCGAAAATCCGCCAACATTCGAAATGAATTTCGCAAATAGAAAAAACTTTGTGTGCGACAACCTTTCTTTGCTGATAGAATTAGCGTTTCTCTCTATTCATATCTTCGCTATTATAATATAAGAGATAACTACATTCATTACCAGAAAACTTCAAAGACTGTGAACTTCAACAATTCAATAACATCCAATCGAAAATTACAAAAAAAAAGGATTTATTCTGAATTCATTTGCTAAACGTCCCTTTAGTACAGAAAATTGAGAATAACATCCGCGCTTAATAACCAAACATATATTTCTTTGGGGTGAGCAATTTTATTCTATTATATTCAAAACATACTCACGTGTAAATGGATTAAACGAAGTTCAATCTCGATACCATTTTACATATAATCAATCAATGGAAAAATTACACGAACGTGTCTTATTTAATTTAGTTGATAGTTAAATTTCAGCACCTGCTGAGTATATTATACACGTTTGAAAGAAGCGGACCGAATGTTTTGCGAACGCGGGAATTTCTACCATAAACAGCGCAAAGTGATCTTGAAGCGCCCTCGTCACGTTCCCAACAACGTGAACTGCTCCCATCGTAGCAAACAGATTTGCTGCAACTTGAGTGGGCATTTATGCCAATAAATATACAGGTATAGTGATAAAAATGTAGCGCTTATTAAAAGGTTATTTTTGTGAAAATATTGCTGCAGCCCATGTGTACAAATTGTAAATGCCCTGATTTATAAAGTAATTCACATATGAGGCGGCGAAATGTAAGCAGTTGATGTTGCGTAAAGTCCGTTTTTGCAAAATTGAGCTTAAGTTGTTCTCATAATATGAGAGTTTAAGTACGCAAAGTATATGGATCTTAAGGTTTCTTTCATCTTAGCTAGGTCCAAAAGCGCCTCTTCAATTTTGAGACAACGGTTTTTAAATGTATACCCCATTTTAAGTTTATTGTGTGTGAAAGTAATATTCAGCAATGTACAACTTAAAACAAACATCACAATCTTAGTTGAGTGTAGGCTTTCACGACCGTAATCCATAGTAGAAATGTCTTTCGGGTGATGTCGCGTAGTTAATATTTTACTTGACGTTTCGTTGACAATGCTGTCAACTTCTTCAGAAGATTTCTAAATTTCTAAATAAAATATATTAACTACACGACATCACCCGAAAGACATTTCTACTATCACCCTCGTAGTGTTAATCTGTAGATACAAAAGTCGAATTATATTGGTTTTGTCAAGATTTAAAATAAATTTATTGTCGTCAAACAACGACACATTAGTTTTTCAATTTACAAATAGCTCGCGTCTATCACTACTTGTCATCACCACCTTTGTATCATCGGCGAACAAAGTCACAAAATTTGGTATATCATTCAATAAATCGTTTATAAAAATGACAAACAATAGTGACCCCAATATGGAGCCCTGTGGTACACCGGATGCAACATCGATAAGAGCAGAGACGTGACGAGCTACCGCGCCTCCACCATCAAAAGCCCTTACCGTCCACTCAAATAAAATTACTTGGTATAATTTTTTATTACAGTTTGAGATTTATTGTGTTTACAACACAAGGATACATTTGTTAGAGAAAGGTTAATAATTTTGACTTTTCAAGCGGCTCTAGTGAAAAAGTAAAGGTAATGTAAGCGATGTAATAAAACAGGAACTGTAACGCATTTGAAAAGGTCATAATGGGAGAATCTGTTCAATTTAATTTGCATATAAATGTGATAATAATCCACGTCTTATGATCCAACAGCTTGCACAATTGCAAGTGATTCAGTAGCCTAAGAAACAGCAGCTTTGGAGTTTGAATCACGACCCGGAAATAGCAGCCAAGGCGCCGCGGTGTCAATCTGTTGTATCTAGTTATAATGTTGCGTTGTAAGCAGGTTTAAAAGGGAAATACTAATTCCTGCTCTTGCTTTCGTTCTACCAATTGCAACAAAAACCTCTTGAAGATTCAAAGGTAAAGTGAAACAACAAGCCATTTTACATATACATTTATTTAGGAAGAGAGACATAGAATCATACGTAGTACATTTCACTGTTTGTAACCGTTACGACTTAAGTATCCGACATTTAAAAGCTATTGTAAATCTCCTAAAAATGTCGGATGTTGTACCATGCCCATCATCACTTTCGAATCTAGTATCATCACTTTGGAGTCTATAATTGGATTTCTATCGGTGTGCGTCTTTTTATGAGTCTTTAAAGCAGAGCTTTGCCTAAACGCCGAACCGCAAATATCACAAATAAAAGGTTTTTCGCCGGTATGTATACGCAAATGCGAACTCAGATCGTTGGATTGAGAAAACGCTTTTCCACAATAACTGCAAACGTACGGCTTCTCACCCGTGTGCGTTCGTTTATGTCTCGCCAATATACCCGATCTAGAAAATCGCATGCGACAAACGTCGCATTCGTAGGGCTTCTCTCCCGAGTGGATTCTTTTATGTTTCGTTAAGGAACTCGACGTCGTAAATCCATGATTACACACTGGACAAACGAATGGACGCGCACCTAGAGCAGATTAAAGTATATTATAGAAAGAGGCAGTAAATATCTGTGTACAAATTTTTATTTGTTATGTGTTAATTTCAAACATATGAAAGCCAGACGTTTCTCGGCGCCCTTTAGTGCATGCCTGCCGTTTAAACTTGTATTTTATGCTTTAAGTTTCGTATTAAATACAAAATTGGAGAAAATTTAAAATAAGGAAACCGCGTGTCCTGCTGACATGTCTACTAGATGCGTGTACATCCATAGCCACGGTTGCCATGTTAGTTGCCGTGGATGCCAATTACTTTACCTGTGTGTTTTCTAACATGGGCGCAAAGTTCTCCTTTACTAGCAAAGCCATTTCCACAGAAAGTACATATATGCGCCTTAACGCCACTGTGCCTGATTGTATGCTGCCTTAGATTTCCCAATTGATTAAAACCCTTACCACATGTTGAACATAAAAACGGTTTTTCACCGTTATGTGTTCTCATATGATCCTTTAAATTTGATATTTGATTAAAACCTGCAATAATTTAAGCAATCAGAGATAAAATTTGGTTATATCACATCGTACTACCTTTAAAACAAATTTCGCAGACATGAGGTTTAACGCCCATATGAATATTCATATGCGTTGTTAACTGTTCTAGCCTAGCGTAGCGCTTATAACATATTTTGCAAGCATGAGGTTTGATCGGGTTATGTATTTTTAAATGTCTTGTTAGATGTGAAGTTTTGCTAAATTTCTTATTACAAATATAACAATCAAGTTCCGAAAGCCCTTTTTGACCAGTGCGAAGTCTTGGAATTCTAAATCCATCTAACGTTGGCGTACTTGGTAAACTATTATCCGGCTCTAATTCTGTCGTTACCTCTTTCACTTCACAATTAAGATTTTCGCCGTTTTTGTTATCAACCTTCACGTGCGATAATTTGTGTCTTTGAAGGGAATCCCTTTTGGTAAATAATTTCGGGCAAATATCACATTGAAACAGTTTCGAGATTTCGTGGATTTTCTTATGGTTATTAAGCTGCTCCGCATCGTTGAACTCTTGTAAACACTGATCACATTCGAAAATTACATATTCGACTAAGTCCATATTATCGTCAAACTTTTCTACGTATTCGCATGATTCGTTTAAATGTCTTTTTTCTTCTAAGTTACTAATACCATTACACACTTCTGATTTAACCAGTACTTCTGCATCTTTGACATCAACATCTAATTCTTGCGCTGGGTTAGTTTCGTTATCAACTTGGAGTTTAAGTAGAGGTGATTTTCCCAGCCTTTGTCTAAGGGTGGTATCGGCTTCTTCACATTGCTTCTTGAAGATATAGAATTCAACTGCTTTGCTTGCACAGGGTAAACATATTTGCTCTGGTAATCCATCACCAAATGTTATCTAAAAGTTATATATTTGTAATAAAACTACGATTCTTTACAGATGTTGGATATATTCTTTAAAATTACGAACAAACGTAAAAGATATGTAAAGAGACTTCCAATGTTTATGTATCTCATAACCAATTATTTACCTGCACAGATGCATATGTCATAATCATTTCCGCTAAATGAATATTTAAACCTAATCCTTCATGACTTATGAATATTGATTGAAATTCGCTTTGTTCAGTTAAACATGCCCTACAAATATTTGTATGAGCACTTTCTTCCATTCTTCTAAAAAAATTGAAAAAAAAACTTTTGACGAGCAATGGTTTATTAGGGTCCCACCTATTGGAAACAAAATGGTGATAGTGACATAACCAATCAAATGTAATAGTATAAACAGTTGCCTATCTTGATCACCCAATTTCATGAATTTCCGTTTTTCAATTGTTTGCTTTTGTTAACAAAAAATTTTGAACCGTATTGTAATAACAAATAGTCTATAAATTAAGATATTGTTCCTGTAAAAAAACAATCCAATATTTAATATATATTATATACTGTAGTTTGTTGAAAATAAAAACATACATTACCCGACAAAAACATAGACGCGGTATCGTTTCTATTTACGAAACAAAGTTTATAGACATTACATAAAATGTAAATGAGAGTTATTAATACTTGTTATGTAAATGGTCCATTTATAGATATTTCTGGATATTTATTGCTTTATGAGGGGTAATTGAGATTTTCTCAGATCAAAATAGGAATTTTAAATGCGACAAAAATTTAGACCCTGTGCATTTATTACATTAATATAAGCAAAAATGTTTTCATTTGATACTCCTCTTTATATGCAGCGGTTGTGCTGGTAAAGTGTACACATTTCACCGCGAGAAATTATATTTTATAAAGTGTTTGCAATATGGGTAGAAAAAAGCAATTATCCTTAATAGAAACGGACAAAGTTCTAGCCTGGCACCAGGGTGGTGTTAGTAAGAAGGAAATTGCTCGTCGGTTACGAAGAAGTGATCATTCCGTTAGGAATTTCCTAAAAGATCCGGAAAATTACGGCGAACCAAGAGGCCAAAGGCAACCGAAAGCTGTAAGTGAGCGGTGTGCCTTCAGCGTCTACAAGAGTTATTGCAGAACAGGCGGGGGTACAAACGCACATGCGTAATGTTTAAAGGATTTTAAAGGCGTCACCGGTAATATCACGGAAGAAAATGTTGAGAAAACCGCCACTTTCGGCGAAACACAAAGAAGCGAGGTTGAGTTTTGCTGAAGAACACGTATCCTGGAAGAAACAACGGGAAAAAGTTATATTTTCCGATGAGAAACGTTTTAATTTGGACAGACCGGATGGGTACTCGCATTATTATCATGATCTCAGAAAAGAACCAAAACTGAAAATGACCAATGACAATTAGGGGGTGGATCCGTGATGATATGGGCAGCGATTGGATTTCGCGATAAAAGTGGGATAGTGTTTTGCACAAACAAAATGATATCTGTGACGTATAAACTTACTTATTGCGTGACAATCTTCTACGTTTTGGAAACCAATGGGCCGGGCGCATTTTTGTTTTTCAAGAAGATAACGCGCCAATTCATAAAGCAAAAACCATTACTGAATGGTTTAAAGAGAAAAAGATTAAAACTTTACAGTGGCCGGCACGGTAACCAGACCTAAACATTATTGAAAACGTGGGATGAATTGGCACGTCGCGTTTATGGCGGAGGCCGTCAATATTTCACGGTACAGGAACTGAAAACTTCAATAGTGACCGAATGGCAGAATATCCCTCAAAATTACGTGTTAAATTTATATAAATCTATTAATAACCGATTATTGGAAGTGATTAAGAACAATAGAGGATCTACGCATTACTGATCACTCATTTGTTGATTTTTGTTTTACATTTGCAACAGAGCGTCTAAATTTTTGTCGCAGAAACTGTTTAAACATTGGAGCAATAATTTATTATTTAGTTCATATATTACTGGAGGAGATATTTTTAAGTTTATTTTATTTTTATGAATGAAAACTTAATTAGATATCTTGCTAGTTTCGCAAAGAAATGTTGCAACCCTTAAAACCCGTAAAACATCTTACCGCGTCTAAGTTTTTGTCGGGGAGTGTAAATGTGAATTATTCCTATTTTCGTTATTATCATTGATAAATTATAATTTTAATATTTTTAAACGAACAACTTTGTAAGTACGTCTTAGAACTTACATTCTTTTAGTTATTGGCCGAAATACTTAAATTAGGAATGTGGTCTCCTACGTCCAGGATTTTTACCTTACAATAAGTTTGGATAGGAGTAGAATAAGAAGACAATAATGTAATAATAATTTTATTAAGAAAAAAATAAGCATTATATTGCACATTTCGAGCCAAAATTGAACTCGAATAAAATTTTTCAAACGCATTTGAATAGTTGAGCGAAATTAGATAATATACTATATACATAACAAGTGTTGGCTAGCATAGCCTTCAATCTGAACTCTAATTATTTTGTAATAATTTAAAATATGCGTGTTTCAAAATAACAACGATTAATATCTCCCAATCATTATTTTGAAGGCCTATTTCTCAAATCAATCGTTACAACCAAGTTGTGCATGGAAGTTACTATCTCATAAAACGATATTAAATAGATAATAAGTGATACGAGAGATACAATATTAATTCTTAGCACAACTTTAAATCGCATTAATACTAACGTGAAAATAAACGTAGGTAATTTAATTTTCAAAAGAGTTATTATTGTATCCTTATTTTATCATTTAAAAGTAAGAATTTCACAATCACAATTACTCTTATCAGATGTAATCTTGGTAATTAGAATATTTCGAAGATTCGTAAATCGTGAAATCATTTACGTTAACCTTACACTAACCATAGTAAAGCGAGCACAACATTAATGCACAACTGATTTGGCGTTGAAAACTTTCTGCTGTCGTTGTTCACAACCGTTGCAATTTATTTAATAGCATCTAGTTAAATGGGAAATACGAATATTATTCGGGCGTATTTTGGGTGATTTAATAAATTTGTACTGTGCGGAATGTATTCGGTATTAAGTAATAATTATATCGAAAATATTTTTAAATAAAAAACAATATTCCAAAGTGCAACGTAATTTAAAAAAAAAAAAAAAAAAAACATTTCAATTGGTTCGAGCTGATTTCCCGCAATATAGTTACCTACATTTTAAATCAGCAATAGATGAAAATCGAAAGAAAGGAGATAGGTATTGATATGACTTAGTGGTAACAAAAAGCTTTTCGGCGTCATAACCTCCGGCTTTGGTTAGTGCAAACAGTATTATTGTTACATGATCAGCGCGCTTGAATGTGTTACACGCTTTTAAAAGGAACATCTGCATTAAAATCACAACGCTTTATTCAGAATATGATTAATACTAAGCAGCTGCTAATATCAGCGACAAACTTTTAGAAATCATAGAAAATTACAAAATCAAGAAATTGTTTTTCAAAAATGTTCTTTTAAAGTTCGAGTTAAATAACGTTGAAGTTTTTCATTTAAATCGGTCTCTACAAACAACAAAATATTGAGGTTTGCCAGTGTTTAATTTACTCTAATAAACGCTGTTAAGCCACGCCTTCGGGGAATCCCCGAAATCCGAAGGAAAAATAGAGTTGACGGGGACTTAGTTCGGATCGCCGGTTGAAACCTATATCGGAAAAAAGTCCGATTCTTATAGAAGTGCCGTATTTGTGTGGTTTGAGAGAAATCCATTGTACCGAAGTCTATGAGAAACTCCGAAGAACTTAGGGCGATCAAGCACAGTTCTTACTATGGGCGTAATCAGATTTTTGAGCAGGGGTAGGCAGGCTTTAACAAAGGGTGGTCAATGTCTTGACTTATGGAAAAGTGACACACTACAAGTATTCAGGGCGAAATCGAAACCTTATATTCGACCTCCCATTTAGGTCACTCGCAACCGCCAATGATTTCTATTAAACCGGTTTTACACGTCCCAATTTTGTTACCCAATTATTTCAACAAGTTCTTGTTCAAGAAATCGGTAGAAATTCACACGGCAATCAAATCGCGGACAACTTGGCAACTGACCCAGAACAATTAATTGGCCAACTTCAAATCGCAAAAATGTTGCGAGCAACTTAACAACTGACCCACTTTAGTTTCTTTTTTAATTCACGTAGTACATAACAATGTCGTAAATTACTGAGATGCAGTGGCGGTTTCAAATGAACCGGAAAAAATGATCCCAACAATTTAAAAAATTTTCTACGTGCTCCTCGAAAACGAATAGAGAATTGCATCAGTAAATTATCCAATTTGCTAAATCTGCACATTCATCCAGCAACTTATCGGTAACAATTTCACATTGGCATGCAATACACACCAACGGCCAACTCGAGTTAAAATTTGGAATTGTTATCATAATTATCACACTAGCTTAATTTGTACCAATTTGCAAGGTTGGATAATTAGTTGTTGTGTGAATGGGCCGCTTTACATCCCATAACAAATTAGTCAATTTTTTCGCAATCCCGAATACTCGCTCAGTGTCGTTAATAACTAAATGGCAGAATTAATAAATACGAAATTTTCATCTGCAAGTGAAAATGGATTGGCGATCTGCCTTTGTCAAATGTTTTAGCAGTTTTGTTTTGTGAAATTGAACAAGCTCTTGGCCAAGAACTTATTCAATTAATTGACTAAAAAATCGCGGCATGTAAAAGTAAAGCTTAAAACGGGCTTAGGTCTTGTCAATTTGCTTCAAAACAATATGCTTCGTTGGATTTAAGATTATTAATTAAATAAAATACTTAGCTTACGTGGATTTCTAAGAGAACAATTAAATGTACTCAAATAAATTTCAATTCTATCACTGGTATCTCTAAAAGATTATCGGTGATTTTTGGAGGAGTTAGTTAGATATCCACAAATTACAGAATTACAGATGTCACTTTAATATTTCCGTGTAACATTATTGCTTTTTCTTCATTATTACTATGAAATACACGTAATTAACTGATAGAAAATAGATACGTATTTATGGAAGCCCGTGCGGCTGAGATTCTTTCTTTTTTTTTAGATTTCATATACATGCATGCATAAATATTGCGAAATATTTCTTAATTACCAAAGTTACAAACGATTACGGATTTCTATCCAAATATACTTATTTTTAACTACCAATAACAGTAAATTAAACAACGGCAATCACAGTATGTATTATGTTCGTCATGTCATAATACAATATTATGATAAAATTAACAATATAGAGAAGAACAAGTCATAGAATTTCAAAGAGATTAACAAAGTTGATGAGCAAAATTCTACTATCCTATTTTTAAGTGATATATGTATTATTATGAATGTAGAAAACAATACGTTTAAGAAGTTATTACTTTTATCGATATCTCAATATTATTGTTGTAAGATTTCGGATGGTTCTTAAATCTACCAATGGTCAGCGTATATTCAATCTCAATTTTCTTTTTATTAATTACTAATACTCAGCATTGTAATGTTATCAAACTTTGAAGAAACTAGGATTTATCACGACTTTTCAATTTGTTTGGAGTCAATACTATTTATAGGTAGCTTATTTCAACAATTTATATTGCTTTAGTATACAAAACCTATAATTTAATCTAGAGGCATTTCTAAATACGTACGTATATAAATATTGTAGTAGTTAAGTCGGAAAGTTTACTTTATTACGGAAATCACAAGATGCAGAGCATCTAATTTTATATTTAGTCCTCTCGTCACTTCAATAAGCGCGCTTTATTTTATGGAAAAATGTTCGGAATAAAAATTGTTTAGTTCGCAAATAAAAAGTGATGCGTATCCTAAAAACAAAAATATTGTACCTTGGACGGATCAAATTCCTTCTTAAATAAATATGAAATATTTCCAAATCATCAGCAAGGCTTCAGGAAAAATTATTCAACCATCGACAGCCTTATCACAATTCTATAACGAAGTCGTGAGGTATATCGAAATGACCCATAGCAGTCTTCCGATTTACGTAAAGCCGTCGATTGGATACAACGCGATGTCTTGGTGACAAAGCAGAAATCGTATGGTGTAAAAGTAAAACTCGTGCAGATCAAGTGCACTAATTCCAGTAGTGAGATGAAGATTTTCAATTTTGAACATCTTCCAGTGTTTAGCGGCGTAATGCAAGGGGCCAGTCTTTTTCAGCTTGTACATTAACGATATATTTTAATTTCTATCAAATATATACATGACGCTATACGCTGATGATATTTCCAGTCTCGCGCCTTAACGATAGCAACCATGGACAAAACTGAATTTATAGCAATGAAGAACTGTGTTCCTCGCTTGCAGGTCGACAACTAATTGACTGTAATTAGATCAAATTTTTGGGAATTACCATCGAAGACGCATTGTAATGGGATGCTCGCTCCTTACATGGAAAATATTCGCAAAACATATTTGTTTCGTTATCTGCGTCTGGAGGTATCCAAGCAAACACTCTACTTATAACGTTATGTTATAGACATTCGGTCAAGATTGCAATATGGCACCTTGTTGTGGGGAAAATCTGCAAGCACAAAGCGCGTCTTTACAGTACAAAAAGCTATTGTGCGGGCAATTGTTGATGCTTAGTTTCACGAGTAATGTAGGCCTATATTTCGCGTCTTCGAGATTTTACATACAGTTTATAAGCGAGTTATTATGCGTGGCGCAATAGCCCAATTATGCAACAAACATAGATTCTCATGATATACGCGTGAGAGAACACAGTGGTTTCAACAGCATGATAGCTTTTATAGCATTGAGCTTTTGCTTAACTTTAACGTATAACTTGAATTTTTTAAATGGCACCGTTTTTGTTTTCACTAGTTGGCATTTTATGCAAATCCCTTTCGTTTTAACTTATCTATAAGGTAATATTAGACATTAAAGAAAATTTAAGCAAACGCTCCGAAATTTTTCGTTCTTCCCTTAAATAAATATTTATCCCAAATGCTTGTCTGATGCTTCTGATTTTCTCTTTCGTATTTTCCACGGTAGTACGCTCTGTTTCGTGAATATAATCTTTCACCATAAAAAAAGGTCACACGACGTAAATCCAGTGATCGCGCTAACCATTTTGGAACAATTTGTTCATCATGTTAATCCCTTCCTGCGCTCCGTCATGTTGGCAGCGCGTACGCGCTTGTAAATGCGACGGAAGGTCTTCTAATTGTTCACGAAATCGGAAAGTTCTAGGAAATTTGATTCGCTTTAGGAGAATAAAGATAATTTTCTAAGAGTGTTAATTAAAAATTCGGTATTTCGGAGTTCAATAATAGCAATTTTCAGCATTACGATTCCACTTATCCATTATGTAAAGTAAGCTTTCTAGCAGCGTTAATATTAAGAATAATCAAATGGTTGCTTGGATAAAGTGCAATTTTTTCTTAACGTACAAACGGAAAATAAAATAATATATAGGGTGGTACACAACGAACTACACATTCGCCTACATTCTAGACACTCTACATAGCTGAGAAAGTGTTAGATTGTGCATCACTTGAAGCTAAATAACTTTTATTCAGAACATTTTTTTCTGACGTAGAAAAATGCTAACATATCCAATGTCCGCCATACCAAATGGGAATTTTTTTATTTCTTTAATTTTAAAGTATCTCAGTTTGTGCTTCATTAGAAACCCAAAAGTGTTAAAAAATATTATTCGTATCAATACGTAAATGGCATTTAACAATTTCAAATGTTTTCTATGAACAAATGTTGTAAAAAAAAGTTGTACACGTCTATCTAAAGATTCAAAATACAAAGTGTTTCAAAAATGTCAAGTTTTGCTTTTTTTTTCATCGGTTGGAAGGTTCGCCTTCAAAAAGTAAATGTAATTTATTTTATTTTTTATTGGGAAAGTTTATTTTCCCAAATTAAATCATTTTACTTAGTTTAAGGACGCTCTTGGACTATTTTCGTAACTGAAAATATTAATAATGAGTTAGAAAGTACTTCTTTATAGTCAAAAGAAATTAAAACGATTTTATTAAACTTTTAAAATTTTAAGGAAGGTTTTATCGCAAAAAGATTTCTTGCTTTTGATCATAAAAAAATCGGAGGTATTTTCTAATTTCTTAATTCTGTATGACTCCAGTATTAACATTTTGGAATACGAAAATAGTCCAATAGCGTCTTTAAAATTTCTACGCAAAATGATTTAATTTGGAAAACCAAACATTCTTGGGAAAAAATAATATAATTTTTTTAAGACGAAGCCTCGTTTTCCAACCAGTACTGATAAAGAAAATCTATTGAATTTGTTTTTTAACAAAAGCAAGAAAAAACAAAATCACGCAAAAGTTCCCATATGGTACAGAATTTCTGGTGGCGGATCCTGCATATTAATTTCAGATTCATTTCAATTTTGTAAAATTATTTCTCAAATCATCAAACATGTTCTACTTCCTCCGTTTACCATTACAGTTATTTAGTACTTTGCTAACAAATATTTTTTGCGGGTAAGGCGATCACGATCAGTGGCGTAGAAAAAAATTTAGGCCCCCCGCGAAACTTTTAAGGCGTCCTTCTAAAATACTTAATACCTATTTAGAAATGATAGAGAATCCTGAGTCATTTATACGAAAAAAAATTTTGCTTACCATACGAGATATAATTAAACGTCCTTGTAAATTCTGTTAACAGTGCGTAATAATTCGGGGCCGTTACGCCTTGCGAGGCTTGTGAGCGCCTTATCTGCGCCATTGATCTCAAATATTATATTTGCGATGTATAACGATTGGTCTACTTTTTGCGTGCTATGTATCTAAGTGTTGCTAACTAAACCATTTCAAATAAAAACTGAGATTGATTATACGCCATATTAAATACAAACAATAACCTATATAATGTCTTTATAGACTTGTAATTTGATTCGCGTTAATATTCCTCATTCCTCTTTTATATTCTATAATTATTGTTTGACTTATTTCGTAACTTATATTATCAATAATATAAGATTCGCATCATCGCGGACTCTTCCATACATACACATAGGTGGATAATAATAAATATTGGTTTAACGTTTAAAAACGCCGCGCGAATAATGGTTAGACGACGATTGGTCAAAATGATTTTTATTTTTATTGTTATTATCGAAAGAATAATCGTTATAAATATATTTAAGAGTATTTAGTCAAGTATTTACTTCGTACATTCAAATATACGTGCGGATTCGTTTATATACATTTTTCGCCAATATAGTCTGATTTAATTATAATTATAATACAAAATATATATAGAACACTTTGGACATTTGCTAATGCATTTATTAAAACTGTGCCGAATTTTGCGCACGTATGAGTTTGTACTGCTTTAAAGGTATCGATTATTATAAGCTTATAAAGGTAGAAAAAATGTGTAAATTCTTCAAGGACAAAGTAGCGGAATAAGAATAATCAGATCGATATGTTTCTAAATGCTTACGGGTTTTAGTGAGAAACAGTTATCCAAAATAAGAGGTTAAAATATTGTAATTCTTTTATTACTTTTCCTTTTTTGATATTCTCATCTTAATCGGTATTTCCATCAATAGAGGAGATGAGGCAAGTTGTCACATGTACCTAAGAAGAAAATGAGTTTCGTTGAAACCCTTGAATGGATTTGAGCGACGCACAAGTTCAACGCAGAATTGCAACTGTTTCAAAACCCTAGAGACGCGGAGAATCGTAACAAATGACGAGAAAATTTCTTTTTACATAATTCAAACAAAACAAGAATGTCGGTTGCACGAAGACGAAAAGCACCTCCTGTGATTCGTCAATGCCAATTCGGACAAAAATTCATGCCCTGCATTTGGTGGAATTTTAAAGGAATTTTGCGCTTTGAATTGGTTCCTGAGTTGAAGGGTTGCAAATCCAAGACTCTATTGCGAGTAGCTAGATAGAATTTACGAAATGCCGCGTATTCGTTACCCTGCGTTAATCAACAGAAACAGACCTGGATAATGCTCCAGCCTACAGATTCCGTTTGGCGCAGGAAGAATGTCAAAACATGGAAGGAGTTTAAGTCTGGCCGCATCCCCATACAGTCTGGATGTTGCTCCATCTGATTATAGGTTGTTTAGTTCGATGGCACAACTTTGGTAATTTTGGAGAGGTAGAAAACGCTTTCTCTCTAAACCAACAAAGCGGTTTCGACATCAAATTGAAGAAGAACCCAAAAAATTGACACATGTTATATAAAATAATTGAATTGTACGAGTATTTCGATCATCCATCTTTATGGCATAATAATATTCTGTGGATATCCATTTGATGACCAAAATCTGTCCATCCATCGAACGTATTATAAACATAATTACATATGAGGAAAGAAATTTTGTAAAGGGAAATAAAAGATGGCCAAATATGCACCACAACAACATTCTCACTCATGTAACAACGTGCCCCACAAACTTCAATTACATGCATTCACTTAATTTTATGGGTTAAAACGGCGAATGAGATAGATGTACACGGTGTCATGATAAAGTTTTGTTGTATTAAACAAATAATAAAAACTTGTTAAACCGTTTTCTTATTCTTCATCTAATAGTTGTTTCCTTTATTTTTAATTCTAATATTTCGTATTGAAAAAGGCTAAAGAAAGCTATAATTATTCTACAATATATTTATGTAAAGCTCTCTCTTTAAAATTTGCGTTATCGTATCACTAACGAATTAAGCAAAAAAAAAAAATAGTTTAAAAGGCAGTAGAAATTTTATCATAAATTGTTTAGAAATTGAGAGCTTTACGCATAGAATATGGTTATAATTTAGTGATTAAAAATATTTTATTTTAATTGAGAGATCCCCTTATTACAAATTATTTGCTATTCGATTACTTGCCGATATGCATAGCTTTGTCAAAAAAAAACACTTTTTTTTCCTATTATAGGCAGATTATTATAATAGAAATACTACTAAATTATTGTCAGTCTACAAGATGCTCCGAAGCATTTAGTTGAATATTGGTAAAATTCGGTATGTTTATCGTCACAATATATTTCCGAATTATGAGCAACTAACGAAGTATCCTATTTTTTTTTTCGTCTAAGATTAAGAGATCAATAAAAAATTGACTCGTGTATATATGCCACCTAACAAGCAAAATTCTCAATGAGATGAAACTTCAATAACAAACTGATGGATTCTGGTTGTTATCACAAAATTTATTTGATAATATTTATAGAACTTATGCAAGACATGGATTCGGTACCGTGTTTTTTAACTTATTTTAACACACGTTTACTTGCCGGGGGAGCTTAGAATGGAGTTGCTCATTGTAGACCATTTTAATTGATTTAATTCTTCTTTTATCATGCCGTCGATGACTCGATAAAAGAATTAAATTCAACGTTTCATATTTACTTAGGTTTGCTACTATTTCATTACATTATTTATTGTTGGCGTTTAATTTCCTAACTTCATGATTTATTAGAATACACTTCCGATATCATTTAGCCTGGCATTTTTACCTACCACATTGTATTAGCAAATGTCCAAACCTCCTTTAACGGTGATCTCGCTGTCTACTGATGATGCCGATATGAATCGTGTCCTTGTGATGATATTAATTCGAAAGATGACGCCTCTATTGATTTAAAAAGTCTATCAGCAGCTCCTAAGAAAGCTGAAAATTACCACTCTCGAGAGACGCGAATTCTTGGACTCCGCCTTCTTCTCTCTAAATATTTAACAAAACATTGTTTCCTCATTCGTGAGAATGCAGTGCGGTCAGGCGGATAAACGTGCCCACCTTGAAAAAGATGAATCCCAAAAGCAAGATTTAATCCTGGTTTCATACCTGTACAGGACTGGATTTTTTATCTTTCTTCTTGTTCAAAAACGATTCCGTGGTGCATTTCGGTCCTTCATCCGGACTGTAGGACCATTTCACTTTCTCTTTGAAAGGTTTTTCCTCGGGAGTTTTAATTTTCCGAGTTTTTACAAACTCGGTAACCTTTTGTCACTGAATCTCGCAAAACGGAAGCTTCTGTGCATCCTTCGCTTCCATTTCAGTGTTGCTAAATTCATCGTACTTTGGGCTTTCGGCATTATTAGTGCCACCCTGACCCCCACTGAAAAAGAAATAAAGGCCACTTTGGATTAGGAATTTTGTGAAAATAAACGTACAAATTGAAGCTTTGACGTTAACGTTCACATTTGTTGGATAGTGTTCAGTGGGCCACCATTTAGTCGATCTGAATAAAATTTTTAATTTCCATATTTCGAAAATTTTGAACCGCCATTTAGAAGGTATCATTGCTAACTAAACTCGTGAATTTATAAAGGTATAAAAGATTTTAAATAATCTATGGTGAGTCTGTGTGAGTGAAGTGAAAAAGAAAGGGTAGACAGCGCGATCCCTTGCTTTGTTTATAGCACAATATACACTATAATAATTGATTTAATACGGATGCTGCTTTTATATTCACCTGATAGAGCCAGGGGGGCACATTGATTGTCATCTCAACGCCAAAGTGGAAACCATTGGTGGTCTAGTGGGTTTATTCTCCAAAATTCTTTCTATTTCGGCCATCATATTATTGTTCAATTTAGGTACCAACTGAAAATAAAAGTACCGCGAAAGTAAGCATAACTCGAGGAGTCACGTTGCACTACCTGAAGAGATTGAATACTATCGTACAATTGGTCAACACTACTGGCTCCTAGCAGAAGACACTGAACGGACTCATTTTTCAAAGACCATGCGATAGCTAATTGTACTAAAGTACACCCCATTCTCTCGACAAGGACAGTTAGTTCCCTGATTCTTTCTGTTTGTCTTCTAGATTCTTCCGGCTGTAGTCTTTCCTTCATCCAACTGTACCCCTGGGAGAAATAAAAATAAATGTTGCTTCTCTCTAAATATCTGCTTCTTGATTTACCTCTTTATTAGCTGCCATAGTTTCATCTTCAGTCCAAGAAAAGGAACTGTATTTACCTCTAATGCTTGGCTTCGAAAATAACATGCTTCCCTCGTCTTTACTCTGCGAAAGCCCCATGGATACCGGTGACCATGCCATCAGCCCTTAAAATATAAAGAAAACGATGGTTGCATTCCATATAAAATTTTCTGACTTCTAACTTTCTCAAGTCTTTGGGTATAGTTTCGCACTTACCTACGCCAATTTTGTTATAAAGCTCAGGCATGTACAGCTCGGTTTTTTCTCTACAAAACATGTGGTATTCCGACTGTTCTACGATGGGTGTTACACAGTTAAACTGTCTACAGTTTGTATAAGCCTCCATAACTTCTACAGGTGACCAACGGGCCGTGCCCCAATACATCGCCCAACCTTGGGATATCACGTAATGCATGGCACGAACAATTTCTAAAATTAAGAATATATGTATAGAAAGTAAAGATAATGGCCAGTGATCAAAAAACTATACCAAACTGGTTTAATAAAAAGAGAAGGAGGAAGTGTGCTGTTTTTCAATTTCTATTGCAATTTTCTACTTCGCGGGGTAATGACCAAAACATTTTAAACAAATCTGTAGAATTCTTTGTTAATTTATACAGTGTGTCCTCGAATAGGAGAAACGACTCTTGTAAAAGATAAATAATTTTCGATTCAATTTATATTTTTTTTTGAGTTCAGCGCACTCTATATTATTTAAAAAAAAATCGAATGTATGTGTAAGGTGGTAAGTATCGAAGTACTAACCTTCCATAGGACACATAGGATCGGCTTTATGTACAATGACCACGTCGATATAGGACAATTGTAACCGCTGCAAACTGGCTTTGACGCTTTCGATGATATGTTTTCGCGACAATCCCCGCTCCTCAGACCTGCAACCATAGAAGTGAGCTCATAAATCAGTAAAGATACTCCAAGTAAAGCTTTGGCATTACAGAATACGATTCTCTTATAAAGAACGTAGAGAAGGTATTTTCCTTTAGACAACGAGAAATGATACATCACTCTAGAATAAGGATTATATGAAATATCCTCTAAGATGAAAAGCTAAATTTCCAATTCCTATCACGTAATATTTACGCACAAAGCTAGAAAGATTGCAAACATATATGTAAGCGAGATTACCGAAAATAAGCGCAAATAAAATGTTGAAAAGAAGAAAGAACGAGTCGAAAAGTTATCCAATCTTTTTACCTGGTACTCCAATAAATTTTGGTTGTAACAATGTAGCTGGTTCTCTTCCACGTTCTCCTTGATAAAATTCTTCCTAATTCGACTTCGGCTCTCGTACCTACGCCAGATAAAGATATAAAAGTTTATAAAAAGTTTCCGTATATGATGAACGCTTTACCTGAATGTGCTTCTGACAGATCGAAGACATTTATGCCGCTATCTACCGCCAACACAATAATTTGTTCCGCTTGTTCTTCCGTCACGTTTGGACTGAACGTGGGCCATGTCCCTAAAACGATTTATAAGAAATATTCGCCACCCTATCGTATAATTATTTCTTTTTTAAAGAAAGACATAGTGAAATATAACAAAAGTCACCATACTAATTTTTTTTTTACTTTAATTAACAAAATAATCAATATATAGGCCTGAGTAGGTTTAAATTTTGCAAAGTTGCTAAACGTTGTCTTTGTTATGAACCAGAAGAGGACATATATGACGTTCGAGATTTTATAAAAAAAAAAACAAAGAAGCTGACTTTCTTCTTTTATCCCTGGCACCTTTATTTGGTTTTGCAAAGAAAAACTAAAAACACATTCTCAAATGCGTTATTGGTCTTCTGCTTATTGGGGTACTTCAAACTTTTATACGACGTTAATGATGACCAAAAAGGACCGAAACGTCTCGAGTACCCCGTTAGAGAGGAGATCGAAAGTGGCTTCAAGAATGTGTTTTTAATTTTTCTCTGCAAGGCCGTATAAAGATGCTAGTGTTAAGTTAAAATTTAATCTTGGATTAAGTCGAAGTCTCAGGTAGAATGTGATCTTTCTACTTAATTAACTGCGATTAATTTTTAACTTATTTACAATAACTAACTTCAAAGACAATTCTATAAATTTACGTTTCTTCTTATAGGTTGAAAATTATATTAAAGAGACGATCAATTTTAAAGTTGATGTTAAAAAATAAAATTACAATAAAAACAAACGCTCACCTAGTCCGATATTTGATACTCGTAAGCCACTTTTTCCCAAATTTCTATAACGTAAACCGGGTGTTATCGCAGTTTGCCTATTTAATTGAATGGGTTGAGCTGGAGCAGAATGCGTTAATCCACTAAGTAATAGTTGTTCTTTCGTGATTGTTCCATCACTTTGCCGATCCCCTAGTGCACTTAGGCCGCTACCAGCACTGAACTCTTCCATACAGTCTAAACTAGCTATGGGTGCTCTACAACTAAAAAGAACACAACAGTAATTGAAAATGAACGCAGATAACTTGGCAGTATATAAGCAAAGAACACGAAACACAAACATGGTTACTAAAATTTATTACTTTGTCGAAAATGTGGTGATAAGGAGATTCTCCAATATCTTAAGCGAGTTCATTTATTTTATATATACGCTAGAACTAGAACGAAAAGTACTCTTTATCTGTGTAAATAATTTAAACGGTCACTCAAGTTAAGCGTAAAATATTTATAACATTTACGCGATCAATTTTTAATTCCTTTGTTTCGTTATTTGCACGAAGGTCTTTTTCTTATTACGTCATTAAAGAAATGTACGAACCTATTCTAAGGTACGAAATTTACTGGATGAACACACTCTATCTAAACCTAACATTTAGAAACGGCATATTACATCTGACTAAAGTACTCGCACAGGGTATGAAAGTATTCTAGTATTTCAATGTAGTATTGGTTCACATGCAAGTGAAAGTAGTAAAATCAATATTAGGACGGGATTATGTACATATTTTCTATTCTATACGCAGGCTATAGATATACAAAAGTATTAGATCTCAAGATACATATTTATGTTCGTAAAACAAGTACGTTGAAATTTAATACATAAAATACAGATCTAACTTGGTAAATAAAACGTTACAGATATTGGAATAAATTTGAAAATAGATATTTTACAAAAGAATTCAAAAATGTAGTAATATTTCCGGTATAATCGGAAGTATCAAATTATTACACATCTCGGCTTTCGTGTACTGGCAAGTTTTCAGCATTTTCTAATGTACAGTCTTTCATATATTGATCGAGGCAGGTACCGGTGGTTTATGAACCCGAAGGAGGAATGGACTTTGTTATGAAAATGACAAAATTTAGCAACTTTCTCAAATTTTAATCTACTCTATTGTAATAAAGATAAGCGAGATCCCCATGGTTGTTAGCGTTTTGCAATGCTGTCACACTTACAGAAAAAAAGCTTCCTAAAAATCGTATTGTCTTGATTGGAGTTGTCTTTACAAAGAGATATTACTTAAATTTCATAATTTATAAACATTAAAGTGTATGAAAGATACACACGCACACTTCTAAGTATAAGCACGCGAAATGCAGATGATATCGGTATCTCAAGAGAAACGTAGCGAGAACAATTACCAATACGGAGTAAGGGTCCATTAACAAAACAATCCAAATGAAATTGGAGAAATTATGTAGCTGTAATAGTAGATTGATTTCAGGAGAAATGTAAAATATATTTGATCGTATTGCGTATAATACACGCTTAATGAATAGAAATGCTGTTATTTCGTTATAAATTGTGAAAAAAATTGTCTAACTAAGACCAACCTAACCTATTACTCAATGAGATCTAAATAAATTAAATTTACATCAATGCTCCCAATTTAACAATATTACTGGCGAACTCTCACTAAGAACTAAACTAAAATTCACTTTGATTTCTTTAATTTTAACTGGTCTCACACTTATTACATATTTCATAGTCCTTAGGAAATTTTCAAAAACAATCTACTCGTTTCGCCTAATTTTAACCATGGGAAAAAGCTGCTATAATCGGGTACCGCTATAAATATAGAGGACTTGACTATTTTATCTTTTCTAAGCCAAGGAATCGTTCAATTTAAGTTCACGCACAATTTACCTGAACCCCACGTTCTCCCAATCTGCTCGTTTTTAATAATCTCCCGACTTTCCGACTGGAATCGCATTCCCTTCTACGATTCGCTTCGGTTTCAAACCAGCTGAGGCAACAATAAAACCGTCCCATAAAACTTGAAAGAAACGCCGCTGTTGGGGCGATTCCCGTTCAAAAGCCAAAAGATAATGCGTTCCCTTTGTTTACGATTGTGTATTTCGCCCAATAATGCCCTCAAGGCATTGGGCTGTAAAGAAATTCATCCCGGGCTGGCATTAATTATAAAATATTATGTTACTACTATCTGGTATAACTTATTCATATAGTTCTTGGAAAGGCCTTCGACAAGGTTCTAAATATAGGATAGTTTATGAAGCAAAGCATTTGCACAATGAAGTCGCTCAAAAATTTGTGCAAGAGAAAGAATAAAATTCACAATCGGAACGGGATTAAGACGTTGTATTATTATGCGATAAGGGAACCTATTATTTGTCCTCTTAAAGTACTTTAAGCTAGTCAAGTGACACAAGTGAAGCTAAAACTTTTACGTACTGACACTGTTACGTCATTTTGTTCCGATCGAACGATATCGTAAAGCGCTAGAAATGAAAAATACAGAGAAAACAGGATCACAAAGAAACCTTTTAGTTCATGAGCTTTTCGTAATACTTCGAGTTTGTTATGGATAAAGTGAGGGTATTATAAGGGCTGGTATTTTAGGGCCCATTATAAAGTTAACCAGGTACAAACAAACCCTTAGAAGGTTACACAATAAACGTTAGGCCGAGTATACCACGAAATTAAAGGTAAACTGCTTTAACGTACTTACGTAACCCTGTTCCCACGCATCCTCACAGTTATTACACTTAATTATAAGTTTCGCGTATTTCTATTAGAAATGTTAACATTATTAACTAAAATATCATATTCACAAATTAGATGCGAAGTAGCATGCACATTTAAGCGAATATCGAGTTTTGCAATGATAGTAGTAGTAAATATTTAAAGAACGTATTTTTTTGATATTTAACATTTTCTTCAAACTATTGCAAACAAAGCTTTATTTAATTTAATTAATTTCATTTTATTTTGAAGTAGTTTTTACTTCAAAATAAAATGAAGTTAACGGAAGCTATTGCATTTAAATATTAATGCTCAGTATTATTTGCAAATAAATTTCCATTTCATCCCTAGCGTAAGTCAATAACTTACTCCCGTATTGATTTTTTTTTTGGAAGGATGTTAAAAATATTTCGCAATTTAGGTAAACAGAAAAAATGTTTACGAAGGAACTTCCTGAAAGGCAGTAGACATTATATAAAATAATACTCTGAAGATTTTAATAAAATATAAGGAATTGCATTGTACTTTCCATGCAGGAGTATGGTGTTCGCTTCGAATAGGTGTAAATTTTAGAAAAACAAAGTTTATAGTATTGTATCGCATCACTCTATACATTTTAACTAAAAATTTTACTGCACAAAATGTTTATAAGAAAGATCTGTAACAGTTTGTCTATCTGATCGTGGCAAAAAAATATATTAAAAAAATTGAAATAACACGAAACAAATATAGCAACGATTTCGATGGCCATCCTGTAAAGTCTAGTTGATATAAAAAACAAGAGTAAGTTGATATGAATTGAAGAGAGATATTTGGAATCATAATAATATACAGTGTGATCCATTTAATAAACCAAACTTGTATCTAAACTGAATACCCTGTACACATGAGTATAATTTTGTGTTATGCAGCATTTATCTCCGAATATTTTTTATTTGAAAATTCTTCCTTTAAATTGCTCGGGAAGGGAATTATTTTCTATGCATGCATTACTTGGACACGCTGTATAATTTTTGATACATAGATTAGATATAAAAGGAGTTAAAATGTTTTTTTTTAAACGGAGTACGTTTATATTATTTTAGTTTTGATTTTTTGCCAAAATTCTAGGCCAAAAATTAATCAGTAAATTCGACAATTTTCTGGTTACGGAAATTTTTGAAACTGAACTACTTGCAACGTCCCTTTCGTCGGTTTGTCATTAAATTGATTTTCTATAATAAACATTACTGGTTGTTGCATTCCCCAACCATTTTAGCAATTTTTCGCTCGATAATTTAATTTCTTACTACTGTGTTTTATTGTGGATGCAATTATTATTAAATGTCCCCATGCTCAATAATTATTCAAATAACTTATTTGATTAGGCGATGGCAGACCGACAAAATAAATATAGGAAATGATTATAAAAAGAAACGGTTAAAAAGAAAGAATTTTCAAACAAATTTTAATCTTTTTAATTCTAATGTTTGTCTATAATTTCAGTAAGTAAAATTTAAAATTACTTTTTAACAAAGACGCGTCAACTTAAAGCAATATTATGCGCATCTCGTTAGCAATTAGGAAGCAGGTAAACTCATGTAGATTAGATCCTTTGGTGCATAATCAAAGTACCCATATCTATTTAAAGCGCACTTTCCAAACCTCTTAATTTCGCGGCAATAGCACTTTATTACTTTCTATCACAAAAATTAACCAGGATTCCCGCAACTTAATAATATGTAGCACACTCCATTAAAAACAAAACGAAAAACTACGCTTACAAATATGAAAATTGCCTTGAGATGCTCTTAAATAATTGGGAACCATGTCTGCTAAACAATACAGTTTACCTTTCAAATATTACCTCCCTTTTCTCTAATATAAGTACCGCAAATAACGCAAAAACTCCCTAAAAACACATATTGTGTTATCTTTGAATTCATGGAGAATATGTTTGTATTCCATAGACGTTTTGTTTGAAACATATCCGTCCAACAATCTACTCTCGTTATATGAAACATAAATACATTTTCTGTTTAAATCCTAGGGGGATGCTTCGTATAACAAAGCAGAGAAAATATTCCTCTTTTCGATTTTTTTTTCTTCTAATTAAGTGGGAAGTTAGATGTGGATGTTAGCTTTACAATGGAAATAATTAGCGTAATGTATTCCGTTCGATAAGTTAGTTAATTAATTAAAAATCCTATTTTCCGATCATTTTAATTCTGGTTTATCTTTATGTTTATATACGGTAAATACGTAAAACGCAATAAACAATAAACTCCATAAAATAATGAAGAAGATTCCAAGCAGTGGAATAAATATGTTAATAAAATTTACAAAATCCGCATTTATTTCGAAATCAATAGCATACCATGTAACCTTGGCATTTTGGCCTCTATTCAAGATGCAGTTATCACGTCCAACTAACACAATGCCACGAGGCGAGAAGACACCAACAACAAAAAAGTTTTCGAATTTATTGTTCGAGAGATATCAACTTATGCTAACTAAGTCTACTACGTAATAAATTAAGAGAATAATTTAGCAGCCGAATACCATGAAACTGTCAGATGCAGTACCCGAATTTAAGCCATAAATTCAACGCTTTGCAACACTCTGCTCTAGATGTCTAATTAACGTTTTAATTCGATTATTAAGAAACTTACCAGAGAATACCGGCAACTCGATTCAGAGTTCGAGGGAGCTGCTATAAAGACGGAATGAGTATACCTTGGCATAAGAACAATTTTTTATTCGTTTTCTGGGCGATTTAACAGCATCTCTGTTCATTGCTTAATAATAATAGAAAATAATGCTAAATCATTTAAATCTCTCTATATCTACCTTATCATCCTCTATGTCTACATCATACTTCCTCGTTATTATACATCTTTAGCAGTGATACATGCCACGAAGCACATTTTGGACCCTTCCCACGATTTTTGTTCTCATTACGTCGATGATATTCTGATATTTAGTCCTTATGCCGAACAAGATCACAAAAAATACTTAGAAATTGTTATTGCAAGTTTAGCCAAGCGAGATTAGTAAATATCCGGGTTGAGGAGGTAAAACAAGCTACAAAAGTGCAAGACAAAACCAAGTAAATCAGAAGGAAGGAAAGTGCGATATAAGAATAAATGGAAAGGAGCTTAATTATTATTTATTATTATGGTATAAATAGTTTTAAGGAAGGAAGAATTAGACTAGAAAATGAAGCTACAGGTTCATATATAATAAATTAGTTGTACCAACAATCACATATGTACCAGTAAACGGCATAGAGATAAGTGCATGGGAAGGATAGCAAGAGTCACGGAACATGAGAAGCTAACAAACGAAGAAATTAGAGATACATTAAAATAAATGCAGTAGTGAAAAAAAAAAGAGAGCAGATCGTTTGGACATGTAGGATCAAAATAGCTAATTAAAAGAATAACAGAGGGAAGAGGAAGACCAAGGAAAACATGGGTTGGGAGAATAAAAGAGAAGCTTCGAAGAGGAAGAAAACAATAAATGAGACGACTGGCCAAGGATAGGAAAGATTAGGAGAAATAGGTAAGAGACGGCTGAAAATATCAATCAACCCGACACCATTAGGGTACCACGATCTTAAGAAAGAATAAGAAAACATCAAGGCAAGAATGAAACTAAGCCTTGGGAAGCCATACTTGAGATAGCAAAGGAATTAAACTGGATGAAAGGGGAATAGAGAATATTAAAAATTTATCTCTCAATCTTCTCAAATACAAAAGTTATCCATGTTGTCCCACGAAATCTGTGCACACCATATTTCGGGAAATAACAACATTAAGTAGGATCTCACTTATTTAATATTTTAAGTAAAATTTATCCCCGGGTCTAATGAGAGAATATATAAAAATATTCCCGCAGTTACTTTTCAAGGATTAAATAACGCAGTACATGTGCCTGTAAAAAAAACATTTTGAAGGTAGGTTAGAGGATATTTTTAATAACAACAAAAATAAATACGGGAGCTAGTGTAGTGCTAAAAGTGAGACGAGTCACAAGATATTTTAAGAGATTTTAAATTTCGTAAGAGTATTTGTCCTGCCAAGAATGTTCTATATTGGTATCAATACGTTATCATGCTTTTATATTGACATCACTAAGAAAATATGATAAGGTTGTATCCGTGGTAATTATTACGAAACGGTTCTTTTACATTTTAGCGTTAAATCTGAAATGCGCATCTAAATCTACTCTACTGTTACGCTACCGTATAAAATATTGTTACTAATCAATCAAACTTTTGCCTGTCTATGGAAATATCTGCGTAAGTAAACCTTCGAGAACGCTATTAATTTTGCTTGATTGATTATTAACGCGAGACTTAACCAAAAGGGACAAGTGTATCTATAGAAACATTTATCAAATGTAAAGAGAATCGATTCTGGAAACTCTAATAAATCAACGTCCAGCAACACAAGCACAGTAGCAAGACAGAAACAGCGCACTCACGTTCCTTTTGAATATAAAAACCTCCGACCTCTCTGTTCCAATTGGCAATCTGCCTGGAAAATCTCACCCTTAACCTTACAACATATACCGAACTTAAGCATGTGCTATATATATTAGTGTATAGAATGAATACGTTAAATAATATTTGATAATAGTAACATATTTACCGATATATTGTCGGTGGCTGGTTTGAATCTTCGCTAGTATTATCGGTGTTATTATTATTATCATTATTGCAGAATGCTAATTGTGACATTCTAACTCTACGAGACACACTACGCAAACTACACTATATTTAATTTAATAAGATTATTATTATTTTCTCAACTTTTAGTAGTAATATAAATATATTTTATATTGTTTATTTTACTTTATTGACTTAGCTATTGCTGTATTCTAATAAAAAATGTAACCTTTTCCAATGTGCGTTAGACAAATGCTAAAAGTAATATAGGCACTATCATATCATTGCGAATATTCATAAGGCAAGCAGATTTTAATGAATTTATTGTTATTGCTGCTATCAAACCATTTACTTTTAATTGCATCGAAATTTAATCTCGTGAGCAAACAAGAGAATTCTTATTGTTAGTAACAATGTTAGCTGCATTCAAATACAAATAACGGAAACACGCTATTGGCACTACATTCAAAACTATACCTTTTTTTTTCTTTACTAAAATAAACTATCTTAACAACTCGCTTCTTTAACGGCAACTATTTAAATACGTATGGATCATATGCTATCGTATTAAACAACTTTTTTTTTCGCAACATACAAACGTTTAAATTATAAAAGTAATATCACACTCTCTTTAGGAAGATCTAATATATCGATTTAGTTATTATCGTTGTGTACTTTTTTTATATTTACAGCTTCTAATTCCTTTAAGATTCCTGACCGGACACTTTCAACGATTAACTGCATTTATTTCCTGTTGTAATTTTAAACTACAACGACTGTTAGACGTGTTGTGGCAGGTGATTTAGGTTAACTTCGGTTTCGACACGGATATTTTTATAATAATTATGCTGCATTTATTCACAACCATTGAGTTCGACTTCTTTAACGTTTTAAATTAAAATTAGACATATGCATGTGTATATTTTAAAACATAAGTCACAACATTATAACAATAAAATAACCCGTAGGGAGGACGTCGCGGTGCTAAACGTCCGGTTACGTCATTGCAGTGGAACGACTCGAAACGAACGTCGGCGACCGGCGACGAATAAACTCCTGAATTTTAAAATATCACTTCTTGCTTTTATTTTTGTTTTTATCGTATCCTCTAGTTGATATTGATTGTTTACTAAATGTTTAGCACTGGTATCTTTTTTCATGCGCCAAATTATGACAGAATTACGAGAGGCTTACAGAAACCAACGTATTGTTGCGATGGCAAGTAAGCTACTCGTGTAACAAAGGGTGATTCTATAAAGGGCGTAAGATTGAAGTATTACAACTTACGAAAATAATCTAATCTTTTGAATTTTTTTTTCATGTGTGGTAACGGCCCAACGGAGTGTATAAGCTTTTTAAAGCTTGTCATAACTTCAGAAACCTTTGCGTATAAATTGTGTAAAATGCAAAGTGTCCTTTGTTACTACCACATCGTCTCCGTAAAGTGTGAAGCGTAGCTAATTGTGAACGGGGCTCGGGAATATATTGGACCCCTTAAAAAAATTTTACCTTAAGAGAACTCGAACATATTCCTTTTGATTACGTTTATAGATGCTTCTCTTCATACTATGCCAATTCTTACATTTACCTGTCTTGATAATTGAGATCATTTAAATGGAACATCCTGTATGTTTTTCACGAACCCGGTAGAAATTACATAATTTTATATCGAGCAAGACTTATTATCAAATCCTCTTCCCTAAATTGCTCAGTAATAGTGGACACGGTCTAAAGTAATCATACTATCTATATATTGATAAATTGGCGGAAGCGCCGGTTAATCAGTAAACAAAAATATTATTTACATATATCAATGGTGGGTGTCACGTTTTCTCTGCCTTTTCGAATAGGAAAAATAAACCTAAATGCGGAAAAGTAAAATCAACACTTTTGCAAATAAGATTCCCGCTTAATCGAATTCTAATTTGCAAAAATACGTTTCCGTATTTCGCAGTTCGCGACGAGTTTCTTCTCAGCGCGACGCTCTTCTTATTTCCCATTCACGAGCACTTCTCGAAGTGCCGACACTTTGCATAAGGAATTTTGAATAAGAAGATTTCTACAAATAATCTCAATCAACGTAAAAGATACAAATAATACAAACTTGTGGCATATTTTCCATTTCAATAAAATGTATTCCACATAAATATTATCCATCGGAAAATGTTAAATAATAACTGTTAAATTCTTTTCTTCATAATATCTATTATCGTATATTGTATATCGTAAGACGGCGTACGCTGCTTACGGCAAAGTTCGAGCCCCAGCAGGGTCAAGTGACAGATTTTTCCCGAGTCACTTGACTTCGCACGGTGGAGATTAATTAACTGCGCTTAACCCTTTACGGTGAAGGGACATGTTTAAGCGCAATACAAGTGCGTTTTTACGGCGCTGTATGAACGTGGGTACATCATTACATCACGCCAGAAACCAAAGATCAGTTGACGAAATGGGTTTTCCTCGATGAACGTTCACTAAAGAAGAGTTATGGCGACGATTTTTTGGGAATCACAACGTGCAATTAATAATTGCTAGTTTGGAGAAGGGAAAGGATAATCACGGGACAGTACTGTGCCGTTAAACGGGACTCATTTGACGCTGAACCAAAAAGAAAAAAGCCACGGTTAGCGAAGAAAAAAATTCTCTACCATCATGATGGTGCGAATTGGTGCCACGTCCACGATATTTACCAGATCTTAAAAAGTAGAGTTCTCAAATCCTATTAATTGAACGATTTAAAAAGTTGGAACCTCGCTGGAGTAAGTGTTTTGAGCTACAAAGAGTTGGGAAATAAATTTACTAAATGCATTGTCTTCGTGAACACAGATATTTGTCATACTATCTTCATAGGTGTCACAAATCACATCTTCGTAATGGGTACTTCTCAAGAAATAACGTTTTTTTTTTTCATGGTAATCCCGATAACTCTGAAACCCTTAGCTTCAAGATAATCACTTTTGTCTTAAAATACAATGAGAATTCCAAAATTACAATCAAATATAGTACGTTCCATTTTTTAAAAAAAGCTAGAATGGATACCTACAGACTTATGAATCATCCTGTATATTTTAATATAATTTTAAACCACACCCTCAGTTAAACCTCATAATAAAAAAAAAAAAAACTGTTTTGAAAAATCTCTATTCACACAGACTATACTGCAGTCAGAGAGATGTCTCACCCTGTATGTAACTTACGTTATTGTTAAGGCAAATGACTAACGTTCAAATTATACCGAATATACACAAGCACTGCGTATATATGCAATTATAGCGTGTATATAAAAAAACTGAATGAGAGAAAATATTTTCGCCGTTGTCCCGGTCCTTTAGAGATTTGGATCCGGGTTAAGAGGAATCGCTGTGACGTCACCATTTCCCGGATGACGTCAAAAACTCCATCGATATGCTGAAACGCGTCGCACTGCAGTATGCAACACATACTACATCTGATATAGGCTTTAAATAACTTGTAGCGCGTTCCGTGATGGAATTTCGTTCCGTCGCTAGCTCCATATAGAAGCGGTAACTTCATTAGTATGATTAAATAATATGCGATATAAGCAGAAAGAGCGCGTGTATTTGACATCGACAGCTTCTCTCTTGGAGTGGCGTTTTCATTAGTTTACTTTCCGCTATTGGCGGAAACTCGGGATGTTCTATTCGCACATAAATTTAATAAAATAATATATATCTCTGTAATTATAACGATAAAGTTATCTTGATTATATTCGAACGCATTGGCTTCAAATTTATTGGTTTAATAATTGCAATAGTTTTTCCGTAATTATAAATAATTAAATAATTAAAATATCGTTACTTCAAAAGCATATCGGCTGGTATATCATCTTGATTAACTGCTTAAAATAACAACTCTACAGCGTGTCCACCTAGTGCGTGGGTAAAAGATATTTTCATCCGTGAATATTTGAGAGGAAAATGTTTCCAATAAAAATTATTAAGAGACAGCATAAGATTTATTTTATTGTTACGCGGTCTTTTATTTCGAATAGCAGTGTATATGCACCAATGTTATTTGGATTTGTTGCAATTTTCAAAATTTCTTCTTAGTTTTAGTTTTTTTTTGTTGCGAATAATTTTTACGCTCATGATCGACCGTATGAAATTCTCTTATCAACCTTAGCGGCGATCAGACGTGATTGCAAAGAAAAAGAGATATTAATTTGGTAAGTATCTTTTCCAAATGTGTTTTAATTAAATCTATCTTGCAATAATATCTTATTATTGAATTATCTAGTTTGAATTTAAATTGTTTTTGCCTAATTTTACATTCTACCGCATCGCTTAACCATTTTTCTTTAGTCGTGGGCGCGTGTTGCAATAATCTGCCTATCTTCAATTTTTCTTTTATGTTAATTTGTAACGTTCAATAATTATTTTACAGTTAAAATTTCTTGTAATTTAAATTATTTTACTAATTGCCCAAGTTTATTCTTTTTTTTCTCTCTGGCTTCGTTATTCATTTTCACTTTTTTTTATTTTATTTCCCTCCCTAAATTCGGTCTATTAGCATCTTTTTTGCTGGTTATTTTTGTATTTTCAGGTATTTGTAAAAGAACCAGGATTCACGGCACAGTGAATTGAAGATAGCCGGGAGGAATTCCAAAGAAAAATTCGAGGTGCCAGCAAATACTTGGGATCATTGGTTTTTTATCTATTTTATCTCTTTTTTTTAACGTATTCAAAGAAAATAAATTTTTGATTAAGTTTATGTTAATGACAAGTTATATCTTCCCACAAAGGAGCTGCAACAAAGTTTTTTTTTGTAGTTTTTTTTTTTTATAACACAACCCTGGCGTCCTTCGAATAATCTATCTAAATAAGAACTTTGATAAACCTCTGCCATACCTATTCTGAACGCTGCTCTAGTCGCAAGCACAAGGTGTACACCATTTTGATTATACATTATTGGCGCCCAACGTGGGGCCGCATAGTCGATGGGTTACAAAATGAACCGATAGAATTCATTATTCACCTCTCTTCCGGATCATCTTTTTCAACTTTCAATCATCGGACATAATTCCTGCATTTAAAATTGACATATATTACCAATATATTTGCTTTAAAACCTGTAAATTGTAGATATTGCATTCAGAGTGCTCCGAACACTCCAAAAACTGGCGATTGGGCGCCTAAAAGAGTTACCACTGTTCTTACACTTAATTTGCCTGTACACCGGCAACGACAAATATGTCTGACATGGTCGTGCAAAATTTATAAATTAGCACAAACATTCATTATTCATAATATATGCTAATACTACTCGTGTAATGAGTTTCGTTTCCCAAACATAATTTTATTCCGTAAATACATACATAATGCATGTTTCATTAAAGTTTAACAAGGATATGAATAATAGTACGAAGATACCAATACATTACCAGGACCGAAATATATTTTGATTTTGTAGGGAGTGTACAGGATTCGTTATTAAGTCAGCAAAATAGCACGCAACTTCTCTGTAAATCATGTGCAACCTCTTATTCCAAGTCTTGATAAACCGAGATGTATCAAGAACGTGCTATCTTTTGAGTTTCGAGTTTCGTTTACCGCAGATTTGAAACGTCGGAAAATATGAAATATGGCTATAAGCTGTGTGTTTTCTCAAGTAGACATTTCGCTAGTGCATTTATTTACATCTACAATGGCCAACGTTCGTATCGAAATATTCATGCGTTACTTTCTTGCAACTGTTGAATTTAGAGGTTGAGTCCACAATGGGATATGGGATGGTTTCAGCGTTTGTGCGGTACTGTGGGCTAGTATGTGCTACGCACGTCGAAGATTTTATTATTATTATTAGTATTACACTTTAGGCTTATATTTCATACGATAAAATGTATGCACTTGGAAGATGTAAGATGTTCTTCGCCATATTGGATGAAATTTAGAGTTATCAAATTTGAGAGTTACTTACCTCCTAAAGACTTGCATGATTTCTTTGAATGAATATGTGAAGCAATAATTGAGGAGGATAGCGATGCAGACGACAATTCCTTATTACTAATCCAATCCTTTTACAAGCAAAAGGAAATTCTGCTTAAATACACCCTCCATTGAAGGAAAAACGATTAACTTCAGTGATGAAATTAAATACTTGGGAGTCACGTTCGACAAAGAACTAACATGGAACTCCTCCATAGCCAACAGAAAAAAGCCATTGCGGCATCATTAGTGTGCCGCAGTCTACTAGGTAAGTATCGGGGTCTTCAGCCTCAAATGATCTTCTGGTCATACACGGCAATAGTTAGACCCATGATCACCTACGCCTCTTTGGTTTGGCGGCCGAAAACTAACGCCGCTTCACATCCACATTCAGAAGCCGGCCGTATTGAGTGCCCTCGCGCTAAGCTGAACAAAGGGATTGCAGCCTGGGGACCTTAAAGGGCATCTTTGAAGATCCCAATATAAATTACCTGATGCATATTGCAAGAGACAAGATCTGTATGCAATACAATTTTGATCAGTCTTACAAGGTGATCATTGAAAGCCGGGAATGTGCATTTGGGTGGCCTCAAAGTAAAAGAGGTACATGGACGGCTCAAGAATAGAACGTGTTGGAACAGGTATATAATTTGAGTGATTACTGACGTAACGAGTCTCCGTCTTAAGCGGAATTTGAAGACGCTGGACAAGAGACGGACGTGATAGCCAATCTACTTGTTTTGTAAGTCTGCATGAAATGGATAAAAGTAAGTGCTGCGCCACAAAAATATAAAAAAAATAAGTCTTTGATCAACCCTTTACCCCTGAACTTGACTATCCATAAAATAAATCTCCTTGGAAGAAAACAATTCTAGAAAAAACCGATATTGGTGTACGTTTTTACCTATCAAAAGAAGATACTGAAAAGCCATCCTTTGCTCTGCGAAAACCAGTATTGAGACACCAAATTTACTTGCCCTGAAATGAAATTAAAAGGTCTTGTTTACAATTTTATTATAATTACAAAGCCATACATTTTTTAATTAAATCATTCTTAAACCGATAGAATATTCATCAGGTACATTTTAAATGTGCTAAGATAAATATATCATCCGTAACAAAAACTGAAAGTTTTGCCTGTGTTATCGGCTTGATTTATTACAGTCATGAATTATTTACAAGGTCTTATATAAAACGCGCGTAAAGTTTTGCTGCCCGAGAGCCGCATACCAATCGACGCTAAATATATTCAAATAGTTGCTTTACTCGCCAATAGAGGACGATAATATCAAAAACGGAAGCGTGGCGATCTAAAATTTCTATTGCCTTTTCTCGCTTGATATTTGCGAAAAGATCCCAAAAATTAATTGAATAAAATTGTAATTTGTAATTAAATTATTAAATGTCAACGGGCCCGTAAAATTGTCAGGCTATTTTATGTAATCCGGTTAAAATAAGCTACTACCGATTACATATCCAACTTCCAGAACATTAGAACTTCCTTTATGGAAACAGCCAAGCGTTTACAGAAATATTTTCTTTGCTTCGCTAAAACAATGATCCAAAGAACAATGAGATTTTAAAACGGCGTCAATTACAATAGCAGCTAAATAAGCTACATTGAAGATGTTTTTTTTTTTACATATGGTGACGTCCAACACAGTATATCAGAGTTTGGCATTACTAGAAAGTCTACTAGAGAGGTTACTGGTAACTATTATGCAACGAAATGGTCAGTTCAAGGCAAATGAATATACACAAATTTAGCGAGAAAAACGTGTATAGCGTGCAGGAGCGGTGGGTGATGACGTAAACGGAGGGACGCGAACAGGGACTCGATTCCCTCGTGTACTTTCCTTGCATTATACTATTCAGCGGAAACACATGAGAAAGTCGAATCGTTGTACGCGCCCTTCCGTTTACGTCATCAGCCACCGCCGATGCAAGATCAGGGAGAAATAAGGGGTATTAACCAAATGAAGGACGCGTACATACATCTATACCGATTGCACTGTCGTTTTTTTTCTTTATATTTTATATGCAGTAACATTACAACGTTAATGCATTAGATATTACGTTTTCTATAAAAGATCTCTATTTACAATTATTATTACTTTTTCCAAATTTTCATCTGTAAATATATGGGTAAAAAAGGAAATAAGAAAGTGTGAATTTTTTTTGAAAATCGAAATTCCGTTCATATTGTTCGCATTGATGAAGATATGAATTTTTCAACATGTCCGAGTTGATGGCAATTTGTATGTGTACGATTAAAATCGCACATGTCACCTGCATATTTTACAAAGTAAATTTCATTAGCCGGTTCATCGAACCGATCTGCTCAAAGCGCTCTCGTTTGCGGCGCATTGAATTTTGCGTGTACGCAATTATCTCGCGTAAACATCGGAAAAACTTCGTAATCGATGTGAAAGAAAGTTAAACGAAAAGAATGCTCTGAACCTAGATAATTTATAAGGATGATAAAATCAAGCTAATGAACAACGTTTTGTGCGATGTATATTTTAGCGTAATAGCCCCGATATGGAGTAAAATTCCCCAATTCTGTTACTAATAGCTCTAATTTAGTTTAGTCGAGCAAATAACTAAAATAACTCTTTTTTTTATTGTAGTGACCACCCGACGGGGTGTATAAGCTTCTAAGCTAAGGAGCCTCTTAGTCTGTAATAATAAGAGAATAGGCTTTATAACCGAGAAAGTCGCTGTCTTGAAAAAAATTACTAAATTTAGGAAAGCGGTTGCTTATCCAAAATAAGTGAATGAATTTTATCCCTCTTTCTCTTTTTTGTCACCAATTTATCTTGCTATATCGAAGCCACCCCCGCTTTATCAACCAATTAGTGAAAAACCCATTTTCACACGTCAGGTCGCTTTCAGTAAACCACATATATACTTATAACGTATACCTATCAATGTAAACAATCTATATTTTAATAAATAATGAAACAAGCTACCAACATCCGCTATGTCTAGACATTTTCGCTGTATTGCAGTTCATTCAGTTGCGCACTTCAGTATTTAATCCCAAATTATATTAGTGGCTTCAATTAAGCTAGTATGTAGCTTATGTGGCTTGGATTAAGCCAACATTCTAAATTTAAGAAAATATTCTCCTCCGATGAAATAGTTCACTCAAGAAATTCAATTTTCTTGCATATAGACACTCTTTTTCTGCGTGTTGTTTGAATTGTTGCGGATGGTCTATTTAGGATTTCTGTAATTCATTCATTTAGGGACTTCCTCGGTTTTTAAACTACGAGAATTATATGGTAAACACCCGTGTTAAGGAAGACAACGTAATCGTTTTGCATTTAGTAAATCTATCTCTCAACATTATCCCCTTGCAATTCTATACACTTAACATAGCGATGTTCCAATTTTTTTAAGCCATCGTAGAATGAGTTAATTTATTTTCAAAAAAACAATCTATGGTAAATTAATGGTTACAACCACAATCTTAATTAACCGATCACCCACTATATTAGTTTCTTGCGCTTTCTTCAGTCATATTAGAATAATTGTTGTTATTATGCTTAATTCGGCGATGACGTTTCAATAAATTCAACAATCAATGGCTGAATTCTACAAATTTTATGTTTACATTCACTGAAAATCACTTTTTTGTTGTTTTAATGTACCGCCTTATCTGTAATAGGATTGTTTAAAGTTTACCCAAACATTCGTTTAAACAGCTAAAACACTATTTGTAAACATCTTTCTCTTTATAGACGCTAACATTTCTAATTGGTTTACCATTCGATACTATTTTATCCGCCATAAAAGCATACCATCATCGCGAAGTAATTTGTGCTTCGATGCGGAATAATATAAAACTTACAGCGATTGTAAACTTAATTCGTCCTGATCATCAGCCACCGACTGCCTTTGATCCGCTAATTCCTTTTGCTCCCGTTCTCGTTCTCTCTCCGATTGACGCTGCTGCAGCAAGTCGTGGTCGAGTTGTCTGATTTCCCAATGTTCTCGTTGTGACCGTTGGTGTTCCTAAAATAAATAGATTATGTAACGTCTGGACTTGATGTTGACATGACATTCACCTAATTAACTGATTCCTTTGTAGCATATACGGGTGAGACATAACAGACAAAAATATGAATCTGTACGAACGTGTATGACATGACAATGAATGATTTAAATAGGGTTTTGTGCAATTTTAGATTCTCTTCTTGTAACGGAGATACAAAGGCATAGCTATGGTTCATTTTTACTAGCTCAATTATACGTAGAACACCAATGAACCAGCGTTATTTAGCAAAATTATTCACTTCAATTTTGTTAATTTACACTCCGAGACAACATTTTAGTACGTTAATTTATAATAAGTCCCTAAATGTTAGTACATATGTATGTCTACGGTGCATGTTAATGGCAAGCTTTGGACCTTTTTTAATAAATCTCTATTGTTCTGATAACTTTAAAGGACATATTAAGTTAAATTGGAAATTGAGTTTACCAATTATTCTCTTTTTAATTTATGTGTTTGTCGTCGTTTGTATGTTTTGGACACTCAATTAGGATTGTTTGAAGTTTGAAAATGAGGAATTTGATAGAAGAAAAAGAGCTTTTTTGTGATTCCAACCATGTGTTGTCAACTGTTTCATGATTAAACGAAAACTCGACGTTTCGTCTACTTCTTCAGAAGAAAGAAGGGTGCTGGGCCACAGTTATCACGGTAACTCAACGTGTGAAGCAATCCACAGGCGAAACTAACTGAGTGGGACAATAGATCACGGTGGGACTTCTTCAGGAGAAGGAGAAATGATAGCGCAGTTGATTTTCGCCTCTGAGATACAATGGCGGCCATATAAATAGCATAGGTAAACTGATATCGATGAATTGATAATTTTGTAAATGTTAACAAGTGATTTATTTAACTTAGCTTAACAAAAATGTAGCAGATGGCATGCAGTTTATAATAAACACACAATATTTTATAAACTTAAAGATAAACAAATTAAACAAATAAATATATTATTTTTTAAGCGGGCGTAGAAATAGCACACTTAATAACAATAACGAAACACTGTATTATTTCTCTTTTTTAATTCTTTTTTGCTTTTACATTTAATATTTTGTTGGAAATCTTTACAAGCCAATATTGCTGCACAAATTCTCGGCACACTTTCAACTAATTTTTGACATCTCTCTACAGGAATGTTATGCCAGGCTTCTTCAATAGTATTCCATAATTCGTCTAATGTCGCTGGAGATTTGGACTTTATAACAACCTCAACATCCCCCCGTAGATTTTCTATGGGATTTAAATCAGGGCTTTGTGCAGGCCATTCTAACACTCGAATCTGTTTCTCCTCTAGCCACTGTTTTACGGTCCTCGCGGTATGTTTCGGATCATTGTCGTGCATTTAATTCATCAGCATCTGGTTCCATCACGTTTTCTAAAATGTTGCGATAAACACATTGATCCATTTTTCCTGCAATTCTGAATATAGGTCCTATACCACGCCATGGCATAGAAGCCTTCCTCCACCATGTTTCAATGTTTTTATAGTGTACCTAGGGTTGAATGTCTGATTGATGGGTCGTCGCATATACATTTTTCCGTCAGACCCAAGTCGGTTGTATTTGCTCTCATCTGTCCAAAGTACAGATTTCCAGAAAGAAAGCGGCTTTTCTTTGGGCATTTTCGCAAACAGTAATCTTCTTTTACGGTTTTTATTTGACACGAGTGGCTATCGTACTGCAATACACCGATGTAAGTTAAATTCCTTCAGCCGACGTCGTATTGTTTTCTCGATATATCAATATCAAATTGTTTATTAAATTCGGTTTTTATTTGTGTAGTTGTGCGAAAAGGATCTTCTTGACTTAATCGACGAATAAGGTTGTCTTGTCGTAAGGTTGTTTTACGAGGCCTAATCTTCCGTTTCTTGTTTTCTAAAGTTTTTTCCGGCTGAATATGCTTATCGCATTTTATATTAATTTACGTGAACAATTTAATGTCCGTGATATTTCTGAAATTGATATGCCCTTCTCTTTCATGGTGCAAATGAACTCTCTTTTCTCTGCTGTGCAATGTTTTCCTCGTCCCATTATACTAACACCTAAATTTTTGTTATTAATAAAACGTTAATTTTAAAAGTGGCAAGTACACCACTTTTTTGGTACAAAATAACTCGAACCATAACACTACAATAAGATGCCGCTGCAGAACCGACAACTGTGCTATTTATGTGCTTGCTAGAAAAGTGAAACTAATTTTTTTTTTTCATCGAATGCCGAATTATTATTCTGGAATACGTAGCTAGGGGAAGTACACGCAACCTTCTCGGGGACTCTCACGCTAGTTTAATAAAAATTTAAACGGGAACAGCTTGAGCGGTTAATTCAAATGAAATTTGATGCCTGTGCTATTTATGTGGCCGCCACTGTGTACTGAGCTAGCGTGATCAATTGCAAGCGCTCAGTTAGTTTCACTTCTGGCGTGGTTTACACCTTCAGTCACCGTCCCAACTGTGGCCTACCACGTTTCCTTCGGCTGAAGAAGTCCCATGCGAAAGGTCGAGTTTTCGATTATTTACCATGACACGGTCCAAACATAACAAAAACAATATTGACGAAGAAAACATTTTAAGATTACACAAATAAGGTTGCAACCGTGAAATATTAAATTGCCAAATTTTTCAATTGTCGTTCTTAGTAATAGAAAATATCGTACGCTAACGAAGAGAAACGAGGTATGTTAAGCATTTTTATTGATCGAACCGAAATACAACAGTAGAGAGTAGAAGATATGTATTTACATTGCATCCAGAATGACAACAGCCGCGTCGTATCATTTTTCTAGATCTTGATAGAAACTTGGTTGAGACCGGATCGTTTACCGAATCGCTGGTACATGAAATGTATTTTTTTGGGAAGTTATGTAAATCTTGTGTTTTCTAGATAAACAATAATCGATATACCTACCTCAAATACAAGATGCCGTCAATGTAAATCGTGTATTTGGTTTGAAACGTATAAGTTCCGTTTGATATTAATTCAAGAATAATATTTATGAGCAAAGAGTAGCACATTCTTGCGATAATCTCTAATATACAAACAAATAAAGCGAACAGTTAAAACTTAACAATAAAATAATGCAACGAACTTCATATTGCAGACTAGCACCATAGTAAGTGAAGCCTGATCGAAAGCTTATCATTCTAAACCAAATAGCGCAAAATTCCTCGAGAAAGAAAATCATTTCTACGCTCTTCGTTTCACGTTGCATTAAGAATGCCAACTGCGAAGTTCCTTTAACATGCACATACGTCTTCCGAACCATATTGCTAACCATTTCTCAGAAACAAACTTCACGGTTGTCATCGCTAATTGGAACGCTCTCTAAAATTTCGAGACGTTCGTATATTCATCTTGTTTGATGAATTGGGAAAGAACGCGTACAAACGATAAAGCTAATTGTAGCACAATGTTAATTCAAAAAGAACATTCTGCTCAGAATATTGACTATCACGCCCAAATTATTAAAATATAATCAATATTATACACAAAGCTAATTGAATGTGACCATAAAAAACGTAATCGAGAGCAGCATGTTTTTTCGAAATATTTTTTATGTTGGTTGTTACTGATAGATAAATCCAAAATTGAAACTTGGCATAAGGATGCAAATGAGTTCGTGTTTAAAGCCTAAATGATTAATGTGATATAGGCTAATAGCATAAAAAAGTTATTTCTTAGTAAAAATAAAGAAGAATTTGGCAAATATTTTCAATTGCTTCCATAAGTGTGTATTTACAAAAATCATTTAAAAGTCATTTAAAATAGTTTAGACCTGGAAAACGCCGAAGAAAATCTACTCTGCGGTTATCAAAATATTCATGTAAGAGGTTCATTGTTTGTAATATTTTATGAGCTGTAGCATTATTTTGTTGGTTACGTCGTCGTGATACAACAGGTTTCAAAGATTGCAGTAAGTTAGTACGATTTAACCGTTTAATGGAAAAATATGCCATTTTCAGAATGCAATAATGGTTGTCACTGGACCATATACGTATGGTTTGTTTCTTAATGAAACCATTAAAGTGGCACAAAGCCAAGAAGAAGAATTTGTCAAGGATGCTATCTTTGTTCGTGTGATTTTCACACCAATTGCTATATTGCACTCTCACTACATGATCAATGGTCTTGAGTTCTTGCACAACACGAATTTTATGCGGATATTTTTCAAGATCTTTTCTAAGAATATGACAAAATAGCTTCCTGCGGAGACTTTCTGATTTACATTTTAGGTAAATGATCTTGCAATCGCTTATCTGTCCTGTTCTGGCGTATGCGGATGATGTTTTGTGCTGTGTATGGTAGTAAGGAGGCTGATGAATTGCAGCGTAATATTAATCTCCTGGTTAGTTGGTTAGTGAGCAATAACCTGCTGCTCGATACCGTCAAATGTTTTTATATGTCCTTTACAAGGAAAACCAAACCATATCAATATATCTCCACAACTAACAATCAAACTCTGTCCAAAATAAATGTGATCAAAGATTTAGGCGTCCAACTTTATCCTTCTCTAACCATATAGAAGTTATTTGTTTGTCCGCTTCAAAAATGCTGGGATTTCTTATTTATGCCTTTGTCGTCACTAAATTAGAATACGCCTATGTTGTTTCGTATCCCTTTTATATGTCTCAACAGCTTCCAGTCAAGCGGATTCAACTGTTGCTGTTTGTCATGGAAAATCGATGCAACTTATCCGGATTGGGATATATCTCATGATCTGCTTTGTAGGCATCAAATGGACTCACTAAGTAATCGGCGCGAGCTCCATAGCGCTCGGTATCTACAGAAGATTCTAAACAACAAAGTTGATTGTTCCTACATTTGTTTGTATTTCACAGTGATGGAGAAGGTCTCCTTCTGCACCGACTAGACAGACCCGTATTTATTCGTGTTATAAGAAAGGGTTGGTGTTGCCTACCGATATCTCCGAGAGTCGGCAAAACACGAAGTAGGTAATCTTTTCCCCTAACTTGTCCATCACTGGTATTGCAACATTGTACGCAGAGGCACGTATTCTCTGTTTTACGATTGCAAGTAAATAAGATTTATCAGGAGCGCTTGGCGACGGGCAATTTGTTATGCTTTCTTTGTTCCTAATGACAAAAGACATTATTTCTCACATTAACGCCCGGAAACTGTAATCAATTCTCAAATTTGGTTTCATGGTTAGAAGTAGACGTTGTTAGAAGGCAGCGCGTCCACCTATAGTGTACCATGGACGAAAGATAATTCCTTTCCTGAGTAATTTAGAGGAAAAAGTATTCAAATAAAATACGTTCGAAAACAAGTATAGCACATCGTAGAATTATACTGAAGTATACAGGATGTTCAGTTTCTGCAACGCGCGATACAAGTTTGGTTTCTTTAATGGAACAGCAATTTTAGGTCGCATATTCAGAAAAAGTAACAACACATCAAACGCAGCTATTACATTAACTTCTGCACAAATTATCTTCTATTTTTTTTTACATCAACTATACAAGTCGATGCGAGAAAAAGGCTAAGAATCCCTGGTCTACACTATATCAAATATAACGTTGGGTATAACCACGCCTAATTCTATAAACGATAACGTGAAACTACAATGTACGAATACAAACAACTATTTTTATTGTATTTATTCTAAAACTAAATTTCATAATCACGTACCTCGATAATTTATGACATGCTGCTGAAACTTGAGAATAGAATTGTTAAAAGGACTGCAGGCAACGCTAAAATAGAACACGAATATTTATGTATTTGTCTAACAGTTGGACACAATCCAAACATAATGAAACGCATTAAGAGTGTACACAAAGATGGAAGTCTAATGTTTCCATCTATTCTCTTTCAAAGATGTGGTAATTTTCTTACATTAAATGAATTGGAGGGGTGGTTGCAACAAGCGGGCAGATTCACTTTTTGTCAAAATTGGATTTTTATTGGATGTGACGCAAAATTAGCGCAATCGTTTGCTACAAGAATCAGGCAGCTTTAATTGAAAGTACGGGGGCTAGTTATTTATTTGGAGCTGTTTGGCTTTTTGTTTTCTGCAAAAAACAAGGCAGCTCCTGATTCTTGCACTAAACTGTCGACGTGACCCGCTTGATTACGTATTTTATTCTGCGATTTGATTAGAAGAGATTATTTTAAACCAGTCAATTGGGCGTTAAATTCAGAATTGAATTACTTTTCGCATGAATGAAAAATGTCACGAGTTGTTATTGTATCAGAATGAAGGTGCAGACAACTTTCCAAATATATTTTTGTAACAACTTCGGAGCAAAAATAGAGCTTCCCACCGTAAACACATGCTAAATCACACGAATATCAAAAACATTGCAGCAACGCGACTACATCAAAAGGAATAATAAAACATATATGGAAATATATACATACGTACACGCCAAGCGGAGAAAGGCATTTAATAAAACGTTCAATGAAAACAAAATATTACAAATACCACAAGTAATACACTCATTCAAATGTGTTTTGGATCCGTTTCAAACGCTCATTATTGTAGTTGTAAAGAGCACACTTCAAAGAGAATGTTATGATGTTTACCGAAGATTACGCGCAGCAAATTGAAATAAATCAATTTCGTACTACTTCAATACGCTGTTGAAGATCGTCAGTCAATGCTTTATTGGCGTTTTCCCGTTCAGAGTTTACAAATAAAGTGCGGCTTTATGTTATTTACACAGTCATGTGCTAGGCTTCGGCGGTAGTTTATTTTTATTACGTATTTATATGTAATATAAATAAGAGCGTTTATATTTACTTCAAATTCTTTAATATGATTCGGTAAATTTAAACGTAACTGTACAATATATGTATTTATTTCAAGATGGTTTCTGTTAGGAATAAGCACACTGTTGATACGTTTTTGTATATATTGAAACGGCACCACCGTCGCATCTTTTTAGGCCAGTCGCAGCGGAGAGATAAGCCAGGGACAGTCATGCGACTACGCAGAAAGGAACTATCGTAGCCCGTCAGCCGCTACGCCATTCCGTAGAGATATAGAAATTAAAAAACCAAAAGAAACCATTCAAAAGGAGACCCAACAATTTCATTAGATTATCAAAATTATGCAAAACAACCAAAGATGATGGAAGTGGACGTTGATGAATAAATATTCATAATCACCACTAGAACTGTCAAAGCTAAATATCACAAATTTGAAATAAAAATAAATTGAATGTAAAAGAAGGGGAAAGCCCTATATTCAAATATCAGGTACAGAGTAGAGGGCAGTAGACCCATTATCAAATATTTTTTTTTATTTTTGTTTAGGGTAATACGTTAATCCCTGTTTCTTTTATATTGAATACTGTGTTTAGTTGTAAGACAAAAAAAAATAAAAATTGTTATATCCAAAACTTCCAACCTCTCGTACTTTGTACCAGTCCTAGAGCCTGTAGGTTCAAATCCAAAATTAGTAACATCGTGGACCTACAAAAGGTAACAACCTTGAGCATAAAAAAAAAGAAAATTTACACGTTTGTTTGTTTTGCTAACCAACCCCTTATTTCTTTATCATTAAAAGTAACCGTTATAATAATTTTTTTTTTAATTTAACTTTCCTAGAGATATGATTTATAGTTCATAAATTCACTAGTTAAATTTTTCAAGGAACTAAGCGAAGCGGATTTAAAGGAATCTAACCTATTTTTAATGTCTCTCAGGGTTAAACCCCTTAAAACGAAGTATTTTATAGCAACTTGAACATTTGTTTCTTTCACATTTTTTGGAACAATAGCTGAAACTTTTCAAATCTTGTCCAAATATTGAGTCGTTTTCAAAAATACTCAAAATTTGTCAATTTTATTTTTGTATTTGTTTCTCACTTAAAAATGTATAATGGGCAAAAGCACGAAATAAATTAACTGGGGAATCTGTGAAAGCAATTGTACAAGTACTTAAAACATCTGTCTTGTGTAGAGTTTTGTCGCTTTATCTTTGTTTGTTATGTTATTTTATTTCGCATATAATGTACCTTGTTTTTACCAAATATGAATTTTTCCGTCCATTCCATGCAGTTTTCGACTAAAATATTTTTAATGTTCGTTTTGTACTGATATCCGCTGCAAAAATTTCGTTTTGCCCTCGAACCATTTTCGGAATATTTGTTTATACAAAAACAAAGGAATATTATTTATACTTTTAGTAATATACTATTTTGCGAATACAATAAATACAAACGCGATACTGAATGCGTTATAAAAAAAAAACAATCGATAAAGTGGTAAGACGAGATGAATGCAATAGCTACTAATGCAGATCCTGAGGCTTACATTAAACTGAATGCTTTCAAATACAACAACAACCATCATTGTTGACCCAAATACATCCAGAAGTTATGCTTCTTGAAACTTCACGCTGTACACGCGGCGCAAGAGCGAAACGGCGAAAATATACGGCAAAAACGTCTCCCCATCTGTTCAGCGAATGTACAAAGGGAGTAATTAAGAATGGAGTAACGGTAGGTACTTATTCCTATTCAGCATTCCGGAAAAGCCTTTAGTAATCGTCGACGTTCATTATATCGCGGAGATTATTGCGCAAATTTTTTGGTATATATGTTCGCAAAGATAAAATAGATAAAAATGCAGAAATGATATCTTTTCTACGTTCAACTTTTTGGTAAAATTATTTCGCTTATCATTGTAGGTTCTGTAATATGAAGTAAAGTAATTAATTGATAAGGGAGATACTCGGTGAAACTCCATAATGTATTAGATAGAGTATACAAATATACATACATTTGTTATAATTTCCACTACAATATCACCACACCTCATCAGCTGGATAAATGTGAAGGAGGAACGAAAAATAACACAATTTATAAACTAAGGGGGCTATAAACTGTAGTACATGTTCAGATTCTTCCGTTATTTCGCTAAGCTTGCCAATTGGCGGATAATTATCCGATTATCAGACAATTTTTACTCCTTTCGTATCCTAATGTGCAGAGGATTTTTTAAGTCGACTTTGCGTTTCAAAATTGTTCAAACCTATCTTCTTCAGACCCTGCTCGCTGAGTAGCATTTGAACACGACCTTCAGTGGTATACAATAGATATTTTTTCCAATGGCAAAAGATGCAAGGCTCAAACTGTTGAGGCTCTAAGGAGAAGCCAAAATTGGTGCAAGAATAAACACACCTAAATAGTAATAACAAAAATCTCAAATCGTATCGAATACAATAAAAGAACATCTTGAAACCGACCAAAATCTAAAGAGAGCAAAATTTTTAATAGTTTAGTTGATAATAGACAAATTCTTCCATTTTACGCAATATATAAATGTTTTTGGCGCAAATTTGATACTCGTACATTAGTTATAATTTCTCAATGTGTATCCAACTAAAATTTCTTTTATGAGTTCAAATTTTAAACATGTTTTAAGCCAACGTTAATTAGCGCTCTTCAAACCTGGTATTTGACGTTAATTGAACAAACTTTTCGCTAAATACATTACAACCAAAAGTTTGCCAGTCTAAAGCGTTTAACGTTACCCCACAACATTATATGAACTTGCAAAGCAAGAATAAAGTCTTTAAAAGCCTCGTTCATAACATATTCCGCGAATTGATTTCTGAAGAGCTAAACGTATGAAATGTCGAAATATGGAATATCAAACCTTTACTGCCGCGTCGTAATCAAGCTGTCGTTGTTCGCGTGATGAACCGCGTTTTTCTTCTTCTATCTGGGTTTGTTTGTCTTTCTCCTTCTCTTTCGAACTGGTGGAGCTTCCCGCCCCCGGCGGCGGGTATGATATCCAAAATTGGTGGGCCAGTTTGTCACAGTGGCTGGGAACACTTTTATCTCGGCTTCACCTAAAAATAGACATTTTCAATCTCGTTTTTGCGAGTGGATGGGACGACTTTTATTAATATTTCACTTTTACAATGGTTTTCTTTAATGCTTCTCACATGCAGTTAACAATCGATGTTAAGTTAAAAATAAATTAAAAGTAATCGTGTCAAGTTGAACATGCAGAAAATTCGTTCGTGTTTATTGCTATAAATGCTGTTTGAAACTGTAGGAAACATCGTTTATATTCGCTTCTTTCTACGTTCGAAATAATCGAATTAAAGTGGATAACTAAATAATCCGCTCTTAAGTTGACGAGCATTTTCATCACGTCCCATATGGTTCGTTCCTCTGTGATTCATTATAACAGAAGTCTCTCGTGTTTAATTTTAGTAAAGCTGACTAGAGCGTACTCAACTTAGAACTAGTAGATTGGGATAAACTGTTACCCAATAAACCCATTAATCATTGCATTGGATGTTTTTTGAAGATTTATTAATAGAAAAGAGAACTAAAATGAATTCCCTAATTATGGAAGTAAAATTTAAATTTGATTGATTAAAATTTATTTTGCCTAACTTTCTTTTGGTTTTATTGCGATTTTTATAATCTACATATAGTCAAAAGTACTGGCATAAAGCCCTACAGCCACTACCACCCATCTCTGGTTGGTCACAGGTCCTAGGGCTCTAAGGCCTGGAGTTAGCCGTCGTAATTTGACTCAATCCCAGGGTTCTGGGTAACGAACATCCCGGCAGGCATGATTTTGGTAGAGTTTTGGCCCCTGCCGGTTGTATAGGTTTAAATCATGGACGGGGGCCTATTATACCTCACGATCGGTTCCGCTTCCGTCGCTGGTCGATAGTTACCAGTGCTCAGAGACCTAGACCCCGCGGGACCGATAGTTTGGGTGATCTAGGCTCTGATGGGCCAGATAGTTGTGGCCTACGCGACCTACACCTCAGCGGGCAAGATGTGAGGTAAGTTCCGAAAGTTAAGTAGAAAACTTCTGCAATATAGGGAGCACTCCCACCAAGGTTTAGACTCGTGCAAGCAGTTCGGAGTCTTCCTATCATGGCACAGTAATAAGATAAATATTGATAGCAGGTTCAGTTTCAAAAATCGCCAGACATGTCAATAATTTCTTGTTCATAGAAAATTGAAATAATATACAGGATGTTCCATTAAAAAAAAAACTTTTTAAACAAAACTTAATGCAGTATGACCGACATCTCGTTAGCAATTCAGAACCACATAAGTGCGCGTGTATTAGATCCTATCATGCCTCAGGATTTAACTCCATTCATAAACAAAGGCATAATGTTTCGTGCTCCCGGAAATGGGAGCCTGTATATTCAAAATTAAATTACATCTGAACCAACCAAAAATTGCTATCAGACTCGAAACCGTATACTGCATGTTCCTTGAACGCCGTCCCGTAATATAATTATTTGCATCTCTTTTCCTTATGTAACGAAGGAAAATACTTGATATTGTAACTGCACCTACGAATCAATACTAATTCTAAACGTGCACGCGAAGCATTACATTTTTTTACGAAATTACATGCAGCCCCAGTATGTTTAGCAAACATGTCTACCTACTAAAAAGCGTTCAAACGTCTTAACAAGGCAATCATGATCGCATATTTATGTTGCTATATGCTGAGTTCTTTCTATACTTACGTAAATCATTTAAAAGTCAATATAATATGAATAACGGAATATTTATTAGCGTATCTCTAATTTCCATATTATACGCGTCCTCCTAATTGTTCTAAAATAGCACAGCACAAGTTTCCTTTCGCTTGCAATACTATAACTACGGAGATCGCGGAAAGATAGCACACTGCATGCCAGACAATTCAAGATTGAAAACTCCGCCTAAATCTGGCAACGACGAATCGATTTCGTAATTTTTAGTTCAACTTTTTAAGCTGCGATAATCTATCATTGCATTTGTTCTCATGTTAAACGTTTACGACATAACTTGCGATGTAGGTACTTTTAAAGTCTTTCATGTAGTCCATAGAAACGACAAACTCTATTAAACATGAAAACATGAAGTAACGTATCCGGCGAACAATACATGTAAATATTGATTTTTCTTCGAGTTTACGTTTTCGATTCCTTTATTCATATTGTTTTATAATGCATAATACGTACAATAAAGTCCTGAACAAAATTGACGCATCAGCAAAACTTTTCATTATAAATTGCAAATGTCAAGTAACATTTTGCTGGTCAATCAAACATTTAACTTGTTTAAAGCGATGTATAAAAGTCTATAAAAAATAATAAAAATCGGAAAACAATGAAAATCATTGTCACGAGCAAGTGAAAATATAAAACAAATTAAAGAAAAAACAAAAATTTTACAAAAAAAAAACACTAAATGAACCCAATAAAACAAGAACAATTATCACGAAAAAGAGAAATACGTAACAAGAATATTTAAAGTTACAAACAACTGTTACTAGAAGACCATTTAAAATACACTATCACAATACACGCAAATTGTGGAACCTAATCATTAAACAAATTAAATCAACAAAAGAAGGAAGAAATCACATAGAAGAAATGTAAAAAGAGGCCAATGCAATTACCATCGATAAAACAGAAATAGTAATGTACTAAATAAATATTTCCCAAATATCGAGAAGTTCTTGGCAGAAGATCTAATGTCGAAAGCCAAGAAGAAACCACAAATTGTAATCACGAACAGAAAAACTATAAACAAAGCGGATTTGAGGAATACGGGCGAAGCGGAGATCAATGAAATCACCAATTAATTGAATAGAAATAAAACGCCTGGTATTGGCAAAGCAACAAACAACATAATCAAAGAAAATAAACTTTAACATCGCAATTCTGGATTGGGAAGCAGCATATATCGAGACTACATGAAAAAATAATAATCGTACAAATATTTACGAAAGACAGAGATCTAATCCAAAACATACATTACAAATAGAGAACAAATTGTCAAGATAAACAAAAGTTTACCACAAAATGCAGAGCATGCTGCATGTATACGCGGTATTTTGTACAATAGTGAAAATTAGGATGTTAAAAAAATATTTACATGAAAAATTGTATCCAACTTATAATCAACGGAAGAAGAACAAACAAAATGATCTTCAAAACCAAAAGAAAAGCAGCAGACAATAACATTTTAATAAAAAGCAAGAGATCCGGAGAGGTCGTAGGTTTGACAATTTAAAATCGAGACCTGCACATAAATAACATAACGAAAACGGACTCCCAAGCAGCAATTGCAAAAATTAAAAAGAACATACCAACGAAAAGAAAGAAAACCGTGATCAGATGCAGAGCAAGAGCGATACCTTATGCATGTTGCCTTAAGGAGCAGGCCTTCTACCAGTTTAGCCCCAGCCGTAGATCGAAATGTAGCAAATTTCTGGATGAATGGAGAAGAGAAGATTGAAAGATATTACAACACCGCTTACCAGAAAACAGAATTACTAGACTGCAAGGGAACGTATAAATTGCGCCCTTGACGATTGGAAGCGAGTTCTATTTTCGGACGAAACAAGAATAGGTTTCAAAAAACGAAGACTAGGAACGAAGCTTGGTGCTTGTAATATTTCTTCGAGGATCCCATTTTTGTTGGGTCAATAATGTTCTGGGAGAGAATTTGTTTCGAAAGTTCCACAAATTTGATTCCTACACGGAGGCATTCTTGATTGCACATTTCTAGGTAGGAAACATCGTAGAAGACCAAATAATGCCACAATTTAATCAATAGCTCGTTCAGACGAACAAAAGCAGCGGTAAGAGCTTGAAAAGGACCTACACGCTACTGAAATCCAATTCTACGACTTTATTTCGGCATTCGAAAAGTAAGATGACGCGTCATTTAACGGGGGCTGAAGCAACCCAATCAGTTACTCTACGCGAAAACGGCAGAAATCAGCGTTACGTTGCTGAACGCCTCGATCCTGTACATGGTATCATTTGGAAGCTGTAGAAACAACATCGCGAGACTGGATTTGTTACGAGAAGACGTGGACAGGGCCGCCACATCAGTATCAGCAACCATGCAGAAACAGCATGGGCGTACCTGTTTCAGACCAAATTGTGACAAACCGGAAGCAAGAAGCCACTCCACACAGCAGAAGGCCAGTTAAAAGAGCTGAACTTACAAGAAACCATGGGCATGCGAGAATGGTGTTTATGTTGACAATTCCAGCGTACTCCACAAATTTCTAAAGTTCGAAACAAAGACCCAAGTGATTTAGAAGCTGATGAACCGATGGCTTCTATATGTGAGGAAAACGACAACTGTGACAACTTGAGAAAGGACCAGTCGACACGTAATATGGTCATAAAATCCGATCTTGAAAAATTATATTTTAAAAACTTAAAATATAATTTTTCAAGATCGGATCCAAATCCAATAAAAATTTATTGGACGGGAAGTCTAATGAACACGGGACTTCTTAGAAAGAAAATCATTGTTTATTATATTTATAGTAGTTCGCACAAACTTGTTACCCTAAAGAGTTATATTTAAGTTTTGTTTTACAATTTTCTAGAGGAAAGTATCGAATTTTGCAGTTCGAAATCGATTACAATCTTTAATGTGATGACTTTGTCTTCCATCCGATCTACATCGCCAACCAATCAACTTGCAATTTTGTAAATATCTTCGAAGCTTTGAAGTCTCCCAATGCTTAGGTTAATATACTTCAATACTTGCATAAACATTTCTTGTTAAGCTTACTTTAAATGCAAATGGCATAATAACAATAACTTAATTAAAAATCAAACCTTTAAAGCCACTAGGGGATTTTTAATTAAAGGCAAGCTTCATTTAATGGAAATAAATATTGTTTTTGCAGAATTAATTTTAAACGCAATTATTATTCCCCGTTATTTAGATCCAAGATAAATTCAGTTCTTCTAAGAATGTTTATTTCAATATCAAAGTTGAATTCTGGATAAACACTGGAACCATTTCTACTTTTACTTCAGGAGAAAACAGTAAAACTTGTTCGAATGATGCAATTATTTCGGAGTTTCTGTAACGTAAATTTACTTCTTTATACATGCAGTTATAAAGTTATGATTCAGCAAACGGACAAATACTACAAAATGCCATCTTGTAGAACGAATTTTCTGTAGGTACTATTTTACTTACTTACTTACAAAATGGATCATTATGTTATTTTTTGGTTGCTATTGGAGACGTTAAGCTTGTACGATACGGTCACGGTCGGTCACATTGACCAACATGTGCATGAAGCTGGTGTTGTTTAAATTCAAAATGGGTAAATTTGCAATAACAACTGACAATAAATAACTAAAAAAAAAGAAACTGACTATGCAAGAAAATATTTGCCAAAAAAAAGTTTAAAATGTCCTCCTTGAATTAAAATCCAAGCGAACTGTTGAATCGTAAACATGCTACCATCATTGCACCATCTTGATGAATTTCATTGTTATTATTATTTGGGTCAAGTAATTATTTGATTTTTTGTGTTCATTTCGATACCGTAAACCGGCTGCTTCAAATTGCCCCAAAAAGGGACTCTAGAGGTTTAGGTCAGGAGATCACTAAAAAATATGCATTCAACCCCCAAAAAAAAAAAAAAAAACTTCTAATTTAAGCAATTCTCCATTAAAGATACCAGCCCAGTATTCACACTAAAACGGCGACTGCCTAACAGCATATCCATTTTCAGGATTCCATAAACCATGATTGTGTAGAACAGAATTCTATCCGCTGACCGTAATTTTCCAGTGTTAGGATATGACGAATGTGAGGGGTGTAACTACTCACGATGTGGTGTGAGTGACCAGTTTCTCTGAGGTTGGAATGTGGTTGTTTCAAGAAACTTTCGGCTACATTCGGCACGTTGCTTTTTTTGAACTGCGTTCAGCAATTTTGGTACCCATCTTGCGCTAATTTTTACCATACTCAAAAATGCTCGTGCAGAATCTCCAAAACAACGTGGTGCAGAGCTTTTACAAACTGAAAACGCCATTTCTTCTTTGATTTCGAAAGGGGTCGTTCCTTCTAGGGTCTCCACGATGCTCAATTTTGGATATTTCGAAAATTTCTGAACTTCTCTAATCATCTCACTTAACTCAACAATGGCCATAAACTGCCAAGATATCTTTTGAGTGTTAATTACAGATTTGTCAGATGGTAGATTATACGTAATGATTTTCTTAAAAATTCATATGTATCCATGCGCATGCTTTATTTTAAATTTAAAATTTTAATTACCAAATAACACCACTAACGGGTAAAGACATTACAAATTTTCGGGATGTAATAAACCCTTCGTAAATATTTATAAAAATATGGAAGGAAACAGTGCGCAGATATAAGATATAAGATTATCAGGGAATTATTTCCAGCCGCTGTTAGATGAAGGATACGATGTCTGTATAAATAGAATTTAGAGAATATAAACTTATAGGCGTTATATAAATCGCTATTAAAACTATCATCAGTTTAGCGTTTAATAGACATATATCATAATTTATTTCTTTCATTGTTACGGATACGTTCATATGTAACATATTCGTCATCAATGTCGATATAATAAAAATGAATAACGAACGTGAAAGAACAGAAAATGTAAAACGACAAAGTAGTAAAGTGAATAGACGAAAGGCATTTGGCGCTAACCTTCTCGAAAATAACTTATTTCCACTCGAATACGACGAGATAACGTTAGAATAGTTATTTGACCTCCGGTTTCGCCAAACCTGCACCCTAATCAATTATCGTGTACGACAAACATCCTGCGCCAAAGGGTTATCTACGTAATTCTACATGCATAACTACTTCGGAATTAGCGAAGGTTAATGTCCAACACACACTCCTGAGATACGGAACGCATTAACAATCAGAATTTTTGATACGCTCGCCTGAAGACAAATAAACCTTCGCATCAGCAAAACTTTTCACTATTCTTGTAATCTAAATGTTCGATCACTATTTTACATGAATGCTTATTCTAAGATATCTGCTGACAAATTTGCAGCAATTGCTCAATAGATGTCAAGTAATACGAGAGATACGTTTTAAGTTCTTACAAAAAAAATGAAATAAAATCTTTTTGGTAGAAATAATTTTTTCCCCTTTGAAAATGGCATCTCCAGATCATGGTTTTTGAAGACTTCAAGGGCGATAAAAATTGCTATCTATCCATTTTATGTTTGATACTCAAGAAGAAAAAGTATTTTCAGTCATCAAGTAATATTTTTCTCCTTGAAGTAGAACCGTGGGTCCCACGCCAATGTGATCCCTAATGGATGTCGGAACACTTTAGGATTCCGCTAAATTTTAGCAGGATCGACTAGTGATCGTAGTAAGCGATGTCGCGGAAGTGCAAAGTGTATTCCGTAACCCGACGCCTATCTAATAATACAACAACAAATAATTAATTGTGTGACGTGCCGTATAAAAGCATTGTCATGTGTGATGAAGGATGGCGCAATGTTGTCGATTCTTTTTCCTGATTTCATCGATGACTTCTGGCAAACAAACTGTTGCATACCCTTCAGCATTAACTATTATTCGATCCATCAAAGCAATGATTGCGACATGTCTAGTGCAACGAAAGGAAGAAGCAATATTTTCTTGAAAGTGCTTCGTGAACGAGTAGCTTTTGTTGGATTCGATTCATCTGGGAATACCCGAAGAATTGATTATTGCTCGTACGAATATGTTACTTATTACGATCATGCGAAGTCCGCCGGGAACAGATCTTTTTCACTTCTTGTAAATGTTCATGCAAAATCGAATGTAATGCAGTCTTCAATACTTAAGGATGCCTTGATTTCTCGCTAAGTCACATGGCGATGCTCCTTAATCATATTGCGAAAAGCGTCGGTGATCTTTGGAACAACAATTTGCTCGACGTTCACCAAATTCATCACTAACGTAAGGAGGAATTTCCATTTTTTCACCAAATTCCTGATTTTAAACGCTCACTGCAGGCAACTCACCGATTTCTGTGCGGTCGCTACTTCAACGATAGCAAATGTCAAATTTTACAAAAATAGTAATGTCAAATCTCTATAACGCCGTCTAGTGGTCGTTCGTACAAACTTAAGACGCTACCCCCGTTTGTTGCAATTCTTGCAACTGCTCGTCGATATTTAACGATGTTCGAAGTTATTTGTAAAAGTCATTGAGAAACATTTTTGCTTGTGATTTTTTTTTTTAATTAATTTAACAAAATATGTAGCAGTGAAAGGAGTTAAATATGCAATTGCTACTAGTCGAATAGTTGAACGTTTCAATGAACATGGAAGTACTGGAGCTCTGAGCCCTCGTAAGGAAGAAAAACGGTTTCACCAAGATTTAAAACAGTTTTAGCAGCGATATCCGGGGATGAAGATATGTTCGGGGATTATCGTTGGTCGGTAATACAAGAAACTAATTCAAGTAGAAAGAACAAATAAATATTTCACAAATATGACGTAAGACCATCATTGTTTGACTTGATATTTAAACTTGGTGGTCTTAGAATCTCCTCATACACTTCTTTTCATCTCTAAGGATGAAACCATGTAAATTAAGCATTGACAGAGTAATGTTGTTTATTACAAATAGTCAATAATGAAATAATTTGCTGAAATGACACGTATCCTCGATATAACATGAAAACTACATTCAAACATAAATTAATTTCAGACAATAATTTACGCAACGCATTCCACTAGAACGTGAGATGTATAGGTGCGGTGAATGATGAATGTCGATTGTGAGTGACACTAAACAACCCCGAAAATTTGCAACCGTCTATAAATGTCAAGCGGATTCAATATTAGCGCCTGAAAATACACGTATCGTACGTAAAGACGCGGCCAATTAATATTGACAAAATACGTACGTAATCTATTTAAGTACAATCGAGTTCCTAATTGTATCATCATATTTTGGGGAGGAGCAAATAGGCATGCGAACGGAATAAACGGGAGAGAATTGTACAAGCGTTTATGCGCAAAATCGTGCAGATCAATTACCCCCAAGTACGTCGAATAATTAAGTTACGTGAAAAGTCTATTTCTGTTTCGTGTTGTAAATTGGTCGATGTAGCAGGCGATCCTTTGGTAATTTATTGTCGTGCCTTGTTTCTATTTAAAGATAACAATGCATTAGTTATGCTGTCGTGTTAAATGTGTTTCGTTGTTGCCTTTCTTTTTGAAATCCGTTAATAATTATACAGAATATTTTATATCCAAGGAGTTAAATCTAACAAAGAGGAAAATATTTTAGCACTTTTGAGAAAATAAGTTACAATTTTAAAGGGGCTTTGTCCGGATGTTGTCGTGTCTTCGAATTCACTCAGGATGCTTAACTAACCCTACTGTTCGTTTCTTAAGAACATTTCTAAAGGCCTGCAGGCATAACGTTTGCTTATACCTTGTCGGAGTTCAGTAATTTAGAGCATGATTTAGGCAAATGTCCAAGTTGACACAATATAAAATACTGCGCCTGCAAAGAAGGACGACAAAGCAAACGAACAGCTAAAATGACCATTATAAGCATTTACATTCTTTCGTTGCATTAGACGATAATTCTAGTGTGCATTCTGAACGCCCTCGTCACTGACTGAAGACCAAAGTACGGATCAAGCCAAAATGTTCAAATATTGTCGCTTGTGGCAAATTTTGACTTTAACTAATTGGCACGAAAATGGTGTTATTACATTAATTAGAAGACAATTAATATCTGCGTGCGAGCTTATAAAAATATTGCGTAATCTCTGAAAACAAATTACTACCAATATTTGATATAAATGAGCTAATATGTATGCTTAATGATGAATTTTGTAAATTTTCACCAGAGATTGTGCGAGATAAAGCACTTAGAGATTCCAACGTACTCGTTTCTTAGGCTTGCACACATCCAACGCTGCACCAGTTTGTTAATCCCTTCCGAATAAGAGGATCAATTCAGTTCCAATAAATATTCGTTTCCGCAATTTCATCCTCGTTTGGATAAAATCTTTCTCCCTAACCATTTTCCATATTGGAGAACAAATAATAGGGGATATAAAACGAGTTGGAACCCTAACACCATCAATTTCGCGACCACAAATCCTGAGGAATGAGGTGGCGCATTATCGTGATGGAAAAGAGCTTTTGTGAGCCAATTGTAGACGATTTTCTTACAAATTGGTAGTACAATAACTTCTAAATTGTAGAAGGAAATTATTTCTTCACCATTCCGAAAAACAGTCTCCGCAACCTTCCCGGTTGAAGGAACGGTTTTCGCCTTTTTTGATTCAGACTCTCCCCTGGCAAGCCATTATTCTTTTGTCTCATGGCATATAGTAGCCTATCCATGTTTTGTTCATAGTGACAAAATTACACCTAAAATCTTGCGGAACGGCTGCAAACCGTCCTGTGATCATCTTGTGGATTATGAACACATTGAATTTTATTTTATCAATAATTTCTAGAGTAGTTGGCTACTCCCAAAATATTGAAACCACTTAGAAACCGTTCTAATCAAAGGTGTAGATTCACCATAATCAAAAAATATAATGCTAAGATAGCTTAGCTTCCTCATGGTATTGATGGAATAATTCACGGCAAACGCAACAAAAGGAGAGAAAAAAATTACACTAACACGCGAACATATTTCTGCCTACCCGGCGTCATCAGCGTGGTTTCGAGAGTAATTTTTTATCTCTACCTTTTATCGCTGTTGCCTCACCGTTAATGCCACAACTTTCAAAACGACTAACTCGACATTTCTTGGCTTGTGGCATTAACTGAGGCAACAGCGAGAGAAGGTAGAGATAAAAAATTACTGTCAAAACCACGCTCGCCAAGAAATGTCGAGTTTGTCGTTTTGAAAGTTGTGGCATTAACTGTGAGGCAACAGCGATAGAAGGTAGAGATAAAAAATTACTCTCGAAACCACGCTGATGACGCCGGGTAGGCAGAAACATGTCCGTGTGTCAGCGTAATTTTTTTCTCTCCTTTTGTTGCGTTTGCTGTGAATTATTCCATCAATACCATGAGGAAACTAAGCTATCTTAGCATATTTTTTGGTTATTGTTTCTAGGCATTTTCTGATGTGTTCTATTCACCATAATGTTTACCAAACTTCTCTTTAGTCCCCTGAGGCGATGTGCCCTTCATGCAGTAATGTCTTTTCAATACACGAAACTCTTTTATCAATTGACCTGGAAATCACTCGGCTTTTACGATTCAAACAAACACTAGACAGAGAGTAATAAAGCAATATGGCGATTAAGCTCTTTATTGTACCTACTTATGCTTAAAAGGTAAGGTAGGTTCAACAGCACGAAACATAAAACATGTTTTATGTTTCGTGCTGCAATGACTACCCTATCGTCTATTTTTCCGTATTTTTCGCATTAGTTTTAGGGTGTGTAGGCGACAAAAGCAGGTACTTGTAAATAATATTTTTTCTCAAGAGTAGTGGATAGAGCAGGCACGTTAGAATTAGAATTTCTTTCTCACATCATTCGGTCATACGGTTGAAAATGAGGATCGACGTATTCTCGAAACAGCTGTCCCGGATTAATTAATTAAATTTGTGAGGTACGGAGTGTGACGATATTTTTGTGGTGTTAGCTTTGTTTGTTTATATAATTGGTGTCTTGAATCTTTATATGAAACCAATTGCAACGCCTTCCAACATTTCTACAGCAAACTGCGCAAACTTACTCCCACCGCTCGCCATCTCTCGAATGGATGTGGTGTTTGTTTGGGTTTTGCAATATACTGTTTAAAATCTACTAAAAACGGTCCCATTAAAAATTCTGTTTTGATATGAGCTATAACCTAAATTAAGAAAATAGTGAACCATTTTCTTTAGCTCTGTTGTTTCTTCCATTATTTATATATGGTTGGGATAGTGATTTTTTTTATCTTTAAATTAACATTTCCGAAGGACCAACTCGATTCGTATGCATGTAAATTGGTCGCATGATTGGTACGAACCAACTGTATATGCATACAAAAATTAAAACTAGTAGCACAGATCTAATGTAACAGAAAGTTTACACATTTACGTGCATATAACAATTGTCATTTGAAGATACAGCAGCTGCCATTCACACTATCTAGAGCCATGTTTAAACAACAACCATGCATCAAAGAATTGTATAGCAATAAGCGCGCCTCAATAAGAGCGTATATTCCAAAACATACAGAATTCTGTTAAAATTTAGCCAAAATATGATCCATTTTTCCAATGCATCCATTTAAACATGATAATACAATATTATATTGTAGTTACCACTAATAAATGTACGAAAATAAGTGTTCATCGATATAATAAACAGCCATTTATTAAAATGATAAACTCGTTGATTGTAGGTACTAATTTTGGTAACAAACTTTTTTAATTGTTTTTACATATATTTTTCGTTGGACTGTAATAGACAGCTGAGGGATACGAACATGTATTAAAATTTAGCCCAAAATACGATGGCATCAATTTAAACATGATAATTATTTGTGAAATAGAAAGCCTTGTAATTACCAGAATATAGAACATCCAACAGAAAGCAATAAATATACCCCTACAGAAGCAATATGTCTTTTACAGCGATGTTTTTAAATATCCTTTAAGCTTTTTCTTTTTCGCAGGATTTTCTACGATGTGTGAAATGGTTTCCTGAAGAAAATTGAGGAGAGAGGAAGTATTTTAAACAAATGCATAATTGATTTAATTTATTGTCTCAAATGCTAATTAACTTAATGGTATTGAAAGTATACAGTTAGCCAAGCTACCATACAAATATTAAAAACAGAAATTACAATACTAACATGTTTACATCTACATATGTATAGGTACTCTGCAAACGATACAAGATCAAGTATTCAACGCACAACATAAACAAATCAAAAACGGGATGCAAAAATAAGAGATTCCCATGTATTAAAATTCACATGCTGGTTAATAATTACCAATTAATAAACTGATTAATGCAAAGACATAACATTGACCTCTGAAGATATAGACGGGCAGGTAAAAAAAAAAGAAAAACGTACTTTTTCAGTTCTAAAACAAAAGTATTAATAGTACGAAAAGGAAAACGTGTACGAAGTAATAAGTACAAGATTAAGGAGATAAAATTAATTCAAACATCAAAAGAAAAACACGAAACATCGAACTACCTTTTTTTTAAATAAAAATATCCATGGCAATTTTTTTTTTAGATTAGAAATCACAGGTCGCAGGAGGTCAAGGTTAAAATAAATAAACACAAATTACTTAAGGGTTGTTATCGTTCACAGCAGTTTAATTCACACATGTGTTTGTTTTTTTCCGACATTGTGGTTGGGTTAGTTTAATGCTAAATATTTAAAAACAGTCTACACCGACGAGGAGTTCAAAAATAACTACTTTTTATTGTACATCCTCTCGCTAGAGAATGATCTCTCCTGCGATGCGAGGGTCACACCTCTGTTGGCAAGTAGCCCACTAACAAATGTGAAACGTTATCGGCTCTGCAACCTGATCTAGATTTCTGTTGCCCTTATGAACTTAGTGCTAGAAGTAGAGATCTATACGTAAGAATAGGACAGCAGGAGATCATTGATCTTGCCACTAAATTTGGTAGTTTTTTAAGTTATTTATTCATGGTTTTTGCGGAGACTTCTCTGTGTAATAGCGTGGTTTAGAATCACATCGGAAGCGTTCTCTAAATTATCAAATCACGCTCAAGAATTAATATATCGTGTTCTTGACTTTATTATGTTAAAGCAACAACAGAAATTATGATATTAATTAATGAATTTATTATAACAATGAACGACGTTTATCAATTTGAAACCTGTTCATCAATATAATCGACACCCGTTTATTAACTTATTTTGTGAAAAGATAAACAAACTAAGGATTAACCAAAAAATATAATGCTAAGATAGCTTAGCTTCCTCATGGTATTGATGGAATAATTCACGGCAAACGCAATAAAAGGAGATAGAAAAAAATACACTAACACACGGACATGTTTCTGCCTACCCGGCGTCATCAGCGTGGTTTCGAGAGTATTTTTCATATCTCTCCTTCTATCGCTGTTGCCTCACAGTTAATACCACAACTTTCGAAACGACAAACTCAACATTTCTTGGCGCCCTCTAGTGCCAAAGAAACGCATGCCTGCCGTTCAGGAAGCAGCGACATAAACCGGGTACTGTTCCCCAAACCAAAGATATGAAAAATACTCTCGAAACGACGCTGATGACCCCGGGTAGGCAGAAACATGTCCGTGTGTTAGTGTATTTTTTTCTCTCTCCTTTTATTGCGTTTGCCGTGAATTATTCCATCAATACCATGAGGAAGCTAAGCTATCTTAGCATTATATTTTTTGGTTATTGTTTCTAGGTATTTTCTGATGTGTTCTGTCCAAACTAAGGATTTTTTATTATAAATTAATAAACGGGTTCTTTATATCAATAAATCCGTTTTACGTGTCTACGAAAATAAGTGTTCATTGATATAAATAAACAGCCATTTATTGAAGTGAGAAACTCGTTCATTGTAAGTACTAATTTTGGTAACAAGCTTAATGTACTTTTTTATTGTAACAAACAGCTGAGGAATACGAATATATTTATATAAAGACACTTCTTTTCAAACAAATAAAAATTTGGTCACTCAAAAATGATCATTTTAGTGACTTTCGAATCTATAATTGAATCATTCTACTTAAATCATGTTCCATCATTGTCACCGTCTGGATCGTCTTATAGTTTCAGTTATTTGAAGATTTTTGAAATGCTAAATTCAGAAATTTAATAGAAGCAAAAAAAAACGAGATTTCTTGTACTTGAAAATAAATATATTAGTATAAATAGGTGTAAATAAACACAAATTTATAATACAACATTTAAGTAACAACTACAAGATTAAGATATAAGGAGCACATACAAAGTATATATATATATATATAAATATATCAATATGCAATTTAACACATAACAACCACAATTAATTTTCACGCTGGCATACTTTTAAGTCGGCAAAATCTAATTTCTCGAATACTTGGCGGACCAAAGTGAGGTTGTTGAAGCAGGAGACATGTACGCCAGGTATCGATATTTCAGTATCTTTTAACAGCGCCGTAATTAGATCGCTCACATATTTGATCGAGTAATTCGTAATTTTTTCTTCGTCGTTTTGATAGCGTTCCATCGAGGCTAGATAATTTGGTGGGACGACTTTGCAAAAATTCATCAAATTTTTCAACACCGCGTACGAATTGATCGCGTACACCGCTGGTATTATCGGCACGTCTATATTATGTTGTTCCCGGCATCTTTTGTAGAAATCTTTGAAGGTTTGCAGGTCGAATACGCCTTGACACAATACAAAATCGGCACCTGCGTCAACCTGAAAAAGAAATATTGCTACAATAAGTGATATAACAGAAAATACGGCGCGGAATCACTAATTACTTGGTACTAAGATTAAATTATTGGCAAATGAGAAACTCTGCTAATCGCAATATACAGTGAGATTTTAACATATGCTAGCATTGTTAATGAACAAGTTTATTTCGCTTCCCACAAAGTAAATTAATAAACGGGTATTTATTATTTAATAAACAGGTTTCAATTGAACAAACTTAGGTCATTGTTATAATAAGTTTATTAGTTAAATATTTTTTTTGTTGCTTTAGCGAAAGGAACTAAACGAATGCGGTTATTTCAATTATATTTTATTACTGATTTTCTCAGAATGAGTTTGATCAGAGCAAATAGATACATTATCTAATGGCAATATCGTAATCGATAGATGTAATGCTAAGTGTGTAAGTCAATTTAATTGCTTAGATCCGCAAAACTGTTTTCCCAAGGATTTTGAAATCAAAACAAACTGATACCGGTTTTTTCGATAAAAATGGTATTTGTACATCATTTTTAATAACTTTCCTACCGATGCCGAAATCATTGAATAAAATGAAGTCGCCTTTTCACTCATTTCTAAATTTGAGCAATGGATAAAATAATATATTAACTTTCACAATAATCTGATACTTTTATTTTATCTCTGCAGACATGTTATAAAGCTATATCCAGAAATCTCTATTTGATGGTTTATAACATATATATAATTTTTACGACCGTTAGATTCGGGATATTTTTCGGCAGTTTTAATTAAATTAATTAAATTGATAGGAAGAAAACTTTGACGTTACGCGAACTCTCTATCGTAACGCGTCACGCGCTCGTATTCCGTGTAATTTTAAACAATCAAAACTTGAATTTGCTATAGTTTTGAAATTAATTTTAAACGCTAAGACTCTTGGATTTGCTTGAAAAATAAAATCTTTGTCGACTTCTTTGAAAGTAGATGTTTAAGAAAAATATACGAATCCACATTTACGTTTATTGCAATTTATTTTGTCCAAAAACGTGTGTAATTTTGCCTTAGATATTTACCAATAGCAAACATCGGAAATATAAGCGTATCCTACCCAATGCTATATTCTTACAGTAAATGAAATAGCACCAAATACTCCATCACTCAACAGCGACTTGAACTAAACAGAAAAATCGACATGACGGCTTTCGCTCATTTGTTCCCGATAGCACTTGTTAAATACCACGGCCAATTACGATACTCGTTTCACAATAGACTATAATTTCATACATTTTCAATTAACTAAAAATACCACATTACAGACTGTAATGTCCCATACGAGTTCGCTTTCTAACTCTAACTCTCTGACCTTGAAATGCATAGATAACTGATATTTAACTAGAGAAAGACACTCTAAAATCGAAAACCGGTAATTGGGTGAACGCCACTTCAGATGGTGGTATCTATACCTAGTACAGTTGATTTCGTTACATAAAAGAAATAAATTTTCAAACAGCGAGATTACTAGGATCATGCCGACAGCAACGAAATACGCATAGAATACGTTTCCGAACTAGTTTTAGGGTGCTGTATCTACGAAAATCTTTTAATTTAAATTATTTACATTATGCACTCGGTAGTTCGTCAATTACCTTCTTCTTCAAATAACCAATATCCTTTATTGGGTCTTCAGAGGTTGGATGACCAATAGGATAGCCGCTGGTACCAAAACTAAAGTCATCGCCAAATTCCGCTTTCAGGAACTGTAGAAATTCTAAGCCATACGGAAAATCGCATTTGGAATCATCCTTTTCGACCACAGTGCCTGTAATTACAGAAATTGCGTAAGGCATTTGTTAATATGCGTATTAACAAATTATTAATACTACGTCTATTATTGCGCTGTTTAAAGAATTAAATTTCACACCTTATCGTAGCAATAAAGAGCCTCGAAATAACGAACGTCGAAAATTTGTTAATAAATTGTTATTGTAAATTGCTTTCCTCGAAGCGCGGATGCACATGCATCTATAAAACTAAATATATAAAAGTAACTTAATGAATTCCACGTGTCAAGAGCAAGTGACACTCGTGATGTCATAATTGTACTTATATATTGTATAGATGCATTTACTCAAGTAGTGATGTTACATAGTGCTTGTAGGGATCCAACTTATAAGATTGCTAATCTGATAATAAGTGTATTTGTTGCATACAGAAAAAAACAATCGATATTATTACTTTACGTTCCGTAGGGATGCAAAATTCCATTACACCTTATGTAAAAGGGATAACCCATAAATTGCACTTACGTCCCTTCAAGCAGAGCAGAATGATCGACTTACGGTAGCAAAAAAACTTTTTTTTTTATTAAAACGTATCTGAAATTTAATCCCTTCCCAATGGCTGAACAATCATTATATTAGACCTCTCTGCAGAAGTCAATAAAATTAAAATTTGAAGAAATTAAATACAATTAGTCCAATATACACCAGGAACAATTGTCTTACAAAGAGATATGTACACTGCCGTTCAGAGAAGTTCGGTCGGTTGGTAAAAAACATGAAAAGGTTACAGAAACAAACGAAACTAAAAACAAAATGCAATTTTATTGGATGTACAGGTAAAAAAGACATTTTTGTCTTTTTTTTATTTTTTATTTTTATTTTAAATAAATAAAAAGTTAATCTGGCCTAATATAACATACTGAACATTATATTTTTTTTTTCCTCATCGAAAAAACCTCCTTTGCTGTTAATCACCGCTCTAACTATTCTAGGCATTCTTTCGATAAGTTTTGTTAAAACGGATTGTGGAACATTAATCCATTCATGTTGCAGAATATTCCGTAAATGTTCTTGTGAAGTTGGGCATATTTTTCGGATCCTCCTGTCCAGTTCATCCCACAACAACTCTATAGGGTTCAAATCTGGGCTTTGTGGGGGCCATGTCATTACTTTCAGGGTGTACTGTTCTTCTTGCTCCTTTAGATAGTTCTTACACACTAACGCAGTGTGTTTTGGGTCGTTGTCATGCATGAATGTAAAGTTATGGCCTATTATACGCAAGCCTGATGGCACTGCATGATTCTGGAGTATTGCAAAATAATTTTCCTTCCTCATTACACCCTGCACTCTGCATAAATCTCTCGTCCCAGCAAAGGAGAAACATCCCCACACTAACACAGAACTACGCCCTTGCTTCACTGTAGGCACAATGCAGTTCGGGATCACTTTTCGGTTTTAGATCTTCGGACATAAACTCGTCGATTTTGCCTAAAAACCTCAAACTTTGACTCGTCACTCCAAAGCACGTGTTTCCAATCATCTAACGACCAATCTAGATGAGAACGGGTCCACTGTAGCCGTTTTGCTCTGTTGCCCCGACGTAATAAGGGTTTTCGAATGGCAATGCGTTCATGAAGGTCCGCTTGTCGAAGTCGACGTTTTACCGTACTCGACGAAACTTGTTCTTCACGGCCCCGATTGATTTCGGCTGCTATTTGTGGCGCTGTTAATTTTCTATTGCGTTTGCTTAATAATACAATTCTCAAATCTTCAGCTTTTGTTGCTTTCCTAGATGCTCCAGGACGAACACGATTTTCTATAGTTCCAGTTGTCCGATATCGCTTTATGATGTCATTTACTGTTGTTACTTCTTATATTTATTTTTTCAGCAATTTGTCGCCCCGAATATCCTTCTTCGAACAGCGTAATAATGCGTGAACGTTTTTCTACACTGGTAGGCTTGCTACGTCCCATTTTGAAGTAAATTTTCTTAAAACTTTCGCGCAAAAACGACAGATGCACAGCAACATACGTTCAACAGCAAAATGAAGCAAATTTATATCTTTACGCCTGTGATAAATAAACAAGGATGATACTGCGGTGTATTTCCTAAATGTATTGTTCGTTAATAATCCCCAAACGACCCGTTTCAAAAGATCGATACTTCCGAGAAATTCTTGGAATGATAATAAAAGGGACTTTATTGTGGTTGTCGCAATATTTCTACTTTACATAATAATTTATGGCTTTAATCCCTTAGAAAAGAGTGTACGCTTAATATTTTTCTAATTTTATGTATTAATAATTGTATACAGTGTGATCTAATAGATTTTTATTGTATGACCGAACTTTACTGAACGGCAGTGTATATAGAAATATTTAAAAGTAAAAGGAAATCCACTACAAGCAAGTATTTACACTCTGAAATACCTACAAAACTTACAAAAGAAAATCTTCCTTCGCTAGCAGAATGTTTACATTAGCAGAAACTTACCCATATGAAAAAGCACAATTAAAACAAACAAATTAAAAGAAAAATAAGAGATTAAAAGAAATTATGATAAGGCCATCGAACCAATAAAACTGGAGGAATAGATAACGGTTCAATTGGATTTTAAAAAGTAACAATTCACAATTACAACAATAAATACCAGATACACCGAGCGACTCTTTCAACTTGGAGTTTTGTTGTATTTGTTTGTTGCGTTGTATTTGTCCACGTGCCCACTAATAAAAAGTTTCTCGATATTGGAAATCAACGCCACGTAGTTCTTGATGTAAAGACACATGATATGAATGATATTTATGACGATTTAAAATTTTCCAAAGATTGTTGTTCGACGGGTCCTTTTTTCGGTTGAAAAATTCCACCAAAAGTGAATTGTTTGACAGTACGGTAAAATGAAACTCGTGACCAAATCCTATCCCGAGAACGATGAGCGTAGAGATTGAGGGCATTATCGAGACTCCCGCCAACTTCTTCATAAATCAGAACCATTTCAATTTTCTCTTGTACAGTTGAATATTCTTTTAATTTTCGAAATAATCAAACTTAGTAAAAAAAAAAACTGAGTAAAAGAAGTTGTTGTTCTTTCTTTTGCACGTTTATTTTGTGTTTTTGCAATTACGAAAATCACGAATGGAAGAAGAAACGTGGTCAACGTACCAATAGATACCGCACAGTATGTATTGGTAATAATACATCAAAGGGGATTGTGGTAACAACAAATATGCATCTGCCATATTCGTTATTCTACAACTATTCCTATATACCACGTAGCAGTTTTGTAGCCCAGATTCTAAGGTATTAGCATAGTTTACTGTAACAGTTAGCAATGCAGCCTTGTTCATACATGTTACAGATGTATGTACGTAGATAGTTGAAGCAATGAAAGGATGTTATAGCTTTATAATTAGTATGTCAAGGAGTCTATGTGCATTAAAGCAAAAAAGGCGGTGCAACAAAACGTCAACCTTTATAAATAGAAGCATAAAATTCATTTTTAACGATTTAATTCCTTTTAAACGTATGTCCTACAGTACTCACATATCAGAATGCGTATGACTAAGAAGAAGTTTTAATATTCTTTGATATTATAATTCACATGAAACATTTGCCGCATTACCACAACATATAAATTGAAATATACACCATACTTGTCTTATTGAAGTTTAAATGATAATATAAATATTAGTTGTAAAAAAAAATAAGGTTGTAAGGGTTAAAGCCATGATTTGGCACTCTCATGAAGGTAGAATAAAAATTTTTGTCGTCTAATCATTATGCAGTGCATGGGTTTTTAATGCAGGAAAGGTACACTTTGTAGTCTTACATCCTAACAATTTTATCGTGTTCAGCCGAACCTGATAAAGTTGCTACTTTTACTAAATTTGGTGTAAGGTTACAATATACAGGGTTATATAATCTCCAATTGAACATAGAGTAGCGAGTCGTACGGTTACTAAAAGGGTTAGAGCAATACTTGTCTAAAGAATTTTGAGAAGAAGCGGTGGGTTCAAATGCCTCGGAAGAAGACAAAACGCCAGCAGCAGATATGTTTTTTGGACCAAAGTCTGATGTGAGCAAGCTGAAGAAATTTAAAAGTTTGGTGTAGCTACACAATTTCAAGCAAAATTTGAACCAAAGAACGAAACATGTATTTCGGTTGGATATGTGGAAAGTAGTTTTAAATTATGGGATCCGACACAGGAAAAATTCGCTTAAAACGTTACATTTACGAATGCAAAACCAATTACAGAAGATTTGAAATAACGAATATAGAAGAACTTCCTCATTTTCTGGCTATAAATATTGAATTCGCTCGGTTTGAGTCGTCCATTAAGAGTTAGTTATATTCCAAGCAGAACATTAAATATTGCAATATTTAGAGACTTGCTCTAAAGAAATTTGAATCTCTTCATGACTGAGTAACATTTAAATTAAGCATTGAATTTGTAACGTTTGCACTTACCTCCCTTTAACACTAATATATTCTTAATTCCCATCTTTTTTATGGTGTTCATAATGTCCAAAGCCTTTTCTCGAGACAAATTCCTTCCGCCGACGTGCATTATTGTATTTATCGAGTTTGCTTGTAGATTCCTTGCGAATGTAATACCAGGTAAGGCGTCCACCTTCGATAGATCTCCGTGGGTCCATGTCAACGAGCAAAACGGCGGATTAATGGTCTTGTAAAGCCCCAAATCGGCTTCAATGTGCGAATAAAATTCCACAGTAAGCAATTTTTTATTCGAGGCGGCGGCGTGGCTAAATATAAATTTAACGCATCGTTGTTTCGACATTTTTAGAAAAAGTGGTATTATCTAACACCTATTACTCACGCGCAATGTTTGCAAATTAATAGCAACAACAAATACTGCCTTCGCGCGGCCCGAACAGCAGCTTATATATCGCGTTTGTTTATCAGCCGCACGATAGTCTAATAAGTTGTTAGTTGTGGTAGTTGCAATTATCATTCGATGAGTGTAAGCTCATAAAATCAATGAAATATCCAACTTCCTTAATTCGTACTGTTGACGGACAACATCTAAGGTTATACGTAAAATTTTATGTCGAAAAATCCATATATTTTCACACGTAAAAATGGAATACGCAAAGATCGATATACCGATTAGTCCGATTACATCACTGCCATTACTCGCGTGCTAGGTGGGGGCTAATTGCCGCTTAAGCATTTTCGCTTACTGAATTAGCTTCTTGAGTTGAAGTTTTCTCTTGTCTAGTGTACATGCATTAGCAAAGCTAATAATTCCTAAATACGAAACAAATAGCTTGAAAATTACACACGGTACTACATTTTTAAAATAATTTTTCAAGCTTACCATAATGTATTAAAAAAATCTCCACAAATAATGAAAAATAATGTTAATAGGTACAGCTCATAGTATTGATGGCAATGCGAAGAGAAAAAGTATTAGGAAATGGATAAGTTTTTATATACTCGGCAACATCAGCATTGCTTCGAATGCTTCTCTACCTCACGACGCTTACTACTATTTGCGTCTCAGCTTACGTCACTAATCTGAAAACAATAACAAGTATATTTCCTGACGCCATCACTGGACTAGAAATATAGCTATGCCATCTGGGGAGCAGCTCCTGGGCTGCTACTCCGCAAGGACGCACGGCCGTCCTAGTACCTGTTACACAGCCGAATGCCTTCGTTTTATTCCTTAAATATATCTCCACCTAATGTAGGTGGATCGGTCGCCTTCGTCCGAAACCCGAGTCAAAACAGCAATCAATGCTGTGGCATATTAAGGGCTTCGGCCCTCTCAAGAAGTCCTTCTGCAGAAAAAATAATGACAACTATTTTTTTTAGGATTGTCAAGGAATTTTCATGCATCGCTTCTAAGAAAGCTTCTATTAAAGTGAAAATGCGTGGAAAACTGTTGCTCTACGACAATGTGCCAGGGCACAAGTCAAGACTTTCAAAAGTTGCCGTTGCAGGATGTGGTTCCATAGAAATTGACCATCCACTTTTTTGTTTCCAAATCTCAAAAAACCACACAGAGAAACAAAATTTATGAAAAATGACACGGCTGTTGATAGGTATTTTGCAGACTAACCAAGCGAATATTTTTATAACAACAGAGCGAATGGACGAAGACGATCGCGGGGGCTTCCTTGCTAGCAATCGTAATATATAATATATAATAAAAGGGAGATTAAAAAACATTTTAATTGTGTAATTTAAGTTGCACTTATATCTTTCGTTTTAAGGTATAAAAGGAATATAGAAATAAATTCAAGTTATTCTGATGACATAAATGCAAGTCATTCCTATTATAAATGTTCATAAAGAAACACGTCGCATGACTGACATTACCTTTAGCTATAATTAATACCTGTGTGCGAGCAAAAATCATCAAATTTGCGAAAGAATTCATCTTAATTCCAAACCGTCGTTGTATAATTTATTATCACTTCATCAAAATTTCGGTTTTCGGCGATAATACGTAACACGTTTTAATTATTTCATCACATTATTATCTGTCGCAAAATACAAGGACGCGATCTGTTTTTTGCTGTATCATCTTACTTCTACTACTAAAAATACAATAAACCTATGTAATAACGTAATAACAATGACAAAATGCGATTTTCTAGAAAGGTCAAAAGTGTTTAGAATAAGCAATTAACTGCATTTATATGCTATGTATCGCATGTATTTTCTGCATTTTCACTGTAAACATATTTTTCCCTTTCTTTGTGTAAACGAACGTTTAACATTGTAATGATTTGCCATTTGCTGCAAAAAGCGGAGTCTGAATCATGATAGATAGTGAGAGTTACTTTCTATATCATTAAAGCGATATGAGAAAACACTCGAGATAAACGAACATTACAAATGTTATGTGTACGAATTGTAGTAAATGCTCTCCAGGCTTAATATTTTCTTTATCTTTATATTGCTTTTTATCATTATTTTATATGTACTAGATTTGTTTGTTAACATAAAAATACCTCCATCCCCACCTACACTTCATACATCCAATGCAATTCATAAAACTCTGTATGTACTAAATACGAATGAATAACACTAACTTGTTACTAGTGTATTAGTAACCATTACTGACAACTCTGATAAGTAATGCAATGAAACACGTGCACACATACTTTTGATTCAAAAAGAATGCACAAATTTATTCTCTTTAAGTGCATTTACGTGTTCGTTGCATAGTAAGCAATGTTACAAAATATATAGGTCAGATAATAACTTTCCACATCAAAATACCACGAGAAACCTAAAAAAAATAAAAATAGAATATGATAAAATCCTAGAAAAGAACACTTTTTAAACGGATGTTTCGGTCTTATTTTTACTTATTTGTTTCCCTGTCCTCGTTTTATGAATGCAGTAATTTTTTCTTTGATAATACTACGTTTAGCACTCTGCGGATGTGAATGTAATTTTTTACGGTCCAGAATAAGCGCTTAAATCATGGTAAGCAATATTTGATAATCCAGATCAACTTGCCAACTGTTTGGTTATCGAGTTAAGTGGAAGTCGAGAACCTTTTAAACTAATATGAACCCCTCAATTAAATAAGCAGCATTATCCCCCATCGTTTTCTTCTTTTACTCCTAGCAGCGTTATTTGGCCTTACAGAGAAAAACTGAAACCGCATTCGTAAGACTACCTTCGATCTTCTTCTTTATGACCATCATCAATTGTCTTAATTTCTATCGGCGCCATTCTCATTTCAACCATGTGTAATGAACAACAATGTTAGTTAGCTTAACAATTTCGGCAACAAAAATTTAATTTTGATTTTTTTTTGTTAACGCAACTGTTTTTTTATATTAGAAGAGCAGCTGATGTTGCATTGTATTTTTTTATTGGAGAATATATATTTTGAGGTTTAATATTGTTTTTAATAATTTCCAATTTATTCCCGACAATTCCCATGAGGAGTCAAATTGACTTAGTTAGTAACAAAGGGATACTGCGGAAAGTTAGTATTCCCGGGTTAAATCAACAAAGATACTTTAACTACTGCATTTTGTTAAAAGATTAAAAAAATTGTTTCGCTGCATATAAACGAGAATTGCACCAAAATTATTGTTAAATCAGTGTAATAAACAAAACATATTTAAAATTTAAAATATTTTATTTTTGTAGGTACATCAACATCCATCACATTATCCCAAGATGGCAAATTTTGCATCTTACTACAAACTTAAGTTACTCAGCACTTTTTCTAAGATATCCAAATCATTTAAAGTAAATATGTGCACGCAATGGACAGCTAACTCATTACTACTGAAGAAACTCTCCAATATATTTACAACACTGGAAATTCCATATTCCTCCACGATCTCTCTATTGTCTTTATGTTCTTCCAAAAATTTCATTACATCATCGGGTAAACGTAATTTGCAGAATTTCACCATATTCATCAAGGATGAATACGAATTAATAATGAATAAACCCGGTAAGATGGGTACGTTGATTTCGAGATCGCGACATCGCGTATGAAAATTACGAAATGTATCGATGTCAAAAATCGCTTGCGTAATGATGAAATCGGCCCCAGCAATCACCTATAATACGGGAAACATGTAAATACCAACAGTAGAAAACAGCATGGATGTTCCTAAATTTAGTCGTGTATAACAGATATGGCAGGAATTTCACGCGACTCGTGTATCTTCCAGAAAGAAGTAGTTTGCGACTCCACCGGTTTGTATTTGATTTCAATTCATAGTTGATTTTATTGATACTTTATACGAAAAGTTTTTCGTATTTTTGTGAAATTTATTTCTTTATCAAATTTCAAAGGCGAAATGAGAATAGAGATATAAGAATTGTTCATTACATAGTAAGTAAACAATAAGTTCTGTCTGTACAATCTATAGACGCTATAGATAAATTTTTATTTTTATGCCCGGTTTTAAATAACGATGTTTGATCTAATAAATAAAAATAAAAGGCAACGCTTAGGTTGTGAATTTTATTTGTAAGAATGTCCGGCAAAGCAAAATGCAAAAAATAAATGCAAAAAAAATAAAACGGGTACCTTTTCTTTTAGGTGAAGTAAATCCTCGTTTAAACTTGCGCTTCTCGGGTGTCCTGAGGGATATCCAGTGACACCAATACAAAAATAATTGCTAAATTTTTCTCTGATAAATTCTACCAACTTACGGGCATATGGAAAATCATCTTGGCTTTCTCCTAATGACTTTTCTATAAATTAATATCAATTATTACTTCCTAATTATTTTTTCGTAACTATTGTACTTGAATTTCATTGCTGATATATCTTTTCATATCTTTTGTAAGTATGAAAACTTTAAAGAAAGTAGCAACAATTTCTGAACTGTTTCGATTTTTTCTCAATGGAATCTTAGCATTTTACTAATTCAAACAAATCTCCATACTTCACAATGAGATATCGATAGTAACCTACTCGATAGGTATAAGACACACTGTATACTAGGATAAAACAAAACTGTTCAAAAGATATAGACTAACTCTGGTTAAAAGTTACTTATACCATTGTACACTCGCTCACAAGCTGAATGGCCGGTCTTCCGAGGTTCTCATCACAGCCTATCGTGCGGGGATATACCCATACTAAAGATACATCGCCTGATGTGATAATAAACTTACAGGGGAATGACAGCGGGCATGGGTAGTAAACAACAGGAAAGACAATTTGAAAAAGGTATATGTCATGCGGCTATTTTGTACTTTTATTAAGGAAATCAATAGATTCGTTTTTCTTATAAATTTGAACCAACTTGAACCGTTCAAATAATCTCAAAAAATAGTTCACCAAGTGGAAATCATGGGGTAGCTGTATATGATATAAGTCTATAATAGTTACTATAGCAATTGGTTTGAACGAATCGGTTCAACCATGCAAGAAAAACAAAGCCAATAATGAAATATGACTAGTTTCTTTATATTGACACTGTAATCTGGCAACATTGACTAATTATGCACATGCGCAGATGAACCACATGAAATGTGAGCCATAATCTGCAGGATTACCAAAACAGACACACAAACATATTATTAAACCTGAGAAATTATGGTTAATGCATCCATTATTTACGAATTGCTTTCCATAAGCGGGCAAGGAACATACTTAGGAGGATTCGCATTTGTAATCACTCTATATATTAAAAATGTACTTGTTCCTATCCTGGTATACTAACCTCCTTGCACAACTAAAATATTTTTGACCCCTATATCCTTTATAGTTTTTAAAATCTCCAACATTTCAACTTTATTATATATTCTTCCAGGCAAATGTATCAATACGTTGACATCATTTCGAATAAGTTCTTGCGAAAGTTGAATAGTTGGGTGCATGTTAATATTATCTACTGCTTTGTCAAGCCATGTCACCGAACAAAAAGGGGGAGACATTTCCTTGATCTTTTGCATGTTCAGCTTACGGTTTGTACATAATTCCAGTGATAATTGCCTGGTTTTTACCCCAACTGTTTTAAAAAATATAGTTAAGTGGTGTGGTTTCATGTTGGTTACCGCAATATATTATGAGGCAACTATTATTTAAAGGGTCATATTTTATATATCTGCAATTAAAAGTACTAATAATTTTAACAAGTTCGATCCTATTTTATACTTTCACTAAATTCAAGTAAATCCATACTTACTTTTGTACCTTATTATGCACTTATGTTGCTGCGTTAAAGCGATATAAAATTGTTTGTACGTAAATTACAAGAAATTAAACTAAATCAAAATTACGTATAGGTTATGTATTGTACAGTAAAGTAAGTAAACAAAAGTAAGGAAGGAATTTAATTTTAATGTGTTGTACTCTAAGAAAAAAAAAAACATCTAAGAAAAAACAAAAAAAAAAACATTCTAAGAAAAAAACAAAAAAAAACATCTAAGAAAAAACAAAAAAAAACATCTAAGATAAAACAAAACAAAACAATCTTAGAAAAAACAAAAAAAAAAAACATTTGCGG
>LR736864.1:10391675-10416088 GCA_902654985.2 Oryctes borbonicus | reverse complement strand
AATGAACTTAAGGAGTTAATCATTTTATTTTGCGATAATTACCGATTTCCTTCAAGAAAATTAACTTTTTAGAAGAGTTCCTGACATGCTCCAATGAAAGTTTTAGCTAAGTAGGGTCTAATTAAAAAAAAATAGCAGAAGATAAGCTAGAAGATGCAAATTGATAGGAAAAATAGTATTCAGTCAAACCTTTTCGAAATAAAAAATATAATGCTAAGATAGCTTAGCTTCCTCATGGTACTGATGGAATAATTCACGGCAAACGCAATAAAAGGAGAGACAAAAAAATTACACTAACACACGGACATGTTTCTGCCTACCCGGCGTCATCAGCGTGGTTTCGAGAGTATTTTTCATATCTCTACTTTTTTTTGCTGTTGCCTTACAGTTAATACCACAACTTTTCGAAATGTTTGTTCAAAGTAGAATATGTAGTTTAATTAGTCATATAAGATTGATTTAACGTCCACTGAAGACGTTGAAATGTAATTAAACTAATTAACGTACGTATATAACAACATACTACGTGTATTTATCTGAAATGTGAGTAGGTGCTTTATTTATTGCAAATTCAAATCTCCCAATTATATTGGCTCGTTCGCGATTCCAGGCTGTTTTTGAAAGAAAGCGGTATGTAGCAATAAAAACATGCAGAGCCCGTCCAAACTATATAAAACAAACAAACAACTTGTTAAATTATAAATCCTTATTGAATTAATATGCAGTATTTTTTATTTTCAACAACCTTCTGAGTCACGAAAGCCGCTACTACTAAGAAGTTTTTGATTCAAAACATTAATTCACAACAGATAAGACACTCTCACCAATTGAAATTCTTAAATTTAGGCATTCTAAAATGTGGTCGTATAGTAAAGGCGATATGAGAACCTTGTTTTGATATTTATCGAAACGTTGGTTTCATTTCATTTTTCTTAAAACAAAAAAATAAAACTGCTAGAACCAAGAAATTTGGTTAGTTAGATTTAGTATGGTTCCTATTACGTAAAGTAAATAATTCTAAAGGACAGTGGACGTAATAAAGGAACCGTAACAGAACGGAAAGAATAAAATAGTTAAAATAATCGACGTAATCAAAGGTATAAAACCAATTATTTATGCATGCGTATAAATATAAAATTTACTACCAAAACAAAAAAAGAACGTTAATTCAAACATTTTACAAAAGTTTAATTTTTTTTCACCCGATACAATAAAAAACATTTAAATTAGAATTGCCGACAGTCATAAATTAATACAACCTGTATATAATTATTTTCCTATTAAAGTCAATAGGAAGGCGCCTCCCAAAAAGAATAAATTTCGACGTCAAATTTACACTAATTTGAATTGTTAATCCAGACGAACATTTATGGACGTGCTAAATAAAAAACATCAAGGCAACGTTTGAAACAAATCGTGGAATATGTTTCCACATAGTATCAGCCTTTGAGGACAAATATTTTTGTATCTGGTATATATTTTATACACATACGGTTTATTATATTTGCACAACTGATTAACGCAAAATAATGTCCTCCTCGTATAATAGGAGATTACCTTATGCTTTTATTAGGTTGAGGTTACGTAGTACTAGAAGATAAATTATCTTTTCGAGGTTAACAAATAGTTTACGTGATTATAAATATTATTATTTGATCTGGCAATTTATATTTATATTAACTGTTTTTATTGCAATTATTATTTAAATCTTGTGTAGATTTTTGTTGCAAACTCTGCCATTCAATAGATTTGATACTCCTACGTAAAGAAATATGCTCGTCATCTGTGATAAGCAGTTTCAAACTGTTTCACAACAGTTCCGAAACATTTGTTAGAAGTGCCAGCTTTGTAAGTATAAAAAATACAATAAAAAAATTTAATAAACATAAATACTTAATTGCAATTGTTTTTATACGTACCAAGAAATTCATGATGTGTAAATGATGAGTACTTGTAGGTGTTAGAAGGCACTTCAAAGACGCACTGATCTGCCATGGGGCGATCTTCGTTTATATAGCGCCAGGACACGGTCAGGGGGCATGTATGGTACCGATACATGCACCTTCCCTATCTTAGATCATCCTAGATTTTAGGCAGTGGCATATACAGAAATGACGATCTTAAGAATGGAATTCTCGTCCGGTCAGTACACTAATAATTCTCACATTGTTCAATTAAGCGGTTTGCATGCGGCACGTAACACATCGGAATGGTACATGATCGCAACTTTGCGGGCGTAATTAAAGACGGATTATAACAAAAACGTTGGCTTTTTTATGCGGTCAAATATTGATTTAAAAGGTTAATATGTAATTGTTTATAGCATGTAAGCAACGAGATATTTGCAGATGATTTGTTTAGAATTTTCAACGTATTATGTCTAGACAAGCATACTGCCAATTCGATAAGTATGCAACTTTCTTTATATATTTGATACTTTTCTACGACAACTTGTTAAGCTTTTTTGTGCATTATATAATTTTTTTTAATTAAGTTATACCCCGTGTATCGAATTATAATAATTGGATATGTCTGGCGAAGAAATCAGGGTACACCCGAAGGGCACCATACAAAAAAAAAAAAAGTGTTTACTTATTCTTTTAACTTGATTGGAGCACGTCTAAGATCATCGAAACATTACCATCAGCAACTACTGCAACATGCCATGAACTCAAAAAATATAGGTAGCGCAAAAAGATTTTCTTTGATTCACATTCTTCAATTATTTACTCGACAGCTTTAACTTTTTGCAATTGAAACTTAGCAAACAAATATGGACTTTTAAATTAATTTGTTATCATAAAACACTTCACTATCATCTTTAACATTGCACTTTACTAACACAGGACACATGATTCAACATAGCTTCATCGTCTTCATTAGTGGAACGAAACTATGATTTCAATTAATGTATAAGTATTGTGTCCAGACTCCAGTGTTAGTAAGGTGTGATACGGATTTCAGTGAAGCGTTTGAGTATTCTAGTACCGTAGTATGTCTACGTGATTTAATTATTATCTTATTTTGTAAGAAAACCGCAGAATTTTCTTTTATAACGGAGAAATGGTGGAGATATCAATGCTACGTTAAGCAACCTACCCAACAGCATTGATTAGATAAGATGCCTTTACTGCTACAAGCGCAAATCGTTTTGAGTGGACGAATAACTTACTTCAATGTTTACTACACTGCTATTTGTTTTCGGAAGTTAAATTAGATGATCCATACAAATTACCATTATTTGTTCTCACCACAGTTAAATAGAATAATTACTGAACTTGTCAGACGGAACGGAGATCTTATAAGAGAGAAAAACACTTCCAGGAAAAATTATGTTAGTATATGATGCGTTGCTTTAAGAAAAAACGATGCTTTATAAGTGCCAAGTCATAAAGTTTTCCTCGCTAGCTCTCAACCGTATCAATTATGCATATTTTGTACGACGCTTTTATTACATTTGTGTAAGAAGTTAAATTTACTGAAAAATGGATAGGCACGCGTTAAATTTGTTCAATACAGGTAGAAGTTGTGTAACATAGCAATTCAATATAATGATATGTGTGCTCTGAGAAAAACTTTAGAGAAACATTAAGCGCTCGCCAAATAAAACGACGTAATTTTTTAATTTTTATAACGCCTTGTACGTTTTTCGTAAGTTCAACCGCTGTCGCAAAATAAGCAAAATAATTGATCAAGAATGGGTTTTCCCATCTTTTTCCCATCCGAGCACACATGAAATACTATTCCTTAGTTGCTCAAAATTAGCCGTATCCTAACTAGCTTCATATCCAAACCATTCCGACCATTATTTACAGCACAAAAGCACTACAAAGGGTGTACAATTATATTTTGTGGGAGAGGAAGTATTCGACCGTAGAACGTTGAAAAGTAAAATGAAATTTCAGTCCAATGACCTATTATGCATAAATACTACACCTCGCCACGAAGATATGATGATAATTTGACCTTTGAAATAAACATACATATTAATGGCAATAATTTTATGATTGATGTAATATTTTCATGTAATTATCAAGTTAATTAATAATTTACATCGGATTTTTTTACCATAAACAGGTGTTTGATTTTAGGGTTCAGTACCCGATGTAGTTCTCTTTATTGAATTATAAGTAGATATTTATTAAAGTAAATTATTTTGGGTAGTTTGTTCTCTGGAGGTTTCTGTCTCTCTTACAAAGTAGGTTCAAAGTTTAACAATTGAACCATTAACTAACACAAGAAAGGTGCGTATCCTGATGTGTTAAATCTTGTTGCAATATCCGTTTCCAAAAGTGCAAATGGGAGGGATCCCATCTTTTCCAAAATGATCGGAAAAGCGCCAAATATCTTCAATCTCCTATTTTTGAAGATAATAACCTCCCTGTTGCTCCTCAGTTTGATTGATTTAAATCGAATATGCGAACTAAAAATTCACTTTTGAATTTTATGAAGTTTATTGTAAATTTCTTTGAAAACGGGGCATAGTTTGTTGATACTTTTTGGCCAGTAGCAACTGGAACTCCTTCAAAACAAATAAACAAGACCCAGGATCGGCGTGTATGGTAATAAAAACGTACAATGCAATTCCAAGCTATATAAACAAACAATTTATTGAGTTATGTTATTGAAAGAATATCTGATGATGAGTTTATTTTAGACTCTCTTTCTTATTTATATTTTCTTGGTATTCGTGTTCATTGTATCTGAAGCTAAGGTTTGCCAATGGTTATCTGCAGCCTGAACCAACAGCAATAAAAATTATTATTGTTATTATAAAATATAAAAATAAAATTAAAAGTTAATCTCTGAATCTGTGAAAATCTGACATAATCTCAGATGCACTCGGCTGTCTAGGCCTATCGTTCTCAAACTAGCAACTGTCTGCTTTCCCTTTGTTTTGCTGTTTTGGGTTAATTCCATAAAATTGCTGTATTTTTTAATATCAACTCCCTTCTGCCATATAGAAGTTACGTACAAGATCATCGTACGTATCGCACTGCATGATACAGCCTTTTTGCTGCCGCCTAGACCTTCTATGTTGGGCATAATTCTGATCAACTTAACAGCTTTCTTCTGCGCTTTACGATTTGTTTAACGTGGGCTCTAAAAAATCCTTTCTCATCAAGGATGACCCCCCAAGTGGTTTCGTCCAGGGTATAGTCTTACACCCTTAAGCACCAAACTTGCTAATTATTATCATTATAATTATTGCTATTATTATTATGGTCTATACAACTGAACAGACTTGGATAAGTGTTAACTTGGAGCAGATTGTGTATTGTAGATATCTAGGGTTAATTGTTAATCGCAGTTTCTTCTGGGACAAACGCAGCACATCCCTTTGCTCATCGCAGCGGAGATGGTCTTACTAAAATAATGTTTACTTTTGTAAAAAAAAAAAATAAAAACAGAAAAGAATAATTATTATTATTATTACTTTAGCGAGGCTTTTGGCTGCATATAGCAGGATATATTAATAGCAAGATTAAATTAAAATACATTTTCAATAATTTAAGCATAAATTTTATAACATCCTTTTTGATTTGTTGAGCATTCGAACGAAGCAGTAAAATGGTATTTTACCAAATGGAAAATCTGTATCAGTTGGTATTTTTTAAATGAATAAATATCAAGATGGGGTAAACATATCGAATAAATCGGGTAAATAATAGAAAATTTAAATTGCTCATATTGATATTCTTTATCATATTCCAAATCCAATTGAGATTTGCAATTTCTTCCAAAATGTACTTGCATTAAGTCAGAAAATCTTTAATTACATTGACCCCAACCGTTAAAGCTACCTTCTAATAATCTGCCTCCCCCACTCTTATGCCTACAGCAATGCAAAAGCTTTTAATTCTTAGGAGAATTCTTCATTTATCACTAGCAGTGATCTTAATATTGTAAGCTGATGTTAGATCATTATTATTAATGTTACAATAATGTTATTATTTAATCAATTTTATTTATTTATTTTATAAATACACATTTAATTTTAAACACTTCGAGTTGGAACACCAATACAAATTGTTATTATTTAATACGAAAACACGCTAGATCGTGAATGTGTTGTAGCTCTTATTAATAATATGATCTCTACTGCAAACTATCAGAAAATTCTCTCACTCCAATCGATTTTGTAAGCAAATGTGCAACACACATACTACAGTTTCTGTTTTTATACCTTTACATATTGCGTCATCTTGCTATTTAGTATCTCTTTACCCGCTATATGACCTATCACATTTTCGAATAAAGAGTTCTTTTAAAAAACACTTTTTGTTTCTATCCTCGCAAGTAGATGTAGAATATATTTAAACGCAGACATTTTACGAGATTTAATTTACAATGTTGCAATGAATAATAAGGAAATGTCAAAATATTCTGTTAAATCAACTCGTTAGAAATGTGCTAATTAGTACTCTATTAACAGTATATATGGATGCGTATGTACACTGCCGTTCAGTGAAGTTCGGTCATACAATAAAAGTCTATTATATCTGACTGTATACAATTATTAATACATAAAATTAGAAAAATATTAAGCATACACTCTTTTCTAAGGGATTAAAGCCATAAATTATTATGTAAAGTAGAAATATTGCGACAACCACAATAAAGTCCCTTTTATTATCATTCCAAGAATTTCTCGGAAGCACCGATCTTTTGAAACGGGTCGTTTGGGGATTATTAACGAACAATACATTTAGGAAATATACCGCAGTATCATTCTTGTTTATTTATCACCGGCGGAAAGACATAAATTTGCTTCATTATACTGTTAAACGTGTGTTGGTGTGCATCTGTCGTTTTTGCGCGAAAGTTTTAAGAAAATTTACTTCAAAATGGCACGTGGCAAGCCTGCCAACCAAAGAAAAACGTTCACGCATTATTACGATGTTTGAAGAAGGATATTCGGGGCGACAAATTGCTGAAAAAATAAATATGAGAAGTTCAACAGTAAATGACATAATAAAGCGATATCGGACAACTGGAACTATAGAAAATCGTGTTCGTCCTGGAGCATCTAGGAAAACAACAAAAGTTGAAGATTTGAGAATTGTATTATTAAACAAACGCAATAGAAAATCAACAGCGCCACAAATAGCAGCCGAAGTCAATCGCGGCCGTGAAGAACAAGTTTCGGCGAGTACTTTAAAACGTCGACTTCAACAAGCGGACTTTCATGGACGCATTGCCATTCGAAAACCCTTATTACGTCGGGGCAACAGAGCAAAACGGCTACAGTGGGCCCGTTCTCATCTAGATTGGTCGTTAGATGATTGGAAACACGTGCTTTGGAGTGACGAGTCAAAGTTTGAGGTTTTTGGGCAAAATCGACGAGTTTATGTCCGAAGATCTAAAACCGAAAAAATGATCCCGAACTGTACTAACAGTGAAGCAAGGGCATAGTTCTGTGTTAGTGTGGGGATGTTTCTCCTTTGCTGGGACGGAAGATTTGTGCAAAGTGCAGGGTGTAATGAGGAAGGAAAATTATTTTGCAATACTCCAGAATCATGCAGTGCCATCAGGATTGCGTATAATAGGCCGTAACTTAACATTCATGACAACGACCCAAAACACACTGCGTTAGTGTGTAAGAACTATCTAAAGGAGCAAGAAGAACAGCACACCCTGAAAATAATAACATGGCCCCCACAAAGCCTAGATTTGAACCCTACAGAGTTGTTGTGGGATGAACTGTACAGGAGGATCTGAAAAATATGCCCAACTTCACGAGAACGTTTACGGAATATTCTGCAACATGAATGGATTAATATTCCACAATCCGTTTTAACAAAACTTATCGAAAGAATGCCTAGAATAGTTCGAGCGGTGATTAACAGCAAAGAAGGTTTTTTCGATGAAAAAAAAAAAAATATAATGTTCAGTATGTTATATTAGGCCAGAATAACTTTTTATTTATTTATTTTTGTCTTTTTTACCTGTACATACAATAAAATTGCATTTTGTTTTTAGTTTCGTTTGTTTCTGTAACCTTTTCATGTTTTTTACCAACCGACCGAACTTCTCTGAACGGCAGTGTATATGTAAAAACACACATTTCGAGTGTTGTGGTTAGCGCTGCTGTTAAGATTTCGCGATAATATTCATTACCGTAGCGTTTTCTATACGACTTTGAATTTTATGTTTATATCAATAGACCGCGACGTTACGTAAAGGTCTTGAAGAATAGAATTTTTCGAAGAAAATGGGCTGTTGAAATCGACGACCTTTGGGAATTCTTTTATTTCGGCGATTCGTATATATGCAACATTAAATAGTACGATTACAAAATTGTATACTGTGTGTATAATAATTCAATGTAAATTGGATTACAAATATTAAAATGAACATTCTAATATCTAAAATAAATAATGCGTGAACAGTACTCTATTTAAATTTTCTGTCAGGAAGGTCCTGTCGCAACCTAACTTGGTACTCCAACCCACATATTGGCCTGACTTGAGATATGTATAAATCGCTCTTAGATTTTGTTGAGCATCTATGTGAGGATTCCTTCGATTGAGCAACCTGTTGCTCAACATAAATGTGTGTACGTGGTATGGATAGAATTTTATCCACAGATCCTTTAGCATTATTAGAATTAAAGAAAATTAATAAATTTGTACTTTTGGTGATAATTGTTTAATTCATACTTTAAAATAATTAAAATGGCAACAAATAAAACATTAATTCGAGGTTATTTACTATAAGTATAAATTTGGCAAGGGGGGCGCCAAAAATATGTACCGTATTCGAAGATCATGTTCTGAATGATCGAACGGCACAGAAGTGGTGCAAGAAATTTTTTTCGGGAGATTTCAACTTGACCAATGAAGCATGCCCTGGAAGATTGAGGATTACCAACGTGGGTATTCGACGGGTTGTAAAGGCGGCTTTTGCAAAATTAAGACAACATTGAAGCAACAAAGTTGCAGATATATCTCCGGAGATATTGGCAGACTTGTTATCAAACTTTATTCTAGCTCTTCACCACTGATAAGAAATGAATGGTAAACACTATGAACACTATCCAGAAAATAACTATCATCGTTAGAAACTAAAAAAAAATGTTACTTAGTTCATTGACATTAATTGTATTGTCCTCATATGAATATAAGAGAAAAAAAAAACTGGTGTAGGTGTCGACTTGTTCTATTTATATCATTTCATTGATAAATTCGTGACACATAACTGATCTGTCAAGAGCAAACTGAGAATTCTAACGTACGCATACACACACACACCGATAATTGTAACATTAACCTCGAACTTGAAATAGTTCCCCTCGCTTGAAATTCCATTCATGCTGGCGTAGACGTCGTGTTACATAACGCTGCTCTCATTCATAAAATGTAGCTCAAACCTATATACAAACTTACGAGCGTTAAAAGGTTTCGTAGGTAATATAATAAACCATATCAGGTGCATTATCGTTAGCGCGGAATTGCATCGCTGTGGAAAAAACCTTGAACGAATCTACAACCGACCGGCGATCGGCGAAAATGTAACTTTCACTTGGATCTACCGCGGGTCCGAGCTTCCTCTACAGATACACCCACATCGGCATACTTGGTTTGGGATTGCGCAAGAAGTATTTCAAGGTCTCTAACAATGAAGCCGTTTGATATGTTCCCCTTTCTTTGTTTTATAGAATCGTTTCGCTACATCAATTACCTCCGTTTTCGATTTCACCGAGATGCAAACTCCGTTTCAGGGTTAAGTATGCCATCAGAAATCAGTAGGGAAAATGAAGAAAAAATAATGCTAGCCATGTCAGCAGCATTCCTTCATCTACAGAAGATAGATGTTGGATAATTCAAATACTGTTGAATTTGTCAGACAAAATTAAATGATGCATGTGATGAGTTTTTCAATCTCGTGGTGCTTTGAAGTGTCTTGTCCAAATATTCACAAGAAGACACAAAATCTTGGATTCTATAGCTATAAAATTCTATAAAGCTCTATGGTTCTTCTAATGGGACGAATGCATTGTGGACAATACTCAATAATACCGATTAACACCAATAGGAACAGTATTTTGGTTTCCGAACCGAGAAAGGTTTTTGGTGAGTTTGGAAACAATTTTTCATCTACTGCAGGAACATTGGTGAATCCCCAGTTTGGTATCGGCAGATCATTGCCTGGTGTTGTTGATTTTGGCCCCCATCATTCTTCTTCCTTTAGACCAGCTTCTGTCGATGATATTGTTAACGTGGTCTCAAAGATGGGCAATAAATCGTCTCACGGTACTGATGGAATTAGTAGTTTTTTTGTTTAAATGTGTTGTTGGGGTTTCGGTAGACCATTTCGCTTACTTAGTAAATATGTCTCTTGCCGAAGGTCAATTTCCGGACGTATGGAAAACTGCAATTGCTTGTGGGTGAAGTTAATTAGATGTAGGAAATTATCGTCCTGGATCTATCTTCAGTACGTTTTCGAAAATAGCAAAGCATGGAATAATTGTCAATAATTAATACGGATTTAGACGGCATAAATCTGCGGAATGGATTGTCATAGTCATGCGGCGGGCATCTTCTTTGACTTAACTCGAGCATCGATTCTCAGCTCTTCCGTCAGAAGTTGACAGCGTCGGAATTCGGGGTTTGGCGCTTAACTGGATAGGATCGTATCGATCAGGCAGGAAAATGAAGGTAAAAGCAGACGAAATTTTTTCGACTGAGTAGGATATAGAGGTCCCTGAAAGCTCTGTATTGGGTCCTCTTCCTTTTCTGTTAGCTATAAATGACCTCCAAAGTATTTTACCTGACGGAACATTTTTGTTTGCCAATGATGCATCCGTTAGGTTTTCTTCTGTTATTGTGGAAGACTCGCTGATTGCAGTCGAGCGGACAATAGCGCAAATGTCGCGATGGTCTATTTGAAATCAAGTCTTTTTGCTTAGTGTCTATTATGCTTTAGTTAATCTCGCATAATATATCAATATGGGGTAAAGCTGTGAACACCAGAGGATATTTATAACGCAGAAACGCACTGTACGTTTTATTTCTGATATAAAGTACCGGGACAGCTGTCGGAACATGTTCAAGTGTCATAAAATATTAACGTATCCGTTAATATATATTTACCGATGTGCTTTATTTGCTAAGAATAACTTGGTTATGTTTAATAAGTTCCATACGTGACCATGCTTACTCCATAAGAACTTGTGACTCGTGGAATTTTTTTTTTTTTGAGAACGTTATTATTCATCGAATCGAAATACAATAACTGTGAGTGTAAGATATTTACATTGTATTCAGAACAACAACAGCTACAACGTATCTTGATAGAAACTTGATCGAGAGTGGATGGTTTATCGAGAAGGGTAAAGTATATATTAACAGGAATATAAATTTTTCTGCAATGTTTATGTAAGTTTCGCATATTATTTGTAACAATGAGTGAAAACATCAATTAGAGTAATAGAAATAGAAAATTAATTAACAATTACAGTAAATGCTCAATTTTATTATTTATTTAGTATTATCTATTTTTTTAATGTAGATAAACTTTTATTACATAATTAGAACTAGAATTCGCGCTAATTATTTCTATTAAAATTTTCGTTCATCCTTGGCATTTATTATTTAACATGCTTTTTGTGTGTCAATTTACTCCTATCGTTGCAACTAAAACAATAAATACATCCAGCAAAAAATGTTAAGACGTTCACGAAACCGGCCATAAAGTAATAAATCACGTAAAATTTGTACTGAATTGTCTGTCACTATCATCCTTGAATGGTTTTTATTTCTCCTCGACGCGTAAAGAAGTTACCACAGGTTGTTAGTTTGCGGTGTGTAAAAGAAAACGTGATGATAACAACAAGCACAGGTATCACTTCGGTAAAGTGAAAATGTCAGTGTAAAGGTCAGAGAATTCATATAATCTTCGTCTTAATTAAATTTTTTTGTAATATTACGGTTGACCGCCATGAATATCTTTTTTGCGTTTTATCTATATTCTCTAGATGAGAAAATGATGATTGCTTACGTATATGGTTGTAAGTTGTTTAATGTAGGAGATTTTTTTTTCTTAATACCATGTTATTTTCACGTCATATGCGTATAAGGATATTTATCCAATACAAACGTTAAAGAAATCTTAGTTACTAATGTTGGACTAATGAAATAAGGATTTTTGCTAGGCTACGGCAGTGATTTTCAGTCTGTGGGACGTATACGGTAACATAGGTTACAATATACACTACCCGACAAAAACATAGACGCGGTATCGTTTCTATTTACAAAACAAAGTTTGTAGACATTATATAACATGTAAATGGGGGTTATTAATACTTGTTATGTAAATAGTCCATTTATAGATATTTCTGGGTATTTATTGCTTTATGAGGGGTAATTGAGATTCTCCCAGATCAAAATAGGAATTTTAAATGCGACAAAAATTTAGACCCTGTGCATTTATTACATTAATATAAGCGAAAACGTTTTAATTTGATACTTCTCTTTATATGCAGCGGTTGTGCTGGTAAAGTGTACACATTTCACCACGAGAAATTATATTTTATAAAGTGTTTGCAATATGGGCAGAGAAAAACAATTATCCTTGATAGAAAGGGGTAAAGTTCTAGCCTGGCACCAGGATGGTGTTAGTAAGAAGGAAATTGCTCGTTGGTTACGAAGAAGCGATCATTCCGTTAGAAATTTCCTAAAAGATCCGGAAAATTACGGCAAACCAAAAGGCCAGGGGCGACCGAAAGCTGCAAGTGAGCGGGACAAACGCATGATATTGCGGTGTGCATCCAATTCTTCTGCGTCGGCGAGAGTTATTGCAGAACAGGCGAGGCTACAAACGCACGTGCGTAATGTTCAAAGGATTTTGAAGGCGTCACCGGTAATATCACGGAAGAAAATGTTGAGAAAACCGCCACTTTCGGCGAAACACAAAAAAGCGAGGTTGAGATTTGCCGAAGAACACGCATCCTGGAAGAAACAATGGGAAAACGTTATATTTCCCGATGAGAAACGTTTTAATTTGGACGGACCGGATGGGTACTCGCATTATTATCATGATCTAAGAAAGGAACCAAAAGTGAAAATGACCAGACAATTAGGGGGTGGATCTGTGATGATATGGGTAGCGATTGGACTTCGCGATAAAAGTGAGATAGTGTTTTGCACAAACAAAATGATATCTGTGACGTATAAAGACTTATTGCGTGACAATCTTCTACGTTTTGGAAACCAATGGGCCGGGCGCAATTTTGTTTTTCAGCAAGATAACGCGCCAATTCATAAAGCAAAAGCCATTACTGAATGGTTTAAAGAGAAAAAGATTAAAACTTTACAGTGGCCGGCACGGTCACCAGACTTAAACATTATTGAAAACATGTGGGGTGAATCGGCACGTCGCGTTTATGGCGGAGGCCGTCAATATTTCACGGTACAGGAACTGAAAACTTCAATATTGACTGAATGGCAGAATATCCCTCAAAATTACGTGTTAAATTTATATAAATCTATTAATAACGGACTATTGGAAGTGATTAAGAACAATGGAGGATCTACGCATTACTGATCACTCATTTGTTTTATATTTGCAACAGAGCGTCTAAATTTTTGTCGCAGAAATTCTTTAAACATTGGAGCAACAATTTATTATTTAGTTCATATATTACTGGAGGAGATATTTTTAAGTTGATTTTACTTTTATGAATAAAAACTTAATTAGATATCTTGCTAGTTTCGTAAAGAAATGTTGTAACCCTTAAAACCCATAAAACATCTTACCGCGTCTAAGTTTTTGTCGGGGAGTGTATGTGCAGGTATTTTAGTACGCTTCAAATAAAAACCCATAGGATAAAAATCGTCCAACCACAGCTGTATCCCCTTCTTTTACCCTAGTTCGGAGTCACCCCGCATTCACTGGACCTGAATCCCATGGATTATTCCATCTACGCAGCAGTGGTGGCAAACGCTTATTCTACACGTGCAGATGCATGAATCAAAAATGTTTAAGTACTAGCAATTAGAAGGTACAGGTACAAATGTGTATAAATATTAATGGCGAATACTTCGAAAAGCAATAAAAGGATTTGTAACAAAAGAGATTTATTTCTTTCGTTGTTTTTGTAAAAAGGTAAAAAGGTCTCACTCATATAAACTCATATAATAAAAAAAAACATTAAATAAATAAATTGTTGTGTACAGCGCGGCAGAAATTCTACGAATGCAACATGAAAATATATTTTGTACGGGAAATACGCAAGCTGTTCTTAAATTAATTAAATGCTCGTCACTTTCTAACTTATTTAATCGTTCCAATATTCTATTTTCAGTAATATTTGCTTGTCCATCAATCTACATTCAGGAATATACCCGAATTGGAGCTGAAAGAGAAGTCAAACCCGCCAAAGCCGAAAACTAGGCAAATAGAAATTTAATTTCTAATACAGCAATTTTAGAACACAGATATGTAATTCTAAGGTTAAGCGTGTATACCGTTGCTAATATTTATGTTACATAAGCACATCAATTTCATAACAAACGTAACCTCTAATACTGATTTATAGCCTTCCATATTTACCGATTACCTGCTTCATCAATTTACAAGTTAGCACATGCAAATGTGAGTATTGTTCAGATCAAGAAAATACGCCTTTTATTTCTTCAAAACCGGTGAAAGCTGATTTAAGAAGCATTACGTTGTATGGATCCCATACGTCCTATATAAATTATCTTCAAAGGCGGCACAGAGATGTATGTACAGTGATACTTTTATGTTTTGTCTTCCCCGAGAGGATGTATCTATACTTTCTACCACTCGTAGTCGTGCCCTTGGATTATTGTAGGTTTCGCAGGTAGATTTTACTTCTTCTCCCGTTTTAGTTTATGATGAATAAACGCGGTTTTTATTTGCTAAACGACTTGGCCTTGCCACGCGAAAGATAGGATTAATATTTAGTCGTTTCAAGGGGGAGACAAAGATAAACCGGCCACTGTACATATTATTTTAAGACCATTTATAATTTAATTCAAAGTCGTAAACAAAAATGTTAAAATGTTAAAATTGAACATATAAAAACTTGTAGAAAGTTATGCAACTATGCAGATCTTATTGATTTTATTAAAGTAATTCTAGCATTCAATTCCGTAAAGAGAAAACCATTTCTGTAATAATCTTCATTTCAAACGGCATTAAAGACAAATTAATCAAAGGACGCTCTTGATCTATTTTCAAACTTTCGTAACTGAAAATGTTAATTGTGGAGCCATACTAAGTTGAAAGGTTAGAAAACATCTAGAATTTTTATGATCAAAAAAAAATTTTCTTCGAGAGAGCTTTCTCTTAAAATCCCAATTTTTTCTTTTAGGCAAAAAGAAGATGGCTGCATAAGAAAACAGAAAAAACAAAAAAAAAGTTTAATTAAATAAATTATGTATCCATCTAATTGTAAAAATGTCTTTGTAGATATTTGCTTGAAAAAGTTGACATTATGTGCAACGAAACGTCGCAGAAAATAAAATAAAAAAGAAGAATCGTAAAAAACTTTCGTCGTTTCTCTCCTTTAACAAACGACCTACATCCTAAAAAAAATAAACATCAATATTTAAACAGGCAAACAATGTTTACAGATGGTGCAGCGTCTTCTCAGAATTGCAGACAGTCAACTGATGGAAAGCCCAAATTGATAATTGAACGCAGAGATCAATATTCCTTTAAAATTAATGTTTGGTGAAGTATTTTTAATGGTGGACTAACGGCACCTAATTTTTTCCAGAAAATTTAAATGTTAATCGGTATTTGGTGACTGAAATAAGCGAGGTAATTGATACCATGATCCAATAATCTATAGATAGGTTATTGTTCGTCTGAAAAAATCGTGATTTTTTTGATCGACTTCATTTATTAATTCAGGCAAAATGTTAAGGTTTACATTTCGTCAACTATACTTCCTACTGTCCCCAAAGAACCAAAGATAAATGAAGAAGCGTTTCATAGATTACTTACTGATTGAGACTAGACTATAATTCATATAATGCTGTAAGATTAGTTGCCTAAGATTTGGAATTACAAGATCCATCCTAGGAATTAACAGATGGAGAGGAGCTTATAAACAATCGAGCAAGGTGGGTTTATAAACAACGATTATACTAGTGATACGATCAATTCAAACTAGAGGGAGCTATCGTGTATACCGTTAGCGTCTAGAATTATAAATAATTAATACTTATTGATGTTCATTGATATTTATGGATAATACATCGTACTAAAATGTTTATATTTATTTATTCGTCTAGGAATTTCCGTATTTAACTAAGATTCTAATAATTTCCAAGAAGTGCCCGGGCAGAGTTTCTGATGTAGTGCGAGTTTAGAAACTTTGTAAACAAATGAGTCCTTACCTAATAAACACTTTATAAATTCTGCAAACGTATAAGAGAGTAGTTCCGGTAATAAGGAACATTTTCGTCAATTTCTTCGCCAAAATCTGGACGTATCTTCTTTAAACTTGTATATAAATCCAACCACTTTTTAAACATAATGCAGCGTCGTCTAATTTCTGCAATGGCTCTTCATCTTTTTCATCTTCATCTTCATCTTCATTTTTAAGGGCTCCTAATATAATAAAATGTGCGAAACCGTAAGATAAGTATAATATAATAAAATGTATCAGAATGAAATAGAAGCACAAACAATACATCGACATCACTAAGTTATGAAAAACAGCACTAAAGTGTCGGCGTACTCCGCACCATATAAGTTACTCTTTGATTAATTTGTACCAACTGTTTATTCCATTATCAACTGTACGACATTCGGTCGTACGGCTATATATGGTTGAAATCAGACCGTATTAAAATCTACCATAATTACGATAAGAAATAAGGAAGTTGAAGAACAGAAAGAACCGAAAAGTTATATGAAAATTTCGAGCACGCCATTGGACAAAAGATCGAAAGTGACCTCGAGAATGAGGTGCTACAGGTAAAAGAATAGAAAGAATATTTTTCATAACAAACATAAAATTTAGCAACTTTCTCAAATGTAAACCTACTCTCTATCTCCAATAATAAGTAGAGTGGCGACGTAGCGTGCAGTTTGTCATTGGCGTTACATTCGGTGGCAGGCTAAGTCTCATATGTGTATAAAAAAATATAACAAAAAATAAAATATAACATTCAATTTATCTACGCTATTGCATACAGCCAATCGACGCTTGGCTGACTAACACTCGCTAGCAAACTGCACCGAACGTCCTCACTCTAATAATAAGCGAGATCCCATGGTGAGGGTCGAAAATTCCATAATCCAAAAAGCATATTTAATTGATTTTCTGGAAGGCAATAGGTTGCAATGTAATTGGTAATTTTTTAGAAAATTGTCTTCGTCTTTAACACTCAAAAACGGAAACAATAAGGCATTGAATGATAAGATTTAATTTCTAAATTCACTAGCAGCGTTCGCATTTGATGGATTATCCCAAATAATGCTTTGTCCATAGAGTAATGCAATTAGTCTAGGACTATTAAATAGATTATATATCATAATTTACATTTGTTGTTAATTTAATCGTTTTTTTAATAACCTAAATCTGTGTATTTGAAAATATAATAAAACAAATGTATTCAACTTACGATTTATTTTATTTGTATTTCTTTTGAAATTTTTATTTATATAAAAGAAATAAACAACCGATTTTAAATACATAAAAAAAAGTATTAACATTAATCCAATTCCTTATCTAAAGAAATAACATTTCACGAACTCATTAAAAGTATTGAAAAGCAAATTTTACATCGAGGCTTTCGAAACAAAAATAGAAATATAAGATGAAAAAATCATAGATCTAGCCGCAAAAAATTTACAACAATCCTGAGATCAACAATAACAAATAACAATCAACTGTTGCCATGATTTTATCCTTCGACGTGTTTCAAACGTCCCTCGGAAGCTGCATTATAAATTAGGAGTTTGTTTCTAACAAAATTTTAAAATGTTATTCCTTCGAAGAATATACAAAAATTTAAATTAGAGAACCTAATAATTACACTTAAAACTAATACTTGTTGCCGGTCTTTATTTATAATAGCAACCGTTACGGTTTCTATCTCGTTTGTTGTTCATCATTGCTAGCTGGCAGAGTCGCTAGCACTTCGAGCGCTCTCTGGATTGCAGCAGGAATTGGTGGAGGTGTCGGGATGTGATCGCCTTGCGGTTGGAATCCGTTTTCGTCGGCGATGTATGATAATTGGATGAGTTGTCCGTCAGGATCGGTGTAGTGGTATTGACCTTGAGCTACTTGCGCTTCTTCCTCAGGTTTCCCGGCGTTCTTGAGGAATCCTTGCTCTTCTGCCGCAATTCCATTAGCGGTTTCATAACTTGGAAATGAACAAAAAAAAGCATCAGATATAAATGATGGAAAAAATATGACATAATGGTGTTAATGAAGATAAACATCTCCTTTGTTTGTGGAGCATTGAGGCACGGAGCAGGTGATGTGTTTTCAACAAGGCAGCGCACCAATAGAAGCATAGTAAGCGAGCGTATTTCCGAAATAGATACTAATGCTTTGCTTATCATCTTTACATAATATAATTTGTTGTTCGTATTAACTTTATAAAAATTATTACAAAAAGTACAACAGATAGGTTGGTAGCGGTTATCACAGAATCCAAAGATCGAATAAAACCAGGTTCTCAATTTTCGGATATGGACAAAAAAATATTAATTATATAAAATATTAAACGAACCGAGACATGAAAGCAGCCCATTGTTTCTTAGACCAATTCTCGGTTGGGAATAGAAGATAAAAACAAGAAAAATGCCGAATGTTTATTAAAATCGCAATTCCGCATTTACCGTGTTATGTTTTAAGAAGTCTTACCTCCATTTGTACGACCCGTCAGCATTAACTTCCTGTTCCTGCCTCAAAATAGGAATGGGTTCTGTATTGGGCTGTTGTGGGGCAGCTATCGCCACGGCGAAAAGTGCGCAGATGATCTGAAACGATTTTAATTCACGCATTATTGTTTATAGCTTATACTTGATGTTCGCGTAGTTTATGTTTATGTTTAATTAAACAATAATAATTAATGAATTTTCTTTTCTACATCAAATAGAAGCTTTCACGAAACATCCTGTATGTAAAGTTCCTATTGTATAACATAGTTTTTCAACACATTTAGAAACTGTCTATTTCCTTCCTTATATTAACATGATAACGGCCTTGGATACAAACGAAACACTTTTCAATTAACCTAATAGCTTCCTTGCATCAGTGTATATGTCCCTAATCAATTTGGCATGGATAATTTTGTAATTAAATAAACGGAACGGGTAATTTATAAAATCGCGTGAGATTTTGAACGATTAGGTTGAATTAGGTATCTCAATGCGTTACATACATCTTACGAACGCTACGTCAAGTAAAAACCGCGGATGTTCACATAATTTGGCAACTGCTTCCTAAAGAGAAGGTTCTAACAATTTCATTTTTTGTTCGCGAAATCGATACACACTACTGTTCAGAGAAGTTCGGTCGGTTGGTAAAAAACATGAAAAGGTTACAGAAACAAACGAAACTAAAAACAAAATGCAATTTTATTGTATGTACAGGTAAAAAAGACAAAAATAAATAAATAAAAAGTTATTCTGGCCTAATATAACATACTGAACATTAATTTTCTTTTCATCGAAAAAACCTCCTTTGCTATTAATCACCGCTCGAACTATTCTAGGCATTCTTTCGATAAGTTTTGTTAAAACGGATTGCAGAATATTAATCCATTCATGTTGCAGAATATTCCGTAAATGTTATTGTGAAGTTGGGCATATTTCTCGGATCCTCCTGTCCAGTTCATCCCACAACAACGCTATAGGGTTCAAATCTAAGCTTTGTGGGGGCCATGTCATTACTTTCAGGGTGTGCTGTTCTTCTTGCTCCTTTCGATAGTTCTTACACACTAACGCAGTGTGCTTTGGGTCGTTGTCATGCATGAATGTAAAGTTACGGCCCATTATATGCAATCCTGATGGCACTGCATGATTCTGGAGTATTGCAAAATAATTTTCCTTCCTCATTACACCCTGCACTCTGCATAAATCTCCCGTCCCAGCAAAGGAAAAACATCCCCACACTAACGCAGAACTATGCCCTTGCTTTACTGTTGGCACAATGCCGTTTGGGACCATTTTTTCGGTTTTAGATCTTCGGACATAAACTCGTCGATTTTGCTCAAAAACCTCAAACTTTGACTCGTCACTCCAAAGCACGTGTTTCCAATCATCTAACGACCAATCTAGATGAGCTGTAGCTGTGTACTGTAGCCGTTTTGCTCTGTTGCTCCGACGTAATAAGGGTTTTCGAATGGCAATGCGCTCATGAAGGTCCGCTGAAGTCGACGTTTTACCGTACTCGCCGAAACTTGTTCTTCACGGCCGCGATTGACTTCGGCTGCTATTTGTGGCGCTGTTAATTTTCTATTGCGTTTGCTTATTAATACAATTCTCAAATCTTCAGCTTTTGTTGTTTTCCTAGATGCTCCGGGACGAATACGATTTTCTATAGTTCCAGTTGTCCGATATCACTTTATGATGTCATTTACTGTTGAACTTCTCATATTTATTTTTTCAGCAATTTGTCGCCCCGAATATCCTTCTTCAAACAGCGTAATAATGCGTGAACGTTTTTCTACACTGGTAGGCTTGCCACGTGCCATTTTGAAGTAGATTTTCTTAAAACTTTCGCGCAAAAACGACAAATGCACACCAACACACGTTTAACAGTAAAATGAAACAAATTTATATCTTTACGCCTGCGATAAATAAACAAGAATGATACTGCGGTATATTTCCTAAATGTATTGTGTACAATTATTTGCAACCCATACTTTCGTTTTTCTTAAAACCACCAAGCTTAGTATCCCTTATTTAATTGGTGAATAGCTTTTCGATACAGTGAAGTACAGTTGTAGAATCATATGAGTAACCTTAAATATAACTACACACACAAATTCCAAGAAAATCAAGGATAATTAATATTTCCAATAAGTATTTCGAAGGACATTGCCAGGCATGCAGCAGCTATGTACATAAAGAAATTTATAAATTTATACAGTTGTTCAAGAGATGAGCGTACAACATAATGAACAACACATATAGCTCGTACTTTCTCTGCCGTACATGAGACACACATATAATTAAATACGTGTATGTCTTGTTACGCGATGTTTTGAGAAAGATCTCAGCATGTTGCGTCCCGTCTCTTCATGCATAATATAATGGGAGTACCGACACCTACTAAATACAAATTATGGAGATGTTACGAAACGACTGTCTGACATTTTTATGAAATATCAGGTAGTCAGTGAGTAAGGTAAATAATAAAAATTGCTTTTGTAAGTAGAATATATGTTAAGTGTTTAATACGCAAGATTTTAATTCAAACAATTTTGCGCTTTTCTGTAGAAAAAGTCTAAAATTAGTTTTATTTGTATGAAATTTCTTATATATCATGCGTGCTCGGAGATTGTGCCTTTGTGAATGGAGATCTCTCAAAACAGTTTTTTCTTAAAAAAATCGATTTTTTTGTTGATTTCACCAATGTAAATCGAATTTAATTGACCAAACAAAAATCTCAAGACACCGGTAGAACTCGAACCTATGACTTCCACGTTTACACCACAGAGTCTCTGCGAGAATCTTTTTTAATACCCAACCCCAACAAATAGATTTTCGATACGTGGAAAATCTGGACAGACTCATCTTTATGTACCAAGTGACATATTAATAATTATACTTAGCACATGATTATACCTGTTGCATTACATCTGCAGGTATCAAACATCTAATAAGCGCAGCCGTCCGGCAAATGGAGGTAATAGGTTCGAACCCTAGCGGTGTCTTTAATTTATCAAATTGGTAAAATCAAAGAGGAGCGATTTTTCAGTATTCGCCGATAGATTCTGAACTGTTTTGAACTATTCCCGAACCATTCATGAACTATTCTTGAACCGTTCAATATTGCAAATGGTTTCGAGGGAGTCAGCTAACGGACAGGTAATACTCGAAAACACGTTTGTTTGTATATTGTTTTTATTATCCGCGTTAAGTAGGTATAATTAAGTAATTATTGATATACGATATATTCGATTATTTTTGTGCGGTTTTGATTACATCTAATGAATTCCAGCCATATGTTGCAAAAATTCGCTTTATATAGATTAAATTCACCCTATAAGTTCTACAATGAAGCTGTATATAAATTCTACTATTTAATCTATTGTATATAATTCATTCCTTCAATACACTTCAAGCTGCCAACGCATTTCCTTGATTTTCATGGATTTTTAATTGTTGAAAAGCCTCGGGGCAAGGTTCTTAGGCGATGTGATCTTCTATAACACTTATTATAACATATATCGAACGAAACGAGTTCAACACGTACAATAAAAGAGCACAACTAAGGAATCTCATCAGTCTTATTAATGTACTTTTTATGTAAATCGTTTATTTAATATACTGCTAAAGTATCACTATTATCGCATGCTTATTAACACGACTAACGACTAACAAGCCTATGTATGTGATTATGCAATTAAGTTTACGATCATTTCGTTAATTGAAAGTTAATGTTCCTTAATTAATTTCCAGTAAATTTGAATTTTTACGTGCAGTTAATGCTGAGTTTATTAGCCTGAAGATCTATAGAATAAGTGATTACTTTCTTAAGATTAGCAAGTGCAAAGGTAACAGGAGTCTTAGTTGATTTCTAAATTATCCACTCAATTATAAATCGAGTGAAGAAACGTAAGCGCTAACAAATAGAAAAGGTATGTAAAATATTCTTTGACAGTTATAAGCTTACATAACACATCCTGAAAGGATTGATACGTGATCTGAAATCTAATAAATTGTGAATATATTAGAATAAGCAATGGCCCTTGCCTAAAGATGAAAGGTGAAGATTTTATTCATTATTCTTTCTAATATATGAAGGAAAATACCCAAAAGGGAAATAATTACAATTTAATTTTAATCCAAACATTCATTTCGATTCGTTGCGCACCTATTATTAAATAGTAATCTCCCCAAATCTAATATTTTCTTATTAAACAATTATAATAAACGTAAGCTACTTACAAGGTATTTCATGTCGAAGAAGATAGTAAAAGAACCTACTCCAATATTTTACGATCACTGACAAAATTTGAACTGTATAATAACCAATTGTTCACCCATTATTTATACCAGGGGAATTTATTCGGAATAGACATCCCACTCCGCACCCTGAACCCCCCTGGGATGAGTATCTTCGGGCATACATATTATACGTACGTACGTGCTCGTCAATATTCCGTAGTGTATAAAATCATATTGCCTCCCACCAACAAACAATAAACGACAAACGGAGTAGCACTTACCCAATTTCATCTTGTCGTTTTTGATATCAAGCCTTTCGTGGCCTTCGAGACCATTTTTACATCAATTTACCGGTATTGTACCGCATCAACGAAATGTCACCGATTCTAATTTGTCCATCTTGTCGCACTTACACGCTATTAGAATGAATTGATGATTATTATTGTTATTATTTATACCAAATTCTGATGAAAATGACGTAGCGCAATATATGTATTACATTAAACAAGATTTGAGTTAATTTAGAAAGAGATAACTGAAAGGTCAGAACGGTTATAAAGTCAGACCCTTTACACTGTACCTTTACAAATCCCTTGTGTGAAATGCTAAATAGGTATGTATATTATTGGTTTAAAATAAAAGCTGTAAACTCTTGTTTTTGCAGGAAACATCTTCTTTTGTTTCAAAAAGCACCCCAATTTTTTAAATTATAATATACGATCTGTCCCAACCTTCTAGAGTTGTAAAACTGAGCCTATTGTGAAAATAATAGGAGGTTAAAATTCTCTCCCAAGTGCCCGGTATAATCTCGTAATTTATGGGATTATTCGAAAACCTCCTGAAAAGCTCCGGGCCTCAACGTGAAGATAGCTTTACTCGTCAAAAATATTCTGGTAAAAATGGAACAAATCGAATATCGAGCTATCATTAAATTCTTGCATTTCAAAGATAATACGCCTACGTAAATTAAAGTCGAGATGGACGTTGTTTACAGGGACTATTATTTGCCATAGTGAAATTTTGGGCAGTCCAACTTAAAGGGGGCCGTATCAGAGACCAATGTTCAGGACGGATAAAATCCGCAACTAGTACCAATAACATCAGAAAAGTGACCCTAAATGACCCTAGAATTAAGGTTAGAGAGATAGTGGAGGTTGTGGGCATTCCCAAAGAAGGTATTTGTCATTTATCGACACAAGATTTGTGCGGGAACTGTCCACGCGTTGGATGTTGCGCTTACTCAATTACGACACAAAAATGCATCCGAGTGAACATTTCCAGCCCAGTTGAAACAGTTC
>LR736864.1:10329428-10361076 GCA_902654985.2 Oryctes borbonicus | reverse complement strand
ACAAACATACCGAAGCATTTTTGACGTGTAAATTAATCAAGAAAAATTGATCTTCGCGTTCTACGAAACGTTGCACTTATACGAATCGAAAACTCAATTAAAGTATGACTGACGAATTATTGTTTATTTAATAGGCGATAAAGATAGTCCGCAACTAGTTTCTCTTCTCTCCTTAAAAGAATTTCGTTGATCGGAAGATATTATTTCACGATTTGCTTATTTTTTTATAGCCACATTGCTAATGACGCGGAAATGGATGCGCCCGCTTTGAGCTTACGTAACAGTGAAACAATATCAAACGTTTTGGAATTGTGTAAGATAGTAAAATGATCAATATTTGTCTTCCTAATCTTCCACTAATTATCGAACACTCAAGTAACCGTCACGAATAGATGTATCAACATCCCGATCGATGTAAGGAGTTGTTTATCAGGTAGTCAACAAATTGTATTTTAAAATTTAAAAGTAGTTGTTTCTAAAATTCTTACCTTCCTTATATTCTTTATACTAATCTTTAAGTATTCGTTCATGAATTTAACCCAAATTTACTACAACCTCAATACATTCGACACAAAAAGTTTCGCATAGTGGATCGTGCTTAAAAGTTCTTATTATTGTCTTCTAAAGCTGCCCATAAATAATTAAAATTAAAAATAAAAAAATAATAATGTAAGCAACATTTAGTACAACAATATAAAAACATCTGAGGATGATATGGGGACTTCTGGCTCTAAGAGCATCTCTCATTCTCGGCCGAAGGCTTCTCGTCAGGCCCCTAATGTACATAATGTCATACAATAAAAATCTATTATATCACACTGTATACAATTATTAATACATAAAATTAGAAAAATATTAAGCATACACTCTTTTCTAAGGGATTAAAGCCATAAATTATTACGTAAAGTAGAAATATTGCGACAACCACAATAAAGTCCCTTTTACTATCATTCCAAGAATTTCTCGGAAGTCCCGATCTTTTGAAACGCGTCGTTTGGGGATTATTAACGAACAATACATTTAGGAAATATACCGCAGTATCATTCTTGTTTATTTATCACGGGCGTAAAGATATAAATTTGCTTCATTTTACTGTTGAACGTGTTTTGGTGTGCATCTGTCGTGTTTGCGCGAAAGTTTTAAGAAAATTTACTTCAAAATGGCACGTGGCAAGCCTACCAGTGTAGAAAAACGTTCACGCATTATTTCGCTGTTTGAAGAAGGATATTCGGGGCGACAAATTGCTGTAAAAATAAATATGAGAAGTTCGACAGTAAATGACATCATAAAGCGATATCGGACAACTGGAACTATAGAAAATCGTGTTCGTCCCGGAGCATCTCGGAAAACAACAAAAGCGGAAGATTTGAGAATTGTATTATTAGGCAAACGCAATAGAAAATTAACAGCGCCACAAATAGCAGCCGAAGTCAATCGCGGCCGTGAAGAACAAGTGTCGGCGAGTACTTTAAAACGGCTACAGTGGGTCCGTTCTCATCTAGATTGGTCGTTAGATGATTGGAAACACGTGCTTTGGAGTGACGAGTCAAAGTTTGAGGTTTTTGGGCAAAATCGACGAGTTTATGTCCGAAGATCTAAAACCGAAAAGTGATCCCGAACTGCATTGTGCCTACAGTGAAGCAAGGGCGTAGTTCTGTGTTAGTGAAAAACGTTCACGCATCATTACGCTGTTCGAAGAATAAAGAATAAAGAATATCGGATATCGGATATCGGACAACTGGAACTATAGAAAATCGTGTTCGTCCCGGAGCATCTAGGAAAACAACAAGAGCTGAAGATTTGAGAATTGTATTATTAAGCAAACGCAATAGAAAATTAACAGCGCCACAAATAGCAGCCGAAGTCAATCGCGGCCGTGAAGAACAAGTTTCGGCAAATACGATAAAACGTCGACTTCAACAAGCGGACCTTCATGGACGCATTGCCATTCGAAAACCCTTATTACGTCGGGGCAACAGAGCAAAACGGCTAAAGTGGGCCCGTTCTCATCTAGATTGGTCGTTAGATGATTGGAAACACGTGCTTTGGAGTGACGAGTCAAAGTTTGACGTTTTTGAGCAAAATCGACGAGTTTATGTCCGAAGATCTAAAACCGAAAAGTGATCCCGAACTGCATTGTGCCTACAGTGAAGCAAGGGCGTAATTCTGTGTTAGTGTGGTGATGTTTCTCCTTTGCTGGGACGGGAGACTTATGCAGAGTGCAGGGTGTAATGAGGAAGGAAAATTATTTTGCAATACTCCAGAATCATGCAGCGCCATCAGGATTGCGTATAATAGGCCGTAACTTTACATTCATGCATGACAACGACCCAAAACACACTGCGTTAGTGTGTAAGAACTATCTAAAGGAGCAAGAAGAACAGCACACCCTGAAAGTAATGACATGGCCCCCACAAAGCCCAGATTTGAATCCTATAGAATTGTTGTGGGATGAACTGGACAGGAGGAGCCGAAAAATATGCCCAACTTCACAAGAACATTTACGGAATATTCTGCAACATCAATGGATTAATATTCCACAATCCGTTTTAACAAAACTTATCGAAAGAATGCCTAGAATAGTTCGAGCGGTGATTAACAGCAAAGGAGGTTTTTTCGATGAAAAAAAAATACAATGTTCAGTATGTTATATTAGGCCAGAATAACTTTTTATTTATTTATTTTTGTCTTTTTTACCTGTACATACTATAAAATTGCATTTTGTTTTTAGTTTCGTTTGTTTCTGTAACCTTTTCATGTTTTTTACCAACCGACCGAACTTCTTTAAACGGCAGTGTACACTAAATCTAAATTTTCCGATTTTTCTCCTAAAGCATCTTTCAACTCATCAAGAGTGTCTGCAGCGACATTGCGGGGTGTTATGCACCTTTTTAGGTAATCCTAAATATGTTCGTCTGGACTAATTTTTATCCAATCTAAAACTTGAATACTTGAGCTTACACGCTGTATAATATTTTCGAAAATTTTATTCGGATCCTAATACGACCTTACACGGTATTTTACGAAATTTCAATTTTCCAAGTTAAACACCTCCGCAGTTATAAACATTCGCCTGCATCATCCGCCTATCGAAAATGTTCAAACGTTCAGACAGCAAGAAAACTCTTGCTGTGGTAACAGATGTCTTTTTGAATTTCCTCGTCCATCCAAGCAGTGCAAAGAACCTCGAAACACCGGTGTCTCGTGACCAAACGCAGCTTTTAACGCTTATAACTTATAAGTTGTTCTATTGCATTTTATACGTGTAAAAATATTTTTTTTCACTTTTGCACGAAAGTTTTTATATACTTTTTTTATTAATTAATTAATATGAAACTAATTTTTATTTAATATCCAAAAACTTCGTTTTAACTACAAATGTACATTCTTGGTTTAAATAAGAGTTATATTTATAAAAAATATATTGTTTTGTTAATTTTAATCAGAAACAATGCTATTTTCACGGTATTTTATTATTGATAATCTATGTATTAATTGTTTCAGTTTAATATTTTTTTCTTGCTGATACCGAACGCAATGTAAGCTTATATTTAGTTATATCAAGTCACAAGCGTTAAGGTCACAACCTATCAACGTTTTCGCACGTTCAAATCTCTTATTTAATATGGAATTTTTAAGTTGAACAACTTAAAAATCTAGTATTACATGCTTATTCAACCGTCACTTTATCGAAGATTTTTTTCGGTAAAGCACGCCCACCTAATGCCTCTATTACATCTATATACTCTGATGTTATATAATACTTATTATATTCAAATTCAGATATCGCTTTTACATTCCTCTTACGCTGTATATAGCTTTACCGTGAGTACCTACGTGAAATTCGAATCCCCGAATCGGCTAACTAATCGGCGATTATTAAACGAAGTTCGATTTTTGTAAGCGTAGCGGTGTTTTAAAGGTAATAAATTACATTTACCTAACGGTCACGAAATTTCCTACATTGTTTATATTTATATGTACTACTTCGTTGGCAACAGTACATAACGTAAATATGACTACGTGTGTGTTTTCGCACACCAAACGCATCTTGAAAAGGAAAGTACCATGAAACGATGGAGATTTACGAGCGTCTAGCATCTGCTTTATTTGTAAGTTTTGTTATTTAAAACGGTACACGATCGATGATGGAATGGCATTCGCGTTATATAAAAATTGACGTATGTATCTAAGCATGCATGTATATTTTTAAATAAACACTTTCTAACGAGATTGGCGCAAAAAAAAAGTGGCAAAAGTGTTTCAAAATCCATTATGTGCTGTGGAGTAGCAGAAGCGGTAATTACAATCGACCGTAAGTATGGAGAAGCACCTTTGACGTAAGCGGTATTCGTTGAAAAAGGATTCTATTTCACAAGGACTCCGCTCCGTAAATCAAACGCGACGCACGCTGTAGTAGAATAGCAATTATCTTGTTTACGATATTGTAGACCATATGCACATGCAATGCGTCTTCAGGTCCCTCAACTACGATATAAGAAATGTCCGCAGGGAATCGCACTGACACTTAGAACGTCGTACCTAATAAATCAATCAATCCAGTCAAATGATTTTTGTCTTTCGCTTGATAACATTGGATAAATCCGAAAGTTTATGCGAAGCGAATTCGAAGATCTATTTATCGATTTCTTTTGCATTGTCATTCTATTCCGTAAATGATTTTTTAAATGGATCTTAGTTATTCCAGAACACATCAGAAAATGCCTAGAAACAATAACCAAAAAATAATGCTAAGATAGCTTAGCTTCCTCATGGAATAATTCACGGCAAACGCAATAAAAGGAGAGAGAAAAAAAAGGAGAGAGAAAAAAAAAGGAGAGAGAAAAAAAAACACTAACACACGGACATGTTTCTGCCTACCCGGCGTCATCAGCGTGGTTTCGAGAGTATTTTTCATATCTCTACCTTCTATCGCTCTTGCCTCACAGTTAATACCACAACTTCCAAAACGACAAACTCGACATTTCTTTTTTTTCTCTCTCCTTTTATTGCGTTTGCCGTGACTTATTCCATCAATACCATGAGGAAGCTGAGCTATCTTAGCATTATTTCTTAGTTATTCCAGTTTATCTTTTATATTTACACAGTCAATGCTTGCCTTATTACGTTATTAATATGCGTTGACGTATTCTATTACTGATGTCTGCCATAGTGGCGTTTATGAAAACGTGAATTGGATCAATTTCTGGGACGTAAAATTCCATTACATCTCGCTGTCAAGGACAACCAAGGTAAATCGCGCTTACGTCCCTCCAATCGGGACAGTAATGATTTACTTATTACGTGGCAGATAGTAGGAAATAATCATGTATGTCATACGAGACATAAGTGCAGTTTTGCGGTCGAGGATGTTATTTGCAAACCGAGGAGGAGATGAGGTCTGCCTTACATCCGAGGCTGCAAAAGCCATCTCAAGATCAAGGATCAATCTGGATCTTTCTTTGGTTCCCATTCTATTGCTCAGTTAGTTCGTCTCCAATTGTATCGCCCTCTGCTGTCTTTATGTCGAAGTATTTTTTTCCATCAGTTCCTGCTTACATTCTTTTCACTTCGTGAGATTGTCAGCAGGCTTACTATTCCTCGTCCTATTGTTCTTAGATTCTCTAGGTTTTATTATTAAATTTGGTCTTGTTATGAAGAATTTTATTTTCGCAATAATTTATTGTCGCCACACAAGACTATTTATTATTATTATCTTCTTTTTGTTTCAATTTCCCTCTCCATCACTAGCTGCCATAGTTGTCAAGCATTTGAATTTTTCCAGTTCCTCTACTTCGCATTTTCTGACTCGTTTTATTCGCGCTCGCTCCATGCCCTAGTTCTCTTCCTTCTTTAGGTATTTCCTCCGGCATCTTGATCACCAGAACCACATCATTTGCGTACCCAATTCCATTTGTTACGTTTTCAGTGGATCAGCATGTAATAAAGACAAACGTGTACCTGCATGCCTAGCGGTAGAGGATTTCTTCGGAATTCGTGTAAGTATAAATAGGCATAAATCTGCATAGTCAAGGTAGCTCGCAGTTTATTTATGCAACCGTATCTTCAATGAACTTACATATCTGATGGTTATGTAAAAACCATTCAGTATTATGCTCTCTGGATATTATCCTTTCTTTTTAACTTTTACATAAGGAGAGTAACGCACGATTTCTTTCGCGATATCGTTTTGATATTTACTTTACGGTAAATGCCATTTAGGTTGTGGCAAATATCAAAAACGAATTATTGCAATACACGGTGCAATTGTTGTTATCGTTAGCATCGCTTTTTATTTTATTGACTTGTTACATTGAAGGTATCACCGATCGCATCAGCGAAATCCACTTCCCTCGGGAACGAATAGTTCCTAACCAGTGCGCGGTAACAACCGGGAAGTGTCCCGTATTCCTACGTTCCCGTAGGCAGAAGCTACGGTGAAGTTACAAAGCAAGGCCTATATATTTATAATCGTTAAATTATTAAAATAAAAAAAAAATTATTTAAACAGACGATAGTGAGTTTTTCAGGAAAAAAAAAAAAACAATCAAGGACGTTCAATTCGTTTATTTATATTCTTAATTTTCAAAAATTAACATAAAAAGTTACAAGGGCCTACAAATACTGTTTTTATGCAAAAGTACCTAGAGCCTACGACGATCCTGGCCGCAATCAACGCATCCTACAACTTATTTTAATCGCTACTAAAGGAAGGCGCAATCTGCAAGAAATTACAATAAAACAATTAATAAATATTAGAGGTTGTTACATTAATCTCCCTAGTTATGTTTGCATGTAACAGATAGCATCTCTCGTCTGATTTAATAAATCCTTAGAGGTCCTTGGAGGAGATGTATGTTTCGTAGCTCGATGTAATGTAATGAGGATGGCAATAAGGTGACTAACGATGAAGCATTTCCTAAGCTGAAGCATAGAATCAATGTCGTTCAGGATAGCATTAATAAGCGCACGGTTATTGGTCTGTTCACCTAATAAACACTCCGTAAGAGGTCTAATAAGATCGCGATTATTCAGATAAATAGGATTCCGATTACGGCAACAATACCGCATATACATGCTTACACATCCCGCGTCATAAGATAGGCATCGTCATAAATTTATTACTGAATGTTAATAGAGAAATAAATAAAATCGTTGTGTCGTGTATTCCTTTAATCTCTTTAGAACAATTCAGAAATGGTAGCAAGTTCTTTTTTTCCTCTTTGCAGAATATACACATTGGTTTTATACTTTTTGTAAAGCGAAAAAAAAGGCAATTAGCTGTATCTGGTAAAGAAGTGCACGCGATACATGTTCTTAATGAGTTCGGATGACTTAGATATTCTTCATTTAAATTCAATGCATTTAGCACAAGTATACATGCAAGCGGAGCGTATCTGGTTCGTTCATTTCCAGCTGCCGCAAGATCCTTATTTAGGACTCATGTGAATGTAATGTAAAAGTATCCGATTGATATTTATGAAGGCAAAAGGTGCCATCAAAATAAACAATGAAGGCAATTTTTTCTACAAAGAAATCTCTGGCGATATACATATACGTTTTGCACTGACTCAACTAATCGCGCATAACAGAAGAGGTTAAGTAGAGGTTTTCTAATACATCAAAAATGTTCCTTAAAACTTTCAATGTACACTGCCCTTCAGTGAAGTTCGTTCATACAATAAAAATCTATTATATCACACTGTATACAATTATTAATACATAAATTTAGAAAAATATTAAGCATACACTCTTTTCTAAGGGATTAAAGCCATAAATTATTATGTAAAGTAGAAATATTGCGACGACCACAATAAAGTCCCTTTTATTATCATTCCAAGAATTTCTCGGAAGTGCCGATCTTTTGGAACGGGTCGTTTGGGGATTATTAACGAACAATACCTTTAGGAAATATACCGCAGTATCATTCTTGTTTATTTATTACAGGCGTAAAGATATAAATTTGCTTCATTTTACTGTTGAACGTGTGTTGGCGTGCATCTGTCGTTTTTGCGCGAAAGTTTTAAGAAAATGTACTTCAAAATGGCACGTGGCAAGCCTACCAGTGTAGAAAAACGTTCACGCATTATTACGCTGTTTGAAGAAGGATATTCGGGGCGACAAATTGCTGAAAAAATAAATATGAGAAGTTCAACAGTAAATGACATCATAAAGCGATATCGGACAACTGGAACTATAGAAAATCGTGTTCGTCCTGGAGCATCTAGGAAAACAACAAAAGCTGAAGATTTGAGAATTGTATTATTAAGCAAACGTAATACAACATTAACAGCGCCACAAATAGCAGCCGAAGTCAATCGCGGCCGTGAAGAACAAGTTTCGGCGAGTACGGTAAAACATCGACTTCAACAAGCGGACCTTCATGGACGCATTGCCATTCGAAAACCCTTATTACGTCGGGGCAACAGAGCAAAACGGCTACAGTGGGCCCGTTCTCATCTAGATTGGTCGTTAGGTGACTGGAAACACGTGCTTTGGAGTGACGAGTCAAAGTTTGAGGTTTTTGGGCAAAATCGACGAGTTTATGTCCGAAGATCTAAAACCGAAAAGTGATCCCGGACTGCATTGTGCCAACAGTGAAGCAAGGGCGTAGTTCTGTGTTAGTGTGGGGATGTTTCTCCTTTGCTGGGACGGGAGATTTATGCAGAGCGCAGGGTGTAATGAGGAAGGAAAATTATTTTGCAATACTCCGGAATCATGCAGTGCCATCAGGATTGCGTATAATAGGCCGTAACTTGATATTCATGAATGACAACGACCCAAAACACACTGCGTTAGTGTGTAAGAACTATCTAAAGGAGCAAGAAGAACAGCACACCCTGAAAGTAATGACATGGCCCCCACAAAGCCCAGATTTGAACCCTATAGAGTTGTTGTGAGATGAACTGGACAGAAGGATCCGAAAAATATGCCCACCTTCACAAGAACATTTACGGAATATTCTGCAACATGAATGGATTAATATTCCACAATCCGTTTTAACAAAACTTTTTTCGATGAAAAAAAATACAATGTTCGGTATGTTATATTAGGCCAGAATAACTTTTTATTTATTTATTTTTGTCTTTTTTACCTGTACGTACAATAAAATTGCATGTTGTTTTTAGTTTCGTTTGTTTCTGTAACCTTTTCATGTTTTTTACCAACCGACCGAACTTCTCTGAACGGCAGTGTATATATACCATACGAAACCACAACACAAAAAACATTAAATTTTCCATAGTGATGATGTCCAAATTTCTAGGTACGGTAATTTACTACACCTGATATAGTAAATTAGAATGAAGTTCGGAATTCAAACGCAATTTTCTTTTATTCTTAATTGTTTGAAGGGCATGTTTGTTTGCCAGAAGCCATCGATGAAATCAGTCAATCAACAACATTGCATCATTCTTCATCATGATAATGCCAGCTTCCACACGTTAAACAATTCCCTACTTAAAGTCTTAGAATGTCTGTTTTCAAGGTACCACTTTCAGAGTGGAAAAAATCTTTGGAGAATTGATTCGAACGGATACAAAAATGTATATAACGGGAAAAAACAATAAAACGATAATGTCAAGAAAAAACAAATTTTTTCATTGTTTTTATATTGATATTTCCTACACATTGCAAAAGCTCTGATCTGTTCACTCTCCACTCTCCACAACTCAATAAATAATATTTCACTATAAAGAGATTTATTTATCTCTAAAATCATGGTACCGATCAAATACCATTATTGACGTACCCTATTAAGGAAGGAATAGCCATCCTTTTAAAGGAATTACAACTAAGGAGTTAAATCTATAACGCATATGGCTGCCCGTCCGTTTGTTTCGATTTCGTTGCGCTACTCTGTATCAAACATACTTGTATGTCTATGCACGAGGACTATATGTGAGCGACTATGCATTTGCATCGGAACGAGTTCACCGCGCAAGCAATAATATCGGAAAAAATCCCCCGAGGCGAAGAGCAAATGTTAAAGTTTAATACATACTACGAAGAAGGAACTATTATCGGCGCGTTAGATGCGCCCATTATTGCAATTCGCGCGACGTTGCATCCTCCACATTAAATTACCTACTCGGACAACGCAATCGTAAAAATTTTTTGCTCTCCTCTCTGAAGTCGTGAAGGTTGATATTTAGTTTACGACCATTTTACGGCGTTCGATCGGAATGAGTCTTAAAGAACCGACGCTTAAGTATGAGATATAAAATGAAGCAATAGCATTGTAAATATTTATTATTATTTAAATAATTTGCGAAATATATATTGATGTTTGAGCGTAATGATATGAATATCAATTTGATTCTATAATGCAGACGGTACCGCTGGTAATATCTTCTCTTCCTTCAGAAAAGAGGTTGCAATACGAATATGAGAATTTGTACAATTTGGAGGTACGGCAGACTTTTGTGTCAAGAAAGCTAATAATAATTTTCTTATTTCTATGCCCCAAAGATGGACCCTTATACTCGGTAGGTGGACAATGTGAAACCCCAAGAAGAGATGTGGGGGTGGCGATGATGATTTATAACCTCGTAGAGATTTCGTTGTAACTTTACAATACAATTAGCACAACATAACGAGGTCGTTTCCTAATAAAAAGTTTAAATTTTGATTTTTTTTTAAGTACACATTTATTTAAGTAAAAACAATCATCCCTAGATACCATCCGATGATTTCTACGAGAAATTGATAAATTTGGAATTTTTAATAAATTCCAACATTATCAATTCCAAAAACCAAGATTTGAATTTCTCGTGTTTTACTCTAAATCCCCTTGAGGACATTTCAGCGCAATACAGAGGGTTCAGTTGCATGTCTCTGAGTAAAATCGGACTCAACGAATCGATTCCCGCCACCCTCTTTTATCTATCTCATTTATTTTTTGAACTACACCCCGAAAATGGCTAAAGATGGGGATCAAAGTTTCCCAACATTCTAAAGCTTATAGCTCGCTTACCGTAAGAGATAGAAAATCAGGGTAACTTTTAATGGATCCAGCGTATCGAAATCTATAAATGAAGTTGTTAGTTGGACAGTTGTAGGAAAATTAAGAAAATGATGAAAAACATTTCTGAGATTCGGACGATTTCAAAAATGTTTTAAAATATTTAGCTTGATCATAATTCCTTATGCAGTTTGACCTATTAATTACAGGGATCACAACCATTTTGCGATATCTTCAATGGTTTTTGAGAAATTTGAATTTGAATGTCTATACATCAAGCTATGTCCTATGTGACTCCTCTCCTGACCGCTGATGCCCTTACTTCTTCTCCTATCCACATTTCTTCTTGGCCAACTTCTTGCTTTCCTTTTACTTGTTTTAGCTTCGAATGCCCGTCTAGCTACTCTGGCTTCAGGCATCCTTCTCACGTATCCATACCACCTCAATTGTGCTCTTCCATTTTTTCCACTGTAGGACTTATATTCGAATATTGTTTTATTTTCGATTCTTTTCAAAAATTTCATTTCCGTGGCTGATAATTTGCTTTTCTGTCTTTCTGGTACCGTCCGCTCCATAACGGTGTTCCCACTCCTGTGATATCTTTAGGTATTTCTTTCTTACCCACAAATGAGTTCTCGTTTCTGCATCTATGCTTCCATCTCCTGCTAATATCAATCTCAAGTATCTGAGTTTTTGTACTTCTCATTCCCTACCTTTATTATTATAAATCCAAAATCCAAAATATTCAAAATCATTGGTCGTAAATGATTTTGGATTGCCGAGGAGATATAAAACGCGAACCAAATTTAAACGCTTTTTTTCTAACCTTCAACATACTCAGTAATAGTAAATAGAATTGCAATTCAAATAAAACACAAAAGCACATTAGCATTTAATACACGTGTACACGTATCATTTTAGCGGACATATTTAGTCCGCAACAAAGACATATAGAGAACTACTTGCAACATATCACGAGAGAGATGAGACCGCACGATACGACACACCGAGTTCTGGAGCTACTCGTGAGCGTGTTAACTTTAATTAGGGATCAGAATGCGACCAAATCGTGATCTTATGTCTGTAAATTACCATCATAGGAGCAGGTGAAGATGAGGTGCATAACAGGAGGCTGTCAATGCATTTATAATTGTGGAAGTAGTTACTACCTGATAATAATAATAAGTGCCATTTATCTGTACCGATTATGATTTGTTTTAATAATTAAAAATAAATTATTTATTTTAACATCAAAGAGACCAAAGCCTCATATCAACGGTAACACTTATTACTTAATTTAATCGATAAAATTTATGACTTAATTTATTGCATTGCTTCCAAGGCGCATAGCAATACATACACGAGGTTCTAAATATCTCTGATCTCCGATAACTAATAAACAATTGCGGCTGTTAGGGCATGATGCGGATCAGGATACAGAAAAAAATCCCGCTTCGTTGAAAGTAAAAGATGTTGCACATGAAGAGCACGAAGGACATTAATGTAATAACAATTAAACTGTATTGAGCAAGTTCTTTTGTACTTTGTTGAACAATATATAGATTAACATAATGGATGTACTATGTGAGTTCTCTGTAATCCTGCGTGAGTCAGTTAGGTTTACTCAATCTTAACGACTTGCCCATCCTCCTCGGAGAAAATATCGGTTTACGTCGTCATAATATTTATTACTTGGAATAAAATTGTATTTGACTTGCCCTATCTTCTTTCGAATGTCTGAAAACGAAGTGAAAATTCAAAATAAATCGATAATTACGACGTCTAAACTAAACAATAACGTTTAATAAGATTTTAGGAACGCGAAAGGATATTTTCGTCCAAATTTCCATTGCAAAAGCTTTTAAAATTAAGACATTGAATTAGAGATTACAAATAAAACCGGATCAATATAGCTTCCCTGAGGAATACCAGAGAGGGATGCGATGATCTGAACAGTAGCCTTTAAAACTTATGTATTGCACCCTGTCGTCGAGAAACGGCTTGAATAAACGTAACAACAACAGTGAGAATTCTACCCAAAAATTGTAGTATCACATGCAAAAACCGTAGGGAGCGATTCGGAGGAGTGGAAGGAAGATTCCGCTCCGTACTACATGTACACTGCCATTCAGAGAAGTTCGGTCGGTTATTAAAAAACATGAAAAGGTAACAGAAACAAACGAAACTAAAAACAAAATGCAATTTTATTGTATGTACAGGTAAAAAAGACGAAAATAAATAAATAAAAAGTTATTCTGGCCTAATATAACATACTGAACATTATTTTTTTTTTTTCATCGAAAAAAACCTCCTTTGCTGTTAATCACCGGTCGAACTGTTCTAGGCATTCTTTCGATAAGTTTTGTTAAAACGGATTGTGGAATATTAATCCATTCATGTTGCAGAATATTCCGTAAATGTTCTTGTGAAGTTAGGCATATTTTTCGGATCCTCCTATCCAGTTCATCCCACAACAACTCTATAGGGTTTAAATTTGGGCTTTGTGAGGGCCATGTCGTTACTTTCAGGGTGTGCTGTTCTTCTTGCTCCTTTAGATAGTTCTTACACACTAACGCAGTGTGTTTTGGGCCGTTGCCAGGCATGAATGTAAAGTTACGGCCTATTATATGCAATCCTGATGGCACTCCGTGATTCTGGAGTATTGCAAAATAATTTTCCTTCCTCATTACACCCTGCACTCCCGTATAAGTCTCCCGTCCCACCAAATGAGAAACATCCCCACACTAACGCAGGACTACGCCCTTGCTTCACTGTAGACACAATGCAGTTCGGGATCACTTTTCGGTTTTAGATCTTCGGACATAAACTCGTCGATTTTGCCCAAAAACCTCAAACTTTGACTCGTCACTCCAAAGCACGTGTTTCGAATCATCTAACGACCAATCTAGATGAGAACGGACCCACTGTAGCCGTTTTGCTCTGTTGCCCCGACGTAATAAGGGTTTTCGAATGGCAATGCGTCCATGAAGGTCCGCTTATTGAAGTCGGCGTTTTACCGTACTCGCCGAAACTTGTTCTTCACGGCCGCGATTGACTTCGGCTGCTATTTGTGGCGCTGTTCGTTTTCTATTGCGTTTGCTTAATAATACAATTCTCAAATCTTCAGCTTTTGTTGTTTTCCTAGATGCTGCAGGACGAACACGATTTTCTATTGTTCCAGTTGTCCGAAATCGCTTTATGATGTCATTTACTGTTGAACTTCTCATAATTATTTTTTCAGCAATTTGTCGCCCCGAATATCCTTCTTCGAACAGCGTAATAATGCCTGAACGTTTTTCTACGCTGGTAGGCTTATCACGTCCCATTTTGAAGTAAATTTTATTAAAACTTTCGCGCAAAAACGACAGATGCACAACAACACACGTTCAACAGTAAAACGAAGCAAATTTATATCTTTACGCCTGTAATAAATAAACAAGACTGATACTGCGGTATATTTCCTAAATGTATTGTTCGTTAATAATCCCCGAACGACCTGTTTCAAGAGATCGGTACTTCTGAGAAATTCTTGGAATGATAATAAAAGGGACTTTATTGTGGTTGTCGCAATATTTCTACTTTATATAATAATTTATGGCTTTAATCCCTTAGAAAAGAGTGTATGCTTAATATTTTTCTAATTTTATGTATTAATAATTGTATACAGTGTGATATAATAGATTTTTATTGTATGACCGAACTTCACTGAACAGCAGTGTAAATGCCCAATCTAACTTGATGTAATATTCCACTATTGTAAATCTGAATTCATTAGAGAAAGAGGCATGTAATGAATATAATTATCTGTCTACAAAGAAATACAATATTAAGCGACTATTTTTCAATAGACACCTAATATTAAAGATAATTATGATTATACATTGAAACCTCTCTTCCAACTTATTATATTACAAAACATGCTTATGCGCAAATATCGTCTTCGACATGTATTCCCATTTTTAAAGCTACAATTGCACATATATTCATGCACGTAATGATCGGAAAAATTGTGTAAATGCGAAAACAACGAAAGGTCAAGTAAATCGAAACGGTCTCTCGATGAAGGAATGTTCTCATGAACCTGCTGACACGCCGCATCCATTCTTATTCCGGGAGTGAGTACATCTTTTATCCCTTGCACAAGACTCCGGGCACGACACAAATATAAACATCGACACTTACGCCCTCCAAACGGTGTTACCGGTAAATCACACCCGGCCGATATGGGAGAGTCTTCGATTTTTAAGAAGGAATGCAATTTGCTGCGCGCTCGTGTTATCTGACGATCTCACTACCTATTATTAGTACATATAGACGGCGTAATTACCCGCTAACTTGTAAAATGGCGTAAGATCTTCCCTACTACACGCGTTAATTGATGCTTTAGAATCACTTACAAAGTTATTATGAAGAAAATTAAATGGTGCTATTTCATTTATCATTATTCTGCAGTGCATGCAATGGACGAAGCTTTGAATTGTGGAATATTAGAAATAGAGGGTAGGCTTAAATTTGGCAAAGTTTCAACATTTTTGTGATTGTTATCAATCCGAAGAGAAAATAGACCAGTGACAAATGACCTTCGAGATTTAAAAAAAAACGTGAGAAACGCTCCTTTTCTTTTTTTTACCTTTAGCAGATTTATTTGGTATTACATACATTCTCAAGGCTACTTCCTACATTCTATCTAATGGTGTGCTCGAATTTTTTATCTAACATTTCGGTTCTTTCTAACCATCATCAGCTTTCCTATTTTTAATCGGACTCATATTGGATTTTGTTACTCTCAGAAAGAGTTTTTTCTTTTGATTTTAACCATGTATAATCTGCTGACAAAAGATACTTTAATTGACGAAGAAAGCATTTTTAAGGTTAAATAATAATAAATTATGAAATATTCGCCGTTAAGATCTAACCCCTTTGCTTGCTTTCGAACCAATTTTCTTCCACTCTTAAAGTCGTTTCTCCAAAACATGGTTTTTGAAGACAACAACAGCTTTTTGACGGTAACAAAGTCGCTGCATGCGCGAATTATCAAACAAACCTGTTAGTAATACTAATACTCGCGCAAAGATGCACTTTATCAACACTTGATTTGATACAAAAAATTCTAAAGTAACTCTAACTATTACAAAATTAACTTTGCTCATCCGAACTCATTATCGTAAAATATTGAATTGGGTTAAATTTGTTTTAAACATCGCTACGAAGATAAGCAATACCGGTATCTATACGTGTAAATACAGCTGATTTATTTAACTGCTTAATCTCAACAATAAATCGAGATGATTGGACAGTTAAATAACCAGAAAGAATTTCATTCAACATAAATTAGAAGCGAAATGATGCTAGGCTGAAATATTGTTCGGAATAGGTATATGTAAGCATACATATAACTAACTGAATAACACGTTTATAGATGTTCATGGAAAGGTAAGTAGTCATTACGTATGGTAGCGTCCATGTACCACATACCGTGAAAATTAAAATGAGATACCCAGTAGCGCCGGTAAATTTGATCTAGAGTGAGACTGGTAAAGTTTCTAAAATTCATTTCTAAAATAAGAATTTTTTAACGCGTGGTGATGGTCCAACGGGGTGGATAAGCCTTGTAAGAAGCTCTTTCATATAAAGAAATAAGAATAATAATAATGGGAGTAATAATAAAATCAACGCTGGATGACGCATGTAAAAATGTTGCTCGAATGAAATCTGGTGATAATTTAGGCACTTTCAACTCCTCGATCGCCAGAGATACTGATTAACCTTATAATTTAAGAAAACCATAAAATTCCGAAATTTTTGTACAATTTATGTACACTATCCGACAGAAACATAGACGCGGTATCGTTTCTATTTACGAAACAAAGTTTATAGACATTATATAAAATGTAAATCAGGGTTATTAATACTTGTTATGTAAATAGTCCATTTATAGATATTTCTGGGTATTTATTGCTTTATAAGGGGTAATTGAGATTTTCCCAGATCAAAATAGGAATTTTAAATGCGACAAAAATTTATACCCTGGGCATTTATTACATTAATATAAGCAAAAACGTTTTAATTTTATACTTCTCTTTATATGCAGCGGTTGCGCTGGTAAAGTATACACATTTCACCAGGAGAAATTATATTTTATAAAGTGTTTGCAATATGGGTAGAAAAAAACAATTATTCTCGATAGAAAGGGGTAAAGTTCTAGCCTGGCACTAGTAAGAAGGAAATTGCTCGTCGGTTACGAAGAAGTGATCGTCCCGTTAGAAATTTCCTAAAAGATCCGGAAAATTACAGCAAACCAAAAGGCCAGGGGCGACCGAAAGCTGAAAGTGAGCGGGATAAACGCATGATATTGCGGTGTGCATCCAATTCTTCTGCGTCGGCTAGAGTTATTGCAGAACAGGCGGGGGTACAAACGCACGTGCGTAATGTTCAAAGGATTTTAAAGGCGTCACCGGTAATATCACGGAAGAAAATGTTGAGAAATCCGCCACTTTCGGCGAAACATAAAGAAGCGAGGTTGGGATTAGCTGAAGAACACGCATCCTGGAAGAAACAATGGGAAAAAGTTATATTTTCCGATGAGAAACGTTTTAATTTGGACGGACCGGATGGGTACTCGCATTATTAACATGATCTGAGAAAGGAACCAAAAGTGAAAATGACCAGACAATTAGGGGGTCGACCTGTGATGATATGGGCAGGGATTGGATTTCGCCATAAAAGTGGGATAGTGTTTTGCACAAACAAAATGACATCTGTGACGTATAAAGACTTATGGCGTGACAATCTTCTACGTTTTGGAAACCAATGGGCCGGGCGCAATTTTGTTTTTCAGCAAGATAAGCGCCAATTCATAAAGCAAAAACCATTGCTGAATGGTTTAAAGAGAAAAAGATTAAAACTTTACAGTGGCCGGCACGGTCAGCAGACTAAAACGTTATTGAAAACATGAGTCGTGAATTGGCACGTCGCGTTTATGGCGGAGGCCGTCAATATTTCACGGTACAGGAACTGAAAACTTCAATAGTGACTGAATGGCAGAATATCCCTCAAAATTATGTGTTAAATTTATATAAATCTATTAATAACCAACTATTGGAAGTGATTAAGAACAATGGAGGATCTACGCATTACTGATCGCTCATTTGTTGATTTTTGTTTTACATTTGCAACAGAGCGTCTAAATTTTTGCCGCAGAAATTGTTTAAACATTGGAGTAATAATTTATTATTTAGTTCATATATTACTGGAGGAGATATTTTTAAGTTTATTTTACTTTTACGAATAAAAACTTAATTAGATATCTTGCTAGTTTCGCAAAGAAATGTTGTAACCCTTAAAACCCGTAAAACATCTTATAGCGTCTAAGTTTTTGTCGGGGAGTGTACAAGCATATTTGATGAAGAACGTCCAGGTCGTCCAAACAAGGTCACCACATCGGAAACGAAAAGTGCGTGATATTGGTAAGGCTGTGGGCATCTCAATTGACCGGGTGCATAACATTTCAGCAACTCATTTGAATGTAAGGAAGCTTTCCGCAAAATGGCTGCCGCAATTGCTCATAACTGAGACACGTGTCGGCTTCAAAGGAATGTTTGACTATGTTAAAGCGCAATCCGAATAATTTTTTGCGTAGATTCATAACTGTTGGCGAAAAATGGACTCATTACAGCACACTAGGGATCAAGGAACAACCCCAGCAGTGGATTTTTCATGATCAACCGACGTCAAAGCTACTTTATCGCCCAACAGGATCCTAACTATAGTGTTGTGGGATATATGCGACATAATCCACATGTATTATGCCAACTTATTGGATCGTTTCAATAATGCTGCGAAAGAAAATCGCTCGCATTTGATGAAGAAAAGAATTCTGTTTTTTCAAGACAATGCATTGTGCAATGACAAAATTTCATAACTTAGGATACCAATTGTTTGTAAAGTAGAAATAAAACTGGGCCCAAGAAAGAAAGAACCTTGTCCAGTCCAAACGTGACGATTTGATCGGACCTAATCAAATTTAGATACAATTCGCTCATGAAAATGAAGTCACTAACTTTAAAATCTACGTCTCTGATCATGTTAGGCAACTAACAGTAATAACAGGTCATCTCCATGTCACAACCGATTCGAAGATTCAATGATTAAATGCTTTCAGCTCCTGCACTCTTCGGTCACAGTAGTCCTCTGCATGGTAGCGCACTTTCATTCGGGCAACTTCAAATACGAAATTTATAGCTTATTGAATCGCTTGCGCTATTATGGCAATGGAACCGATTCAATATTCAGTAAGTGATAACATTTCTAATCCGATATGTTTAAGCCTTTAGCAATAGAGTGTTAATTGAATATTTAGAATTTAGATTGAATAGTTTCATTTCTAGATGCTTAAATTAAATCGAAAGTTGCACAATATCAAGTCTAGAAGAAGCAACTCGACTTCGTACTGAATCACATGTTATAAAAAAATCCACTCTTGTAATGTACAAATACAACAATATTAATTGGTATAAAGTTTATAGGCCATCTTATAGATATCGTCTTCGTATAGCACTTGCTTTTAACATTTCTTACAAAGTGCTTTCGTAACACATCGATTGAGCCGATCGATTACCATTAAGTAGATGAAAGTAATATTAATTCATTTAATTAAAACTTACTATTTTAAAGGTTATCATCTCAAAGTTAAGATAGAATGGATCTGTACAAAGTTTCTTACATATATTAAGCAATCAAGCAACAAGACAAAGTTATCAGCGTGCGACGCGATGTATCACTGTTTACATCATGTGTAAGGAGGTAGACGCGGAGTTGGTCCGTTTTTTGATTTGTCAAAAACATTCGACACAGTGGACATTTTGTTATCAAAGATGCGGGTCTATGGAATCCGTGGCATTGCGTATGACTTATTTAGGTCTTATCTTACTAATCGTGAACCATACATACCATCTTTCTTCGGCTATAAACAATATCTCTGGTGTCCCGCAGGGCTCTACCATATACTTGCCTGCTCTCTTTGTTATAGATATACTTATGTCTTTTAAAGAATTTAGGTCTACGGGTTGAAACCGCGTCCCAATTGCATGGAACTTCTCCCGGGGTGTTGCATGTTGCTGTTGCAATTGTACTTGTTTTTTCACCATGTTTGTCGTCGCAGTATGCTGATGATACGAACTGGGTTATTGCTGATTCTGTCGAACATTTAGTGCCTGTTCGCGTAAATATGGCGTTATCGGAAAAAATTTACGTGGTGCAATGATGCTTAATGTGGCTACAATTGGCTAGCTTGAGTGTAAGTAATAGTTGCCATATCAGACAAGACTGTAAGTTGGATTTTTTTGGATTGAATGTAGATTTAACAGAACTTAAACTTGAACAATATTGTACCTCGCTTATAAATAAATTGTGTTCAACGTATTATGGAATTAGGAATTTGAGAACTAGCGTCGATGTTTTGGCACTTTACGTATATTTTATTTTTCGTACGTGGAGTCGGACCCAAACCCCAAAATATGGGTGCGGCCAGTTGTACAAGCAGACCTTTTATGCTCAAGCAGTTGAAGGTATTCCCTTTGTGATCGCTTTGCTTGTTGTATCGCTTCTGGATTGAAACTGCATTTAAATAGTTGTTCGTTATATGTCTTGTTCTATACACATACATGTTTTCTTTTTCTTTTTTTATATACCTTTCCTATTAATGATTTTATTGTATTTACCATGGCAATGTCTATATTGTTTGTGGAAGAAATTGCTGAAGAAATACAGGCCAATGAATCTCCAACAGGTCTGTAACGTAGTATGAAGCTATAAAATAATAAATCCTTTTTCTTCGCTTCTCCTACTTCTTCTTCAAATGAAATAGAGGAAATACGACTTTTGTCAAGATACATATAAGTGATTTAGCCACGGGAAATTTTAGCCACGGGAACTGACAAGACACGAAAAATTGAAGAAGATTCGGGGGATCGTGGGTAATAAATACACAACAACAAAAGGGAAAGTTGAATAAAATGATCCTATATCTCACAAAGTGTATGTCATTTGTTATTGTTTAGCTTTAATAAATGTTGCAAAATAGGAACGATGAAACAATGTATGTTGTTGAATGATGTGTTATTTTCCGTGTGCGGGAGTAGATAGGTGTATACTTGGTTGCCTATGGTTAGGTACAGTGGCCGGTTTCCCACTTGCAACAACTAAATATCGATACTATCTTCCGCGTGGCAAGGCCAGCAAATAAGAGCACAGAACCGCGTTTATTGGGAATACCCATCATAAACTAAAATGGGAGTAATAAAATCTCCCTGCGAATCCTACAAATAATCCAGGCGCACGGTTGTGAGTGATAGAACGTCATACATCGTCTCAGTAAAGACAAAACATAAAAATTTCACTGCACGTGTAATAATTTTAATAAAAATCATACAATGTTCGTACATTATCAAAACGGCTAACTTTTATTATCATTATTTCGAATTTGTTGACCGAGTTGAAGGTCATTGCTAAATATACTGAAATGGATGTCGTTAACATTGCTGGGGCACATGTAGATACGTCCCCTCTGCAGAATTTTACCTGTGCATTTTAGAGCATGATTTCCCATACTCAAGTCCTCAAGCTAAAAAACCTATTTTCCAGACTCCTGGGCAGCTCTTGAGACGTTTATATTACTCTGAACAAGACACTATTGACTACGCCTTCTGAGCTACAACGATTCCCGTATGCAAAACGCGCATAGTTTCCAAACTAAAAGGAAAATGGAGGGCTGAGATTGATTGTACGACTCGGTGGTTAATGTTTAATAAATCGTCGATTTTATCGATCATTTTTTCGCGAAAGCCATTTACGAACGCCGTTTTCTCCTAAATTTACCAACCGGGACAATATTCTAAAATTCCAAACATATTGTTTTTGTTCTTTAAAAATGTCATACCTTTGTGCATAGTCAGAGGAGGATTCGTCGGAAAGCTCGAAAAAAATGTATTCCTCATCTAGTTCTAACCGTAGCTGTTAAATTAAGAGAGATACCTACACTGCCGTTCAGTGAAGTTCGGTCATACAATAAAAATCTATTATATCACACCGTATACAATTATTAATACATAAAATTAGAAAAATATTAAGCATACACTCTTTTCTAAGGGATTAAAGCCATAAATTATTATGTAAAGTAGAAAAAATAAAAAAAATATAATGTTCAGTATGTTATACTAAGCCAGAATAACTTTTTATATATTTATTTTTGTCTTTTTTACCTGTACATACAATAAAATTTCATTTTGTTTTTAGTTCCGTTTGTTTCTGTAACCTTTTCATGTTTTTTACCAATCGACCGAACTTCTCTGAACGGCAGTGTACATATATTAAGGCGTTTGTGTAAAATAAAAACACTTCTTCATCATTTTTATTTAGCTAACATTTGACAACTTTCATAACTAAAATAAAATACAAACATCTTATGAATGTTATGAGCAAATAATCGTAATTTTTAAACAACCATTATTACACAACATTTAACTTAAAATTAAAATATTAAATTTTATGTTAAGCTAATGATTCAAGCCCATAAAAACGGATAATAATCACGTACAATATGCAACATTGCATTATTAATTTTAAGATTTTGCAGAAGCTACTGATTTCTTCCCACACAAGTGTATACCGAGTGTTTCATACCAGGAGGCAAAAAATTCAAATTCGTCTTCGAAATTAAATTTTAAGCAAAAAATTCGAAATAACGGCCAGCCTTTATTTTAGTGACGACGATGACGTACACGGCCCTCCGTTACGTCATCTCCCACCGCCGGTGATTACAGATAATAATAAATTCCTCCATTAACAACTGGTAATATTTAATTTCATCCATCATAAATTTGTATGCGCAAAGCTATTTTGGTCGTCTGTAATATGTGCAACGCTATGCAAACTGTTTTCTACTGTTTCGTGCACCGTTAGTGCCGCTACGTATTGCTTATTATCGTTAAAACTAAGAAATACAACATAAGGAAAATTCCTGATAAAATGCTATAAAGTATAAACTGTTATTTTATGTGTTGCTACGTATAATTCACTTTACACGATTACGCTCTATCTCCACGTATATGCATTTATTTAATTTTGAATAAAATATGTATTTAAAAAGAAATTATGATTGAAGCATATCTTGCAAAGTGAACTAGGTGTAGAACAAGGAATGAGCAAACCTATGTACATACATACATAATAAAACGCCAGAAACGAGGAAGAGGGATCAGAGACTAAATAATCCGCAGTCGAATTGAAAATGGATCACTCTGGCATAGGTTGTCGGACTTGGATGAAAACGACTTTACATGTTTTTTATTACAAAATTATTGATGCTTATATACATTAAAACAAATGACAAAATGTATTATCTAGATTAAAACTGACCGTGTCATACGAGTTTAAGAGAGCAGAGATGCTCAGACATTATAACCCTAGGTCTATGATCTAGCGTCTTCGCGATGAGTGATGTAACAGGAGAATCCGTCGTAATGACGTAACGAACATGATCGAAAAGTTAAGTATGTTCCCGTATTTATACATAATCTAATTTGACTAGTACCAATTCTATTCATACATAAAAAAATATATTACGTCAACGAGTTATGTTGGAACGATTGTAAGTATTTAAATGGGTACTACGCAAGTACCAGTTTTTGTTATCTGACGTTTCCGTGCGCGTACAATAAGACCAATCCCGCTAGTACAATGCTACGCAAAGCCGTATTTTGTTGATTTGCCGCCGCCATAGTATACGACTCTTCCGAATCAAGCATCGGCGACGGGGGGTTGAGGACGATGATCCTCTCTTCCTCTTGCGGCGTCAGCACCTGGTAGAAATGGAAGTACTTCTGCAACGCTTCGGCATCATAAACATCCTCGAAAGTATGATTGGCGGATTTGTCTCGTAGAACTGTATGTCCATCGCCGCCGTTCAGTAGGAACTGGGTGCTAACCACCCGATAGTGCGTGTCGGGTAGAACGGGCGCATACGACGGCACGTAACAACGACCGCAGCGCGCCCTAACGTTCATCACCCGTGATCCCCTCGGTTTCGAAAAGTCATAGACGACTTTCAATCCGGCGACCTGCAGGAACTCACCGCGAGACGTCTCGCCGTCCGATCTGGCACCGAGTTCGAGCGTCTCGATCAGATCCCTTCCCGTCAGATCGAACGTGACCAATTGCTGATGAAAGGGCACCGCGCCCAATATGTCGCCGGCGGTCACGTTACCACCGCCGGCGCTCGCGTTGATGCTCGTTCTTATCGAACCGCCGTTGACGATGGCAATCGGCGCGGCGCTCGTCCAGAATGCGTAGCCGTTCTTGTACATCATGGTCACGTAGTCGACAAACGAATCGGCGAGCGCATTGCCGAAGCTGCACTCCTTCAAACGGCAATCGTCGCCGTTCAGGTAGCTCCTACTCTTGCCGATCACTTGCTTGTTGTACATGCTGACCGTCGGCCTGAACTCATCCAATAAGTCGAGCATTTCTTGATCTTGCGCCACCTTCTCGTCGAGGAAGATAGGTTGGCCATGGAATCGTGTGAGGACGCCATCTTCATCGAATGCCACGTGTAATTCGCCCATGTACTTGGTGTACGCGTACGCCTGCACCACCGGAACTACCTTACCTATTACCACCGAAAATTCGTGAATAAATAGTTAAAACTACATTCATACAGGGTAATGTAAGTAATGAGAAAGTTTGTACGACTCAAGGTATTAGAAAAGTTCGGATTGCAGTGTAGTGTAGAATTGTAGCTATGAATTAGTGTAGTGTAAAACTATTCAAACTCTCAACATTGGCACTACCACGGCTCAGCATCAAAATGTAACCGCCCAATCAGCGCGGGTGGCAATTTATATCCATATAAAATTTTCAGTTTCATGCCAAATTATCAGTTATATATCAATGGGCGAGCTTTTTATTCATCAGAAGATCTAATGGTGGCTCTTGTGTACTGCTGTGATGGAGTGACAGTGAAACTCCTTCTGATAGACTTATTTACTGCTGGCAACCGTTGATAATGCATTTTTTTGTGTTAAAATAAATTATTTTGCAAATAATATTGCTTGTATGAATGTGAATTTGAGCAAAGTAGCACATTACTGTGTGCGCTAAACGATTTTGATTGTGGGTAGCGTGTCTTACCATTTTTCTGGACTACTTGGCTGGGATAGCTGTCTACCGGCCGCTCTTTATCCGGTTGGGGACCATTCCAAAGAAAAGTATTCGTATGGCCTCCAATCACCAGATCGACATCTTTTACTTCTCTCGCTATACGTTGATCGGTCTTGAAGCCGGAATGACCGAGCGCGATTATGATATTGACGCCCTCCTTCTTCAACTCTTTGCAAGCCCTCCGGATGGCGTCCACTTCCTCCTCGAAAGCGATGTCGCCGATGGTCGCCATCAGTTTGGTTTCTGGCGTCAGGTAACCGACGATGCCCATTTTTCTACCTCGCACATCCAGTACGGTATAAGGTAGAACGTTCTCGGCGAGAACGGTCTCATTTTTGAAGTCGATGTTGGCCGCTACGAGCGGAAAGTCGACCACTTCGACGAACGGTTTCAGCCCTGCGACACCATCGTCAAATTCGTGATTTCCAAGGCACTAGATAAACAAATTATTATTTTATTATCCAAATTCCAAATTTATAACATAGTTTCCTTATTATTTCGCGTATGCGTTAAGTCGAGATTTCATTAACTTACCAACAAAATAACTGCACCAATAAGATTAATCATGAGTAGAAATCACTCAACAAGAAAATAATTGAAACTTACCGCAACATCTGGCTTAAGTGCGTTCAGAAATCTCGCCGCTATCCGCCAACGATGCACACTGAACCATATAGTGCCGGTGTAGGTATCGCCGGCATTTAGAAATAGGACGGGCGGTCGTTTGCCGTCCTCCGCATCTTTCCTTGCTCGTCGAACGACGGTGGCAACCCTGGCGAAACCTCCAACGTACCTGCCATCTATAGACTCTTTCGTCTGTTCGAATCTAGCGTGCATATCGTTGTTATGTAGAATGATCATTTCGAATTCTTCGCCGGTTGTAAAACTTATAGCGGTGGCTAGCAATAACGCACGTATTAAAACACCCATGGCGACCTGCTACTTTTCTTCTCCTAGAAAAGAAATTATGTTAGAAGGTGAAATTATTTTACAATATAGGGGTCGTAGTAGCGTATGCAGAAATATACCTCCGCGGGCCAGAGCAAGGGAAGAGGTACATCTATAGTTGGTTTTAGCATCTTGAGTTCGAAGCTTGGGTCGTATGTTTGAATCGCGAGCTGTTTTCTACCACGCACATTTCCTTACTGTTAGTAATATAGGGCGGTAACGGCGAACTTTTCTGAAAATTGGATCAATTTTGTTTCTTTTTTTTTATATATTAGCCCATGGGTCGATGCTATCGGGAGAAATAGCAGAAAACAAACGTGGACGTAAAAAGAAATTGATATTAATGTGGTGAGACCATGGATAATTCATGGTATCATCCGATTAATATCAATTACCAGGACCAGAATCATTGGACATGGCACGGTATTTAGTGGCGTACACCATTGATACAATTTAAACGTTTCCCTGCTATAGAGAGAATACAGTAATGAAATTTGGCTTATTTTGATGACCTCGAAATGCTGCTACTACCGCGAGGCTCATTCTAAGTGTCGTGTTCGGCTCCAAACCAATGGAGGACCATTAGCGCACTCTGCGTTTTGAAAAGTTGGTCGACTGAAAACGAACGGAAGTAGCTGGTGTTATCTTTTGTTTAGTGATAGTTGCCACTGTTTTATTAAATATACATATGTATCTCAAATGTTGTGCTTTATATCTGACATTGAGGAATTCAGTGCGGAAACTTTGTAACGTTCTACATCCAGGCACACTTTGAAAAGTAATATATACTCCCCGACAAAAACTTAGACGTGGTAAGATGTTTTACGGGTTTTAAAGGTTACAACATTTCTTTGCGAAACTAGCAAGATATCTAATTAAGTTTTTATTCATACAAGTAAAATAAACTTAAAAATATCTCCTCCAGTAATATATGAACTAAATAATAAATTATTACTCCAATGTTTAAACAATTTCTGCGGCAAAAATTTAGACGCTCTGTTGCAAATGTAAAACAAAAATCAACAAATGAGTGATCAGTAATGCGTAGATCCTCCATTGTTCTTAATCACTTCCAATAGTCTGTTATTAATAGATTTATATAAATTTAACACAATTCTGAGCTATATTCTGCCATTCAGTCACTATTGAAGTTTTCCTGTACAGTGAAATGTTGACGGCCTCCACTATAAACGCGACGTGCCAATTCACCCCACATGTTCTCAATAATGTTTAAGTCTGGTGACCGCGCCGGTCACTGTAAAGTTTTAATCTTTTTCTCTTTAAACCATTCAGTAATGGTTTTTGCTTTATGAATTGGCGCGTTATCTTGCCGAAAAACAAAATTGCGCCCGGCCCATTGGTTTCCAAAACGTAGAAGATTGTCACGCAATAAGTCTTTATACGTCACAGATGTTATTTTGTTTCTGCAAAACATTATCCCACTTTTATCGCGGAATCCAATCGCTGCCCATATCATCACACATCCACCCCCTAATTGTCTGGTCATTTTCACTTTTGGTTCCTTTCAGATCATGATAATAATGCGAGTACCCATCCGGTCCGTCCAAATTAAAACGTTTCTCGTCGGAAAATATAACTTTTTCCCATTGTTTCTTCCAGGATACGTGTTCTTCAGCAAATCTCAACTTCGCTTCTTTGTGTTTCGCCGAAAGTGGCGGATTTCTCAACATTTTCTTCCGTGATATTACCGGTGACGCCTTTAAAATCCTTTGAACGTTACGCACGTGTGTTTGTACTCCCGCCTGTTCTGCAATAACTCTCGCCGACGCAGAAGAATTGGATGCACACCGCAATATCATGCGTTTATCCCGCTCACTTACAGCTTTCGGTCGCCCCTGGCCTTTTGGTTTGCCGTAATTTTCCGGATCTTTTAGGAAATTTCTAACGGAATGATCGCTTCTTCGTAACCGACGAGCGATTTCCTTCTTACTAACACCATCCTGGTGCCAGGCTTTACCCCTTTCTATCAAGGATAATTGTTTTTTTCTACCCATATTGCAAACACTTTATAAAATATAATTTCTCGTGGTGAAATGTGTACGCTTTACCAGCACACACGCTGCATATAAAGAGAAGTATCAAATTAAAACATTTTTGCTTATATTAATGTGATAAATGCACAGGGTCTAAATTTTTGTCGCATTTAAAATTCCTATTTTGATCTGGGAAAATCTCGATTACCCCTCATAAAGCAATAAATACCCAGAAATGTCTATAAATGGACTATTTACATAACAAGTATTAATAACCCTCATTCACATTTTATATAATGTCTATAAACTTTGTTTCGTAAATAAAAACAATATGACGTCTATGTTTTTGTCGGGTAGTGTACTTTACAGTGTGACCCAGGACTACACATGTCCATCTTCTTTTAGATCTCAAATTACTAACAGCGCAGCGTATTCCATTGGCTGCTCCTACGCAGTGTGACTGTACATGTACCCTTTCTTAACATGTAGGGATGAAAGAAGATACATATACACTCTGCTCCACGGCAGTCAACGGAATACGCTGTAACTAAACACGTTCCTATCAAGACATTGTCAAACTGACAGTTTCAGGTCGGAAGCAGGAGCTGCTGCGTAGAAGATGCAAGGACCTGAGTATATAGGTATCCATTTTTGTTTTATCGCGTCTCACATTTATTATACGCAACTCTTACGATCTAGAGATACGAAGCTAATCTACTCACATTATGTATATGCGGATGTGCATTTACAATAGAAAAAAAAATGAATTAAAAAACTTTGTAGTTCGTTAATTTACCCTTACCGAAACGGAGGCTTGCCTTGGTAAGTAATCAAAGTCAATAAATTTTTCGGTAAGGGAAGTTCGAAAGTTATCAGCGAATAACAGCAATATTTGGAGCAGTAATGCCTTTTGTCTTTCAATGTATCAACCTAGAATAATAATATGTATTGGCAACAAAAAAAAAATGCTCAACTCTTTTCTTTCTTTAGTACTGAGGTCGCATAACGTACCACACTTATATACATTCTTGAAGATAATTCTTCTTTTCTCTGTATTTTGTGTCTCTTCTCTTGTTTTTAGCTCGTCATTGCCACCTGTAGCTATCACATCCTATTATTCATTCTGATTTGAATACAAGATGAGCTTACTGTTTATTATCTTCGTCGCCGCCACCTGTTTGACGTTTACCCGCCTCTCATCGGCTGATATCGAAATTCTAATATTGCACAATAACGATCTGCACGCGAGAATCGAAGAGAACGTAAACATGTACGGGAAGAGATACGGAGGATTCGGTAGGATAGCACACGTTGTTAAAGAAGCTAGACACGCGGCCCGCCAAAAGAAAGGACCACCGGTTCTTTATCTTTACGCGGGCGATGTGTACCGACAGCCCGTCTGGCGAACACGCTTTGGTTCTAGTCTAGGCATCGAATTTTTAAATCTTCTCCGGCCCGATGTAGCGGTAAGTTCCATTTGCTGGTTTTCTAATAAGATTTGGGAGCAAATTGCTAACTTTTGCGAATCCACGAAATATAATAATAATAATACACGCAACTCTCTCTTTTATTCGTACTTGCTTCCGTTTAAATTTCTTATCGTTTTGAAGATTCCACTTTTTTTGGCTGGATGTTGTTTCCTGTTTTCAGTCTCTGTAAGGACCTCGCGTCGCACCGTTCTGGTTGGCTGACTTCGTCGCGTTCAAACGGTTTGATTTTTGGATGCACTCGATCTGTGTCCCGTCGTTTTCCTTCTTTTTGTTTCGGGAATATTTCGAATGCCGTTTTCGCCAATACACAAAAGAAATGCCTCAAGTTCAACACAACATGTTTCAATTTATTTTCGGTAGAAAACATATCAGCCACTAACTCTAGCCTAGCTCCACCAGAACTGGCTGAATAGGACTATCTGAGCCTTTGTGCTAACACAAAACACTACCTGTGCGACGAAATTCAACAACTGCTAACATTTTACACCTTTACTGGGTAAATCCTTGTTAAACTGTTGTCGATCACGACCGTCACTTTAATTTTATTAGAAATCTGGCAACGTGTAGCACTAGTTCCGTAAGAGCAATATTTCAATTTTGCGATGAACCCACTATAACCTCTGTCAATCATTTTAATTCAAATTATGCATTAGTGCTTTGGGGAACACGATCTGGACCGCCCCTTCGACGATCTCCATCATTTCGTGCAGAAGATAAACTTTCCGCTGATCGTCGCCAACCTTCATTTTGACGACGACCCGTACTTGACCTACAAACTGAAGCCATCGACGGTCTTCCATATCGACGGTGACATCGTCGTCGGAGTAATCGGATATGTTTCTAGCGCCAATTCGTATCTCCTGCCGGCGAACACTTCGATTCGTTACGAGGACGAAGTGGAGGCGGTGCGAAGGGAAAGCGTGCTATTGAAGAACGAAGGCGTCGACGTGATTGTGGCGCTCGGATACGCCGGATTAGATGTCGACAAGCGAATCGCAGCGGAAGTGCAGGACGTCGACCTGGTGATCGGCGGTCTTACCAATTCGCTGCTGTGGAACGGGCCAGCGCCGAAGGAGGACCACGACGACGAGAAAGAGCGTCACGTGGAAGGGCCGTATCCGACAATCGTCGTTCAGAAAGAGAGCGGTAAGCGAGTGCCCGTGGCTCAGACGTACGGCTTCGCTAAGTACGTCGGACGCCTACATTTGAGCTACGAGGAAGACAGCTCGACTTTGGGCGTCAGGTATGAAGAACGAACGCCAGTGACGATCGTCGAAGGCGATGCGATTTTTCTGAGCAGCGATATACCGAACGACGAGGAGATATTGGCGGCGTTGGCCCGCTACGAACCGAAATTACGCGACGTGCAGCGGAATGACATGGTGCTGGGTCAATCGATAACTCTGCTAACCGCCGATGACGCGCACCATTCCGAATCAAATCTCGCCAATTTGATCACCGATGCGATACTAAACTTTGCAATCACCAAGGGCTATGCGACAACCACGTCTTTCGTTCTACTGCACGCCGGCGCCTTTAGAGGACAATTGAGTACGACGAAGGATCGTCCTAATATTACAAAACAGGTACCTATATGGGATGGATTTTCTAAATTCCGTTGCATCTCTCTATCATATTTTTTTTTAATTACATTTAAGGTATATTTACATCAAAAGTGAAGAAAAGAATATCTATTTGTTGTACAATAACCAAACATTTCACAACATTCAAGCCTAAATTAAATATTACAAAGCCTAGCAGTTTAAGGGCCGTTCTGGTAATTGATTCAACTTGCTTTTAATAAACGTTCATATATCGTAGATGATGGAAGAGGTGATTGCGTGTTACCACAAGCTCATCTACGTTCAGATCAAAGGCAGCTACATCAAGCAAGCGTTTGAAGACGGCGTAAGCAAATCGGACAGGAACTCGTTTCTGCACGCCAGCGGCATCCGCATTGACATTGATATGGGCTCATCGAAGAACGATCGCGTGAAAAGCCTGCGAACCGTGTGCTTGGCCGGTGAAGAGCCGCGCTA
>LR736864.1:10263322-10314665 GCA_902654985.2 Oryctes borbonicus | reverse complement strand
CGCACACTGCAATTACACAAACTTACTTCCCTTGCTAATAATCGATGTGAAGCAGCGAAGGAATTCTTACCGAACGAAGAGGGCAACGCAACGTATCGTACAGCTACAGTTGTAGCGGTACAACTGCGCGATCGGTATTTAAGCATCAGAGGTCCTCTTGCGTAAATTCTATTTGTCAGCTGGATGAACCACGCGAGTAAAACAAGAACGCTTGCTTAAAAGAAATTACCGGATGGTTAGAAAAAATCGCCGACATATTACTACGTAAGTATCGCAACATGTAGATAAACGTGATCTTGTACTACTGACACAATACGTGTACGTGGTACATTCGTAAAGCTCTCGTATTAACACTATTCTTTGGAATATGTATTTATTGTTATTTATAGGTAATCTTGTGATCTTCGGCAGAATTTAAATGTTTCAGTTAGATTTATTCGTTTAATCTCATTTTCTGTACTACGGAGTTACTTCAATTTCTTTGGAAATTAATAAATAATTAATCACTTTAAAAACAACATGTTTCCTTTTTTTTAGATATAGATTCCTTATATTTAACACGATACAACAGAAATCTCAGTTCCCGTGTAATAAAGCTCGATAAATCTGTTGTATTATGGAACGCTCTGTATAAATGTAAGTAATTTTTGAAATGTAATAATTCACGGCGAACGCAACAAAAGAAGAGAAAAAAATTACGCTAACACACGGACATGTTTCTGCCTACCTGGCGTCATCAGCGTGGTTTCGAGAGTAATTTTTTATCTCTACCTTTTATCGCTGTTGCCTCACAGTTAATGCCACAAACTCGACATTTCTTGGCGCCCTCTAGTGCCAAAGAAACGCATGCCTGGCGTTCAGGAAGCAGCGACATAGAACGGGTACTGTTCCCCAAACCATCCCTCGAGCAGTTCTCTGACTGCTAAACACGAGATGAATTATTCCATCAATACCATGAAGAAGCTAAGCTCTCTTAGCATTATATTTTTTTGGTTATTGTTTCTAGGCATTTTCTGATGTGTTCTGTTGAAATGTTATGTTTAGAAGTATCCACAATTTTTAGATTAGAAAGTTTTTTTTTTGTATCTCTCTTAATAGCAAATATATGGAGCTTTGCCACAGTATTGCGCCATCCTGTATATACTGAAAATATGTTTTTGTAAATAAAAGTGGGTGTCGAAGTAAGTATTTGCAATCAAAAAAAAAATGTAAAGCAAGTGATGTATAAGTGGCATGTAACATATTAGTGCCGGAACTGCGAGTAGAAGAACATCATGAGATCAAAAGGAAGCATTAGCCATTTCAAGTTTTAAACCTTTCTCATACTCAAAAGCTTTTCAGGGCTTTTCAGGGGCATATTCATTTATTTTCGGCTTTGCACAATACACTTTGAAAATTTTCATAACAAAACTACGTCCTATCTTTTCAAAGCGGCAGAGCTTATCCAAAGAAATGTAAAAATTCCCATTTAGGAGAAGAAAATGCGTTGCTTAAAGCAATTCAAAGCGAGCGCAAAACGATGGGATTATCAAATTTTCAAAAATCGGAAAATTGGCGCAGCTACTATTACATGTTGGGCCGCACCAACTCTCATTCTCTAAAATCTCGCGCGAGCACACGCGAGCTAAATTTCACGTGACAATGTTCTAAAATCGAAAAATTGGGGTGATGGGTGCTAAATAAATATCCGTGCAATCCTCTTTCTCGTAAACGTTGTGGTGAGCACAAAATAAATTTTCCACACGATCGAAAATTTCCATGAAATCAGGTCTATGTTCGATTTAAAATAACAAAGATGATGCCTAGTTCCTATTAATCGATCATCCTATATATACAGAAATATTTTGAAAGATATCTTATGGTGTGCATTGCACCATTCATTCAATTGACACACCGTTCAATTAAAAAATCCGAAATACGAGATTACTTCGGAAAGAGAAACGAAAAGGTATAAACGTATTTGTGAAGTAAACATACGTATTATGCACTTACATATGTACTCAAACAATTTATGTGTAGATAACACAAGCCGGATGTTCCAGTTCATTAGGTACCGAAGCGCCGTGTCGAAACTTGAAATAGAAACTTTAACGCGCGATTCGTTCGATTAAGGTCTAGCTGCCGAAGGCGATGCCGCGTGGATAGTTTTAAGGAAGGTGTGAAAGGGATCGCGTTATATAAATACACACGCGTATACACCTACGACACCATTTAATTTCTGTTACTACTACTAAATCGAACGGCTGTACCACTAAATGATTGAATTATGAAGACATATGCAGCGGTAGCTGCACCGGCTGCAGTAACGTTGACCGCCGCGAACACTTAATGTTGCGAATAAAATTGTTATTGGTAATAAATTCGCTTTCTCGTGAATGACCGTGAGTGAGTTGGTCGAATCGAATAAGTGTAGAAGGATGCTATATTTATTTTAAAACGCATTGTACATAATGAAAGCAGAGAACTAAAACAATACAGTAAGCGCCGCACAAAAAAATTTGGACGAGAGCTTTCTTGTTCCGGTTAAAATTTTCCAGCTAATTTTCTGATGTATAATTTCACTGAAATTTAACAAAAAAAGTCTCTCTCAAATCATTGCGGGATGGCGGTCTGTTCCGTCTCCTTAATTCAATTCGGCAATTTGTATTGTTTAATTTCTTTCCCATTCAAAAATAAAATATTTCTCGACCTATTAATCCAGACACACTATAACATTTCGTACGCTGTGGATTCTGCTGGTATACACCATGCGGAAATAGACGACTCATTCGGGTAAATACAATGACCTTCCGCACAGCAAGAAAAAAAAAGGCTCGTACTAATAAGCTATGATTCCCAGGGTTTAATAGACAAGTAACTTGATTCGAAATAGATAACAAAGCAGATACAAGAATTCACAATGATTTTCAATGATGACGTAACGGAGAGCCAAGCACAACGATTCGATTTCCTCGTATATTTTCTTTACATTGTACTATGCAACGGAAATACACGAGGAAGTCGAGTTGTCGTACGTGGCCCTCCGTTACATCACCCACCGCCGCTGGTAAAATGTCCAGAGCCTATCGGAACTTTGGTAAATAAGGACGTTACGTTGAAGCTGACTGACTACCCCCGATTCAATGTAAATATTGGAGATCAGTTCCACGAAATGAGCAGAGTTAAGTATATGCGAAAGGTGTTCTTTTTAAGGATGCTGGCGAGATACTTGGTTAAGTAATAAGTAGGAGAACCTAAAGAGTCTAGAATGGTATGCCTTGTTTGTGAATCAAGGGCAAGGCCCGTCCACTGCAAATATAAAAGCGTATTGCTCCCCTCGAACCCTCAGAACTGATTTTCGTCTCAGGCATGGTTCACATGCTTAGTTAAAACGGTAGATGATACCATAAAGCGCCGTGAAGCGCCCAGATGCATCATGAGTCGTAACTGGAGGAGATGATAACCGAATTAAACTATTAAGTAAACGCAACAGAAGACGAAATCGCCGCACAGAAAAATCGCGATCGTGAAAGACAAATATCTTCATATCCGAGTTGCTGTACGAAAACCATTGCTGCGACGAGACAAGTGAAAAAGGCTTCAGTGGGGAATAAATCACAGAAACTGGACGGTAGAAGTGGGGAAGCGGGTACTTGAGTCTAACGAGTTACAGATATTTGGGCAAGCAAAGCGAGCCTTTCTCATAAGATCAAAAATTAAGAAAATGTTGAATGAACGTTGTTTGTTTGGAGAGGTTTATAGAATAGAACGAATAAGTTTTGGAAAAATTAATATAACGGGTGCCCCCCGTTGTCGCAGTAATGCTTCGAGCGAAGGGAGGTTTCTCCGACGAAAAAACGGTTTAACCTGTACAAGGATTACGTTACTAAAATTATTATAAGAAAGAATAAATTTATTTTCCGGTTTAAACGTTTATGTTTTTGTACATTTTCATTAAGTGTCCGAACTTCAGCGAACGGTAATGTATATCTACTTGCCAAGAAGGAATGATGCGTCGTATTGCATAAAATACTACATCTTGTAATCTTATAGCTTATATCCTTGTAAATATTTTTATGATCTATTGCATTTTAAATAAATCTGGTGTAAAGATATTACAGCGGCTTTCCACATATTGTACTAATTAGTCATATTTGCGTACTGGTCTAGATCTAGTTATTATAAGATTATTATGAGATCACTTCGTAAATATAAATATTCGTATTATTAAATGTTGGCAACTTTTAATAAAAAATAGTAGCTGATTTAAATTCTAGCGATTAGTTTTCCTCGCCAGAAGCGGAGATTATCTAAGCTTACCGCAATTCACGGATAGTCGACGTTATAAGGATTCAAAAGAGACAAATCACGCGCTTTATGGGCCAAAAAAGGCTCCCTTAAAATGGAATGAAAGATTCCCAATTTTTTTTTAAGAATTGGGTATGAAAACGATAGAATCAGAAAGGTGTATTTTTAGAACCAAAGGCAATTCCGTGTAATATTTACTTTTTTTTTGGTGAGGATGGACTAAAATAAAAATGTGGGAGAACCCAAACTCCTTTCTTGGCGTTTCCATTTCAAAAACGGACGACATGCTAATATTATACGAGAAGGACTGTGTAAATCATATTATTGATAATTTTAATGTCAGAATGAAAAGATATAAAAAATAATTCTTTTAAGTGAAAGTGATATAAACTCAAAAATAAGTGGTACGGGACAATATGTAAATTTTACAAAGAGAGAAGCGGAGGGTTGCTTGTTGTAAACTCAAAAAGCTCGACCTGATTTGGGATACTCAAGTAAATTTTGTGAGCAAATACATGGCATACAACGGAAATACACGAGGGAATTGAAACCTTGTCCTGGTCTTCCCTTTTACAGTAACATTCGACGCTTGTGAAACGAAGCTGACGTGACAGGGTCGCGTGGATTTTATACTAAATAGGGCTCGGGCATTGTATTTGAATTTCATGCCTGAGGAATATACATATATGCAAGTGAACAGATGGCATCAATACAGATTTCAAACACTTTCAAAGTTTAGTAAATATTTTTTGAAGCATTTTATAGAAGGCGCTCGTAATGTCGTAAGTGTTATATTTGGCTTTTATTTCAATAACTTCAGTTATTGATTTTATATAGACATTTCGTCATTGCATACTATTGGAATATTAAAAAATAATAGGTCATATTATAAATAACCCAACGATACGTTGCTAGGCTGTTGCTAAAGTAGCGCTTGTGGAGCAAGATCTGCAATACCAAATTTCCTTTGGTAGTGTATGCAACTTATTATACCAATACCTAACTTAAATAATAGCAGATCTACATTAATATGCATTACCAGAGACGGCTAGTTGAGTCAAATTTCAAAACATCCCTTTATTACTAGTAGTGTTACCGAACAACAAAATAAACATTATGTCCTTAGAAAAATGTATACAACAAATCGTTACAATAAAATACAATAGAAGGGCTTAAATCAAGGCAATCATTACACTTTATCGATCGATTTGTTTTCTTCCCATTAAAATGTGATTTCTTGGTGATATCAGTGGATCGAAGGCTGTCACTAGCGCACAGTTATTACCTGAAGAAAAAAGCAAGGGGAGATCAAACAATGTTATTAATGTATGACCAAAAAAAAGACTTACCTGTATTCTCATGCAAATAGAGATATCTGTCCAACAGTATGGTCGATTCAATGAGTGGCGCAAAGAGTAAACGAACAGTGTAAAAAGCCAAGACCGCCTTCCACTCGCCCAGGAATGCCTTAATCACATCAGAATTTCTTTCTTTCTCCGATAAGTTTATATGAACGTGTTTCACAGCCTTTGAGCAATACCTGCAAATAATGCTTAAGGCACAATTGTAAAGGACATGCATTTACGACATACTCAGAAAACGACATCTTCGATTCATATTTAACATTGGCAAGGCCGGTATGATGATATTCGGGGTAATGGTGAACTATAAGGTATTCCAACGCAGCTCTATAACAATGAATTTTCAGCTGCCAATGTTCGTTCCTCTGCAATCGCTCAATGTACGATTCCAATGCGTGGCACGCAACTTCTCTCGCATTATACGATAAGTGGAATTTATTCTCTAAAGAAAATTGGCTTAATGGATATCCATAAAAATTAGACGTCTTTTCGCTACAAGAGCAAATAGATTAATTGTATCGCCTTATTCTCGGTGTATTAGATGCTATAAATATTGTTTCGCAAAAGATCTTGAAATTATAAGTGTGAATTAAATAAAAATTGTTGGCAGTTATGTATTTTTTCATATAGGATAAATTTTGATCTTCGGATAATGCTACCAGGAAATGCCTTTGCGTTAGGTACAAACCTTTCAGATGTTAATTTCATATAGCAACAACCAACTATGGTGATAAATTTTATATTGTGGCATTCTTGATAAAGTCGTAACAATGCAGGTCCTAAATCACCACAAGGATGTAATCCAACTATACCAAAAGGTACGTCTTCTGCAAAAGCTTCCTTAACGATCTAAAAAATGATTTTACTTATACAATTGTAATTTGCACTTTACGCTAACAGGTGGTACTTACTTGATTGAAATCTATCACATTTGTACTGAGACTTATTGAACAATTTATATGAATAGGAGCTTGCCTTGATTGCAAAAAATACGGATCATAAACGCTAGTTTGCCTCATAAATAAATCATCGAGATGCCTAGAATATTAGAAGTAACAATTCATACAATTATTTACCGCACGATTGCAATACAAACCTTGCTTGTATAGTTAATTTTTCATTACATTCGATACCGCATACTTTGAGTCCATAACCGAAAGCCAATAAACGATCTAAGTGACCTAATCCTGAACCTACATCAACTACATACGAGCATTTAGTCGCAGACGCAGCTTTAAAAATAGCCTGCAAAGTTACATTGTCTGCTAACTACCGTATAACATGTCACGCACTTACTGTACATATGCAAAAGATTTTATTTCATGTTGTTTTTTCTTTTTAATACGTTTCCAAAATAAGTTCTCCATTTTCTTACGTTGATCTGGTTTTTCAAGCCTGTTACGAAACAAATCTATATCTTCCATCCAATTATTCAGATTATTTCGAGGAATACTTAGGTGACTGATTAGATTTCGCAAACATATTATTTCTAGTGGCATTACTTGGTGTTCGGAGCTGTAAATGCAGTATATAGGGCTGCAGTAATAAACGAATGCTTGGATATTACCTTGATTTTACATTAAAATTAAGTAACATATGTAAATCTTCTGATGTTACATTCGCAAAGAACAATCTCCATGTTGACGGTAATTTATCCCAATGGGAACATGTAAAAAAGTCCTGGAAATCTTTAATATTTTTGCAAATTACAACTGTTAAAGGGATCTTACCAAGACATACGAGTCTATTAAAGACTTATACAGATCCAAAATTTTATTAGTATTGTTTAATACATATTTAGTGGTACCTAACGAAGGTGTTTCAGATGATATTAATGGTGTTAACATATTATTCATAAGTTCTTCAATAGAATCAGATGTTTATACAGATTATTTCTGTCGGTGGTTCTGTTTTACATTATATAAATGGGGTTATTTGTGAATTAGTTTCTTTTTTTTTACTTAAGTTACAAGCTTGTTTCAATTTAGGTCTTTAGTGTAATTTTTAGTGAATTTTAACTCCGGAGCTGTTCTGGAACAGTTTCAAAACATTCTATTGGGGCACCTGTACAGCACCAATTTTTACTTCTTCTCACTCTTGCTGTCTCAACTGTTCAGCAGATCATCTTTGCCATCTTTCCTATCATCTGCACCACATCTGTACCTTGTTAGTACATTGTGACATGCATGCGGGTTGCTCCGGAGTTGTTCCGGAGTAGCTCCGGGTATCTATGTCTTATTAACCTAACATTTAAAACCATTTAAAATAAAAAATTATAATCGAAATGATTATTATATATTTTAAGTAGAAAGCTACTTTTAATCATTGAAATGGATGCACCGGAAATTTTACAAAAGAAGCTTTATTTTTTAGTTGACCAGTTACAAACAATGGCAAGAGATCTTCCTCCGTAAGTAACACATAATTTTCTTTAATGGCTTTACATACAATACCCTTTTTTTTTCTTCGGAAAGTAAATATCAGATGAGAATTCCCTACGAATTGCTATCGAGCTTAGCAAATTGTTTGTTAAACAATACAATATTTGAAATAGCCAAAGGTTTGATGGAGATACAACACGTTACAGAACAACATTTACTTCAGCAACGCTTACGATTCTTAAATAAGATGAAAAGTAAAATAACGTACAATTAAGTAAAATGCAATGCTGATTTATATTTTCTAGTGGCCGAACAAGAAGTCCTAGACAGAACAGATATGACAGCAGAAGAGAAGGTGAAGAAATTGAATGAAATGAAAGTTACGCAAAAGGAAGATTTGAAGCAATTTGATATGTCGTTGGTGCTGCAATTGGATCAAAAAGTTAGCTTTGTAGCAGATTCGTTACGTTTAATGTTCTATGATTGTATATTTTAGATGCGAGATCAACAGCAAACTCTAGAGCAAGCCGGTGTTCCTGGTTTCTATGTTACAAGTAATGCTTTGGAAGTGAAGGTCCAGATGCACCTCTTAGATTTTATTTTCAGGCTAAGCAACATGGATACCCCATCAGAGTAGTTAGATTGTTAGACAGGGTAAAAAGAAAAGAAGTGTGTCTGTTTAAAACATTTATTTGAGTATCTTACTTGACCCTTGCAAGGGCATACATTTATATTTGTCTGTCTTGGGTAGCTTGTTAATGAATATAATTCTTGCGGTACAACATAATACCTACTGGTTTTGTATTATCGTTGCACTCATTCCTGTATTGAAAATAACAACTGAACCTAAAACAAAAAGCGACACTCACTAGGAAGCATTTGGGTCAGGTCTACTTGAAGTGGATTTCTTTGTACCTTGATCTAGACTAAAGTAAATGGTAAAAATTAACCATCCTGTATATAATAATAACAAAACCTGTGAATACAGTGCATTTGCAAATAATTTTGTGTCACGTGTATCAGAAACTGAACACCTTCAATATAATTTTATATTGTGCCGGAATAACTTATGGTGTACCAGTAGCAATGGGCGATCATGTAAATAGTAGGGCGGTTGTAATAAGTAAATGAATTTTTCAATCAAAACAACGAGCTTTTTTAAAAGAAGGTGTTTAGAACATAGGTGGATAATTATTTTCAACTATCTTAATTATGTGGAAAAATAATTTTGTTTTATATGCTACAACATTAAAATTGTAGAGGCTTCGTATTTCGAATTATAGTATCAAGAAGGTCGGTAACTTACAAGTCGAGATTATCGTTAGTACGTAAAAAGGTACGGCGAGACCGTACGATTGATACAGACATATTAAGCCCCAAATCTTCAACATAAGAACCAACGAACAGCACGTGAAGAATATGACGACGACATACAACGGCCTCTCAATTTTGAAGTGGCTCTCAGCTGGAACATCAGACGCGGTGAAAAATGATCCGGTCTCGATAAAGCTATTACGCAGTCTGTCCTAAAACAACATTCAACAAGGAATTGCGCAATGTTCGAATACAAACCTTTATTTGAAACATTTCTCTCAAAAAGCGTTCCTGTTCCAAATGGTCCTTCGGTATTTCCGCTTCTGTTATACGCTTTAGATAAATGTCGGCGATCATTTGCTTCCCTTCTAGAATGCTGGCGCAGCAGGGCTCGGTTTGACCTTCCCGGAACGCGATCTCTATGTTGTACACAACTTTGATTCGACCTCGCATTTCTCTCAGCGCCATCGCGAATCCGGCAGTTCGTGGTTGCAAATGATGCTTGAGCTGAGGCAGATTCATCTCCTCGGCGTAAACTCTCGATTTCCTAAGGCTATTTTCCGTCGGCCGGGTGTTTTCCGGGTAGAGAAGTAACTGCAATATTATCAAGTTATAAAGAATTTTCTTTTTTAAGTAATTGTTACATAGGAAATAATGCTTGAAATGTATATTAAAATTTTTGTAACATCCTAAGATACCAGGTGTGACAATGAAACAACACAGCTTACCCACAGTGGATACGGATAGGTTTCTAAGTTTCTAATGCAATCCTGTATATTTTTCAAATTTTGCTTGCATGATCTGCGCAATTGAATGTAGTCCGTCAAACTGGACAACCATCCCAGGATCGGAATGTATTGCGGCGATCTTCTTGCCAATATTTTGGAATTCTAGAGACAATTAATAAACCTACCAGTGCGTAACGATCGAAAAATGCGAACAACGCTTACGCCTAACAAGTTCATTCTTGCGCATATCGATACCAGCGGTAGCCAATCGATATCGTAGCTGTGGTTGATGACTAACAAGGCGTGCTCTTTGCCGAAGTAATTCCTAAAGTCATCCTTGTCCATGTAAAGATTCAATTCCAGGAGCGACCACCAATCCGCGACGAAAGCGACATCTGCGAATAACATGTATTAGTTCAGCAATACTTTAAATAGCTTCTAATGCGTTACGTGCGTATGCTCCCACCGTCAGGTACCAAATCGCTTTCCGATACAAATCCATGCTGATAAGTCGAAGCGAAACGTAGAGGATGATGCCAACCAATAACGCGACCAGACTGGTAACGGTGAACGATGTAATGAAGCATATTTTAAATATTAAAATTTGCGCCCGACTAGACATATTTCGCTTTTTATCTGTTTACATGATAACAAATTATGGTGATATGGCCGTAAACTTGCCCTGCTCTATTATTGGAAAAAGATCTGATCTACGTAGGTGAATGAACAAAAGGAAATTAAAACATTTGTTTTTAATACGAATTTATGTGTAACGTCGCATTATTGTTAAATAAAGAGAAGTTTTTAAGTTCACTTACATACGTTGTCAGTCGCAATGGTGTTATTAATACTTTTTTTTAACTAAATATTTTTACATATCGCCCATATTTGGATCGAACTGAAAGCAGGAAACGATTTTAAAACAATTAAATAATTTAGTATATATAATACAACGATAAATAAAACAATCTTTACGCAATATGCCAGAACATGTATTTATTTTGGACTGTAGGTAATAATATAGCTAATGTATACATAACTAATAACTACCAATCGATAACTTAGCAAGGAACAAAGAACTAAGGCCAATGGAAGACGATAAAACTAACGACATAATACATACACACAGATATACACATCGATACGATATACATAAAAATGCCATCAAAAATAAACTACATTCATTGCATCATCTACTACATTTTCTTATTTATTAATACTGTTGAGAGTAGAACATACATATATTTATTTCCTATATATATATATTATATATTAATAACATTTATACATGTACATATAAAAACACAACAACAACGTCCTGAGCATATTATTTGATTTTTTCTCATGTATTATCATTTATACTTTTTTCTCCTTGCAAACTTGTTTGCTTCTGAATTAAGAAAATGCTATAAAGTAGGTATGTACAAGACGTTTCTTTATATTTTAACTAACAATTTATTTCCGTTAATATACATCTCATAAGAATAATACACCTCTCTTAAAAGAAAAAAAAGAGTTTCTTAAGGTACCAATGTTCCTGCAATCGCCAAATTTGTAAGGTTAAAAAAAAATATTTCACAACGCAAACGTTCTTGTAAGGCTAATATTAACGGATACGCTACTGTTCAGAGCGTCGCGGATGTCCTTTCGGTCTGCATTGTTTTTTTTTTTTTGAGAGATCTAACGTCATACATATATCCTATCACTCTTATCTAACTATCACGATTTGTCTCCTATGTGTTTACTAATGGACGTAGGTAGAATAAGCGTAAAACATATTTTCAATGATATTTGGAGTTTGGAATTTTCCGATTTATTTTAATTCGGAACATCGAATACGGCGGCTCTAATAAAATACACATAAGTAGTAGGTATCGTTAGGTATGAATAGAAAGAAGTGCCTTACGTATGGCACACTCACATTTAAATATCTTTTATACGGGAGATTTTTCGATCGAAATCAAAAACCGCTTTTACGGTTCGTTTACATCTTAGGAAACCGTATGGAAACGCTTTGTATGTTATCAAATAATCAATACGTTTTTAATTTAGTAATTGACCAATTGCAGGATGACGGCGGAGAATTTGGAGTTGCCAGTACAAAGCACCATGGGATACAATACGCCGATTGTATGTAAAGCGGTTGATTTTTCATTGTATATTCCTTACTACACCATAATTTGAGTATTTAAAAACAAATATAATGTAATATTTTTGTTAGTATATTTAGATAATTTGTTAAATTTTAGTATAGCATGGCTATTATTTTAATAACGTCATAATAGCAAAAAGACTCATTTGAGAGTTTTCTAGTGACCTTTAACGCGCGACGATATTGGCAGAAACCATCGCGAGGCAAGTCCACATTTTACAACGCAAGCCTTGCCAGGTTCGTGAAGTGTTAGATAAACTTTTCTTGATAGGACATGGGGCGCTGACCACAAATCTGGCCAATAGTAAAGAATATATAATGAAAAATCTACCCTCTACATTTTAATACTCGATACTCTTTGCTAAGATGCGAACGGACAATACTATCTTTTATGTTAAAATGCCCCATCAATAAGTACGAGACTATTATGAAGAAAAATTTCCCAGCCTTTCTATTTGTATCCTTTTTCCTACGAATTCGCTACTTATTTTATACGGTCGTCACGAATTGTGTGATTAAGACGTTAAATTAGAATTAATTCTATACAGACGAGAAATACAGCATAGTACACTATAACAGTACCAATTCGTGACGTCCTTTTTCGGTTTTTAAGACGACTTAATTGGTGTATATTCTTGAAGTTATACAATAGGAAATAGTGACATCAACTAATGCAGACAAATACACAGGATGCGCCAATTACTGGCAAAGTTCAGTATTTACTATCCCGTCACATATGCGAGTTTCAAGTGTGCAGTATGCTTCAGAAGCAAGCAATTGTAACTGTACAATTTTTTTATGTAACACTCTGTACATTTTATATAGAGGTTTCAGAAAGATAATTTAAAACGATTAAGAATTGGCAGAGAAAATTAGCCAAAATAATTGAAGCTAAAAAAATTATAATTAGAGAACTTCTTTTGTTAGATTACAATTGCGTAATACTTAGAGATAGGCAACCTTTAACCACCAAAATTTGGGATATGATTATACAAGAGCTAGGCTTTTGTGAAATAAAAATAAACTTTATATTTGAATAAGAACAAAATCAAAATAAAATCAAAACAAATCAATTTAAAATCGTTAAATAAATATTTTCATCTTCAAACAGCACAGAAAACATTATGTCTGTGGGTAAACTATGGGTATTTGTCTAATCGTTTTTGCCACTTTAATGCAAGCAATACGTCAGAATCAACAGCGCGCGCTACAAGAAACTAAATTTATCAGATGTTTCCGGACAAAAAAAAATGAATACGGCTCCACATATCCAAGCGTTGCTTGCAAATATTATTATATGTACTAACCATCTTTACCCTGTTAAGTTTACTAAATTTGGACGTACTTTTTATTTCATAATGATCACCGGTCGATAGAAATAAACGTCAAACGGCTAGGAAAAATTCTTCCCGATCTTGGTATATTTCTGCTTGCAGTTAAATGCTTCCCAAGTAAAACGATGCACAAACGTTGCGTATTAACAATTAACATTGAGAATCAATTTTGACAGTCAACGGACATAATTTCATTAGACGCAAATTAACGCCTTTTGTTGATGGAGCAAGCTATGAATAAGTTGCCCATCTTGAAGTTCTGTTGATATTAATAATCTGTTTTGTAATGCATGGAATTACTCAGTTATTAGAAGTATTGATGCACTGCCGTAGTAATATCAAAGTTTGACGTGAGTGGAATTTCGCGCTACACCTTCATTAGATTTGGTCTTGCCAGTTTATTCGATGATAATTAAGATTTCACTTCTTACGGACGTAGCTACTGAACTCTTCCGGATTTATAGCCCCTAAGCGGCGCTACTGGTTTATTATTATTACACATATGCAATGCACTATGAATAGAATTTATTGTTGCTGTTGTATTATAATTATATAAATCTGAACATTCAGATAACAACATAATATTCTTAAAAAAAATATCTTGGAAATTCTTTTTATTCCTAAGTAACCTTACTTTATCCCTTTGTTTTTGCTTGTTTGTTTTTTTTTTTGTTCTTCTTTCGGGAGGAACGGATTCAGTTTTATGGTTATAGACGACTAGCCGCGATGATAACAACGAAAGGCGTATATAAATACCATATACCTATCTACCTATCTCGTTCAATCTCGTGTGACGATGAATTCATTTCTTACTTTATTATCGATCTCTTCGCTGGGACGACGAATTTTAACCGTCCGACAACGACGGCGTCACCCAACCGTACTTCTCGTGCGTTTTCACCAAAGATCGGAAGCTCTCCTCTGCCGTCCTCCGGTTAAACACCTTCTGCCCCTTTGTCTTCCGCTGTATCCGCCCCTGGCCTTTCACGACGCTGGCGGCGAACTGCATAATGACCGCTTCGACGGTATACGCGCTGGCCCATCCTCGCGGCGTCAACAGTTCCATGCAGATGGCGCCGCCTTCCATCACGAAACCTTTCTCGATGCGCGGTGAAATGACGCGCATGAAGGGAGGCGCGAACGGGAAATTCTCGGGAAAGATCAGATGTAGCAGGATGGAGTTTATGCTCAGCTCCTTCATGTCGTTGGAGAGGTCGCTCTCCGGATCCACCCGGTTCAATCGGACGTGCCATTCGAATAGGTTGTCGTCGACGAGTTCCACTGTGAAAATCGGGTCCGGTCGCGAGTTCTGCACCTTTCATTTTAAAAGAGTTAGTCAACGAAAATAGAAGAAATGAACGACATATTAATGAAGGTTATGCCAAGCGAATGAGTTAATCGTAATTAAAACAAATATCACGGGTTTGACTGTAGACGTAAGTTTGCCCATTTCAACCAACTCGGGTGAAACTTGACCAATTTTTATAATCAGGTAATTCGATCCAACCAGAACTGTCAACCTAGTTAACGTTAGCAGACTTCGTTTTGCGGGCGGTGCATGGGTAGTTAGCACTGAACTGAACTGAACTCAACCGCTTGACATAGCCTAAAACTGACACGTCAGAAGAATTGGATATACATCCATAGCCAATAAAACCGCATACGTTAAACTTTGCAAAACTTAAAACTTCAATTATGCGCCGGAGAAACATATTTTCATACTTCTTTTACTTTGGCCTCGAGTAGTGTTCTTACCCTAATTTAATTTCTGCTGCTTCTACAATGTGAGCAACATTTTCTTCCTCAGAAGGAACTATGGATGTACTTTATTTACCAAAAGCAATGTGTATCCTTTAGAATCGGTATTATCAGTAGTATTAATTGAATAATTCTTAAGTGTACTGTTAGTAAATAGTGAGTTTCAATTTTTTGGCATTATTTATTCAGGTTTAGAAATTGGTAGTGCACCGCCTAGCGTGCTCGGTCATCAGTCTCGAAATCGCGGGTTCGAAACCTGAGAACCCCAAGGCTGCCAGCTGTCAGAGTGAAGTTTTCGTGATTTTTCTCAATTCATAGCGAATGTTGGGAGTGAATATCGATGCTCTAGAGTCGCAGACATAATAACTTATGGCCGGCTGATGACCTTTGTAATTGGCGAAAGCTGTTGGAGGATGTAATGGAACGAATTATTTTTTTTTTTAGTTTTCTGCACTTTGATTATTAATCGGCTCTTTTTTACTGAAATAAACTCATTTTTTCTGTAAATTAAGACATACTTACGTCCACAAAATAAGTTTTATACGTGAAATGCATAAATGTTAATAACCTTCAAGAGTGGTGATTCTCAGAATAAAATGAAAAGCTATTTTTGCCCTCCAGCGAACACATTGCCAACTAGTCTGTATTTCCTTTATGACCTCCCTTCCACAATTGATTTATAAATAGGGATGGTATTTGAGTTTGTAGCTGTTGTTAAAGGTGTTTTTTTTTTTAATTTTCAATGAATTGTGGAAAATTTTTGCTTTTTAGTCTTGCTGTATATTAACAAGCTTTACATATGCAATATGCATGTAATAAATATATTGTTTCTTGAGACTCTTTCTCAGCAGATTTAACTATCCATAAAAAATTATTTTTTGAATCTTTCCTAAAAACGTTGTAGCTATGTTCTTTCACGGATAACATCAAATCATGATTCTTGGATCATAATCACACGATCATGATTCCAAAAATTTTACAAGAAAAGATCTTGATTCGATCCAAACATGTTTGGATTCATTTTTAAAGGGGGGAAAGAACAGGGTTTATATACAGTCAAGAGTAGAACCCTTTCTGTAAGATAACGACGACGAAAGTTTACGACTTTTATGTATAGATGGCGCTACTGCTATTACGAAACGTCAAAATAGTGAAGGATGTAAATAATTTACCCTTTGTAAGTCGTTGAATTCCTTCATAAGCCTTCTGGCTCGTACGGTCTTATTCCATGGCGGCTCTTCATTCGCCTTTCTGGTAGATTTCGACGCGGGAAAAGATGGACTGCTCGAAGTCGTAGCCGGCGAAACGGAGTCTCTGCATCCTCGCAGCAGTCTACGCGCCGGCGAACCGCTGGAGGGCTCACTTTGCTTGCTCGAAGAACCTTCGCCTTCTTTCGAGGAAGATTTAAATAACTTCCGAAACATCGCAGTTACTTTCTCTTTTGAACGCGACGACATCTTACGATCAAATGTGACTCTACCCTCACGTAGTAAGCGCTAAAAAAGAAATAACAGAAATTCTTGTTAGTTGAAATTCGCACTAATTATTACAACAATAAACGACAAATACCGCTAACTTTATTGCTCTAGCCAATAGGATTAGTTTATAATATCGGGTTAATGTTTATGTGAAAATTTGAGAAATTAATGACAGGTTCTTTTTATTATGAAAATTTCTTTTCTGGGTTTTTTTTCTGGCGGTGTATTTTGACAAAAAAAAATAAAATATACAAGAAAAGAGCTTTGAAGTATATCCAATTCACAATCTGTCACTGGCTTGTCGCGTACAAGATTATTTAATAAAGTAAAGGAATAAAAACGACTTCAATAAAACTTACGTTTATCATCTGCAAGTCAAAGGGTATTCTTGATATTACAACAGTTCTCAATTATGCTATTTATATCCATGTTGTTCAGATAGTGTAACACTTGTAATTTAGAGCTGTAGGTGGCCGAAAAAGAGAGATTTGTTTAAAACATTTTAACTGTCACGTTATACACAAATATAACGTATTGCGAATAACGCAATTAAACTGAGGTAATAATAGACCAAATTCAAGTGAACGTGTTATATGCAGATACCTTTTTAGAATATAAAACGAGACTAATCAAAATTATCGAATATAAAATTATTTACCTTTAGTAAACGATGGCAATTGAGCTCCGCGCAGATTTGTGGATGTAATCAGCGGTCATCGTAACTGGTTACTTATTCTTAAATTACCATTGTTCTCCAACTATCGTATCTTCTAAAGTTTTTGCGATTTGATCTACGTTTCGCGTCCATTTCATCGGTGAACGGAAGGCGGTTCGATCTGTTTAATTGAATTGAATATAGAAAGCAGATGCTCTGCGATGTGCAGAAGACCGCGGCAGCACTGCATAAAGATATTGTGCCGTTGCCGTACCGAATTTCATCGATCAGGTTTTAAATCGACGGTATTCTAACCTCAGATGCCTTAGGCTGCGTTCTTATATACAGCCAATAATGTTTTATTAAATTTTAACGATTTATTGCATGAATAAATATATTTTTTTATATTGCTACTGTACGCGACTTTACCTTAGTCAATATAGATTCGAAGTTTGCAGATGCTGTGAGACATGTATAACTTTGAATGGTTTAAATTATCCCGCCAAACATACAAATAACCATGGGCGTAGTCAGAGGGGGGCCAAATCTCTGAAGTAATTTCACTTGCGTTTCTTATTGCCGGTCGTACAAAAATTTTCAAAATGTCAAATCTAATTGGTCCCCCCCTTTGACCAAATTCTATATATACTGAGCGATCTAAGAAGATTAAATGTTACTAAAAAATTCGGAAAATCTAAAATATTTCAAAACTCAGGCTAAAAACAGAAAATCCTGGCAAGTTTTAGTTGGCCGAACTGCTCGAAAATGACGTCACATCAACTGTGAAATTTTTTGGCGATTAATAACGTAGGTTTCCACGGCCAAAGTCAGTTAAAACTAGTGTTTCGGGTTCGGACCATGTGATGGTATAACGAAAACTCGACGTTTCGCCCACAATCATATAGGACTTCTTCAGGAGAAGGAAAGGTGCTAAGCTAGCAGTTGATTTTCGTCTCTAGCATGGTTCACATCCTGAATTATCAAGGTGTGAATCACGGTAATTCCTAATCAACTTCTTCCTGTTCAGTTAGTTTCACCTCTGGTGTGGTTTACACGTTGACTTACCGTGCTAACTGTTGCCTACCATCTTTCCTTCTTCTAAAGAAGCTCCATGTGATTGTGGGCGAAACGTCGAATTTTCATTTAACCGTGACACGGGACGAACCCGAAACACGTTTAATTTTATTTTTTAATAATAATTATATTTGTTATAGCAAAATGAGCTGGCAATAAAGTCAGGACGCTATCTATGAAATGTTATTTCGGTAAATTTTAAAGTTAAATGTTTACTTGTGAGTGAACTAAGTTGACAGCACCTAATATGCAAGAAAATTCTGAATTTTGCCCATCATATCACACAAAAAAGAAATATTTTCTCTACGCGTACCACTCAAAAAGTGATAGCTTATGCACACGCCAAGCTACACACGGGCTAATAGAATTGTTCACAGAGCAATCACAAATTATATACAAATTTGATTGGTAAAAAAAATTCGCAACGCTACACACGGCGAAACATAACATCGTACTGCACCATACGCGGGGCTATCTTATATAGGCCGCTAAGGGAAATCTAGCGAAATAGATATAAGGCTCTATCTACAAATTTTCGATTAGTTTTAAATTACTTCGCCAGATTAAAAAATCATAGATAAAACTTTTAAATTTACTGTAAAAGTAGTCAATGATAACTAAGATATTTACGGCTATAAAATTGAGTTAACGGTGCAACTTTTTTTTTAATTCCTGCGTTACAAGTTCAGTTTCTAGCAACACTGCCCTTCACAGCCTCAATCTCTAACACGTATGATTCTCTTTATTAATTTTTTACTTAAAATTACTTAAAATTATTGTTCTGTTTACTGCTCATCTTACTTTAATCATATTCGTAAGACGTTTTTTGGGTGAAAACAAATCATGAAATAAAACACACTACAATGGTCAAATATTGTGTATTTGTAAAATTTACAGCCATTAATTTGGAAAAGACTTATGATGGAAATAATATATCTTCTATATAACACATTAAAAGGGATGGTTGTTCCATTTATTTTGTTTTCAAAATACTTGGAAATAATTTATTTATAAAACATCCGCTCAAGATGTTGATCATAAAATATGGAAGATGTTTCGATTGAATCGTTTATTTGAAGAGATACGGAATCAGACACACGATAAAAGTGATATTAAAAGATAAACATGTACATACTCTAAACGATTGTGCGCAAAAACAACTTTGTATACATCCATTTTTGAAGACATCGCATATTCATATATGTATGTAACAGTAATACCAATTAAAACATTGTTGTTCAGAATACAAAGGTCGCAAGTATATACCTAAAATTGACTACTTTTGATAAAATTTATTAATTTATTTGATTATTGATTTGACGGCGAAGATGCACACAATGAATAATGACATTATCAGCACCATATTTACTTTGCATGCTGTATGGCTGACCTAAAATTGCGGTACGCTTTTACATTTGAATGTCCTGGTGGTCAAATTATCTACAGAGTTTGTTAACTCTATGATATACTAAATAATTTCGATAGGTTCTTTTTCTTTGTGTGTGTCGTGTTGTTAGCAGAGTAGCGTTTTAGCTAGAATGCTAGTCTTTAGAGAGAGAATTTTCTAGACACTTTTCTAGACCGTTATTGAAATATTGTAAGAAATCATAAAATAGATGAAGCACATTCAAACATAAAGCGACGGCAACTACAAATAAATTGCGACCGGCCTTCTTAAAATGTTCCTAGCAGAACGCATGCATCTTTACGAATTACGTTTAACTTATGTACAATACGTTAATTACATAATTATAAGGTATATTTATAAAAATATAGAAGACTAGTATACATTTGTAACATCAGTGACTAATCATACGAATCACATATGTATAGGGGGAAAGCGTGTGGCCAGGTAAGAGCAGGGGGGAGCACCATCTCCGAAATGCCTGCTCAAAAACCCAACATTCAATTCAAGAAAACAAAAAAGCGTAGACATGAATGCCACTCAAATTTCCCGGTTCTAGACCAAGACCTTGCCCAACCCTGCTCAAAAACCTGGCTGCGCGCACGTATAGGGGGATATAATATATGTATATTAATGAGCGCGTATGACGTCAAAATACGACAAAATCTCTACAACTCAATTTCTTTCGATTTCAATAAATATTTGCATAAAATGAGACAAAATTACTATCTTGGTAGCACGTTGCCTAGGATTATTTCCGAAAAAAGTTAGGCATTTATAAAAATTTCAACACCATCGAAAAAACAATAAAAACATGAAAAAACATAGAATCAAACATATATATATATATAGAAGATGTTGCTTGAAATTTGTACTATGCACTTGGAAGGTTTATTTTATTATTATACTTGCAAAAAGTATTATACTTCCTTACCGATAAAAGTACCTAAAATTGGTAAACAACACATAAGTATCGGCAACCTCCGCACCACACAAGTTTAATTTATTATATAGTAATATAATAATTAGTCCGGGACGGCCGTTTTGAGGACACGAATGGTCCTCATCATCAACCGGTGACCGAATGATGTGAGAAAAAAACTTTTTTGAAAACTAAACATGCATGTACTATCCCTACTTCCTAGAAAAGATATTCTTTACAAGTGCCTATTTCTACCTCCTGCACGCCTTTGAAGCTGCGACGCGCGAAAAAATAACATGGAATAACACAGAAATATGGTTTTACAAGTGCCTATTCTACCCTCTACGCGTCTTAAATTACGACATGCGAAAAACACGGCCAGATAGACGGGAAGATCTCTTTTATAACCCAAAATATAAACAAGTGCCAGCCTACTGCAAAAGGTCAAAAAGGACAGAGTACGACAACGGTCCGTTTTCTCTGTTCATCAGATTTTTATTACTTTTTATGTAACTGTCTCGTACGCATCTAATTCTCGCGGCGACGTTACGTTTTTAATCAATTTTAAGTCTTCTAATTTAATACTATGCCCGGTTTCATTTATATGTTGTGCCACACTCGACGCGTCCAATCTGCCGTAGCGATAATTTCTTATATGTTCTTTGAATCTAGTTTCTATCGCTCTTTTCGTTTGACCAATATAGGCTTTATTACAGTGACTACATTCAATTTTATAAATACCCGACCTTTCTCCCATTTTCGGTTTATCTTTAGGATTACCGAGAAGGTTTTTAAGTGTGTTGCGCGAACCGAAGCATACGTTCATGTCTTGACTCTTCAAAACCTTACTCACGCCTTTCGATATGCTGTGAAAGGGGAAGTCGTAGCTTCAAAGCTTGCAGGAGGTAGAAATAGGCACTTGTAAAGAATATCTGTTCTCAGAAGTAGGGATAGTACATGCATGTTTAGTTTTAGAAAAAGTTTTTTCCTCACATCATTCGGTCACCGGTTGATGATGAGGACCATTCGTGTCCTCGAAACGGCCGTCCCGGACTATTTATTATATTACTATATAATAAATTAAACTTGTGTGGGTGCGGAGGTTGCCGATACTTAGGTGTTGTTTATCATACTACGTCACAGTCCTTGCTATCATTATTGCCTAAAATTGATAAAAAAAAAGATTTTATCGTATTACCATATCTTACGCACTCGCATGTATATGATCCTCTTTTTTAAATTTTTGGTACAATCACAGGAAATAAACACAATAAAAATTAAAATGGCATGTATATAATTATAAAAGGTGTACAGTATGCTCAGTGAAGAATGGAACAATGCGATATCTCAGAAATTAAATAAGACACTAAAACATTGCGTATTTAATATAAAAATACACCATAAAAAATAGCTTTAATTGAGAGAAGATGCTGCGACTTTCCGACATACGAAATTCATTTGAAGATTACTTTGTCGTTAATGAAGATATTGTTGTAACTGAATACAATCTAACTGACGACTGAAATAACCAGGGAGCCAAAAAAAGCAATAAATAAATAATTTCCGTTTATTCGAATGAATCTGTAAAAAAAACCTACACGCGACATCATTAAAAATAATGCCACCTAGCGGTGACGTACTTAGTAAAGGAAGAATTAAAACCTCCCTTCGTTCCTGAAATATCCCAATGTTGAATTCTTCGCTGAACATAGTATATAAAGGAATTACGTCGGAAAGCGCCAAGATCAACAACTTGCCTTCAACATATGTACATGTAACACCAAGGATTGCCTTCTATTTTTGATCTCTTGTAATTTTTAAATATTGTTTTTGGCGTTTCTTTTCCGACGTTTCTTTGTAAGTTAATAATCAAAATTTTACCTACATGTTACACATAGCAGTACTAAACATAGGTATTAAACGTAACGTTTGCTATTCAAGAGCTTTCCGAAAGCACCGAGTATGAAAGCGCTAAAAAAGATAAGAGAAAGAATGATGCACCATGTACAACGTTTTTTTTATCCTTCTACTAGAATCTAGGAATGCATGTAAAACAGTAATTCTAATTGATTATACTTTGTTACTATTTCAGAAAAAAAAAAGAAATGTCAGTTGATTAGCTGAGGAAACGCTCTACCGGGAATGTGATTATATTAACCTATTTATTTTCTTCGCCTAAAAATAACTCTAACACTGCAATTCAAAGAGGCACCATTCTAAAATTAAACCTATTTTTTGTTTATAACATCGATTAGCAATCTATGTAAGAACATGAAATGCAGCAATACACAGGTCGTTTCATTCTTGGAAAAACGTGTATAACGATGGAAAAATCTCAAAAATAGTTTTATAGTAAATGCAAACTGATTTCCCCATAGCATGCACAGCGTTTTCCAAGTTTGAAGCGGTGTAAGGTTATAAACCATTGTTTCGTTTTCAGAATACTGTTAGTATATATGTATTGCCATGCTCTGCTTATTGAAAACGGGGAAAATACGATCCTTTTTGGCCTATAACTGGAGTGTGTAGTAGTAGAACTAACTGATACTGTGCGATAGGATACACCATGCTGAATTAGTCTGCGGATTTCAATCAGTTTGGATAATGCATGGGCAACAACATACCCTGATGCCGTCTAAATTTCTAGTTTTGGAATAGTACCTTGTTACAACTATCGATCGTGCTCTCCATTATAATTCCATAAAAAGAAATAAAGTAATAAAATAATATTAGCTTAAAAAATTATTGAGTGAAACTATCATCAATTATTTCCGACATCTTTGAAAACCGAACTTAAACACATTGCTTGATATTTTCATTTTGATCTTCGGAAGATATTTTTTAAATACTTTCCTCTTCTTTTGAAACATCCTGTATGTGTAATAAGGTTTTAGTTAGGCTTTGAAAAGAATCGACATTTTGAAATTCGAAAGCAAGCTACTTCAAAAGTTGGGTCATAATTAGCAAGATAACATCGGCATTTTTTATAAACCTTTTGAGTGCTATATTTTTAATTTAAAACTTTCAACGCTCTCGTCATTGTTTTAATAATAAACTTGGAAGGTTTAGGAAAAATTTTAACTCTTGATAGTTTCAATTTTAATCTAATCCAATACTAATGGAGATTACCACGATCAATTTTAATTTTTTAACGTTTGTAGCTTATTAACTAAACTAAACTAAAGAAAAACATTTAGCTAACTCTGAAACGATCGCAACGCTAATTCGCTTAATTATTCTAACCGTTTCCAATTATCCCTCCTTACCTTATCATTTTCGCTAAAGTCTCTTTTTCTGTTTATTATTACGTTTTAACCGAATGAATGTGTAAGAGCAATTTAGCTATGGAATTGAAGGAGAAAATATCGGCACGGCTTATGTCATAACGTATGCCTATGTATTAACACGCTAACTTTGTTCGAAGGCTTCTTGAAGCTGAACTTACTACCGGAATTCTTCGCCTTACTAACGGATGATTTCTTCTTAAATGCACTAAAGTGAAGATCACAATTATTTCCGTTGCGGTCGTTACCATTCGCGATGATTGAATGCCGCGACTCGTCCGCAGCCGTCGGCCCCATCTCCGAGCAGTCGTCGCCGTTATCCGATTCGTGGATGTCCGCGTCGACGACGCAAACGTGGTCTTCTTCGATCGCCGCGAATTTATCACCCAAAAGATTGTTATTATTACATGTTACGTCGTTCGTAACGGCAGAGTCGGCGGTTTTTCTCGCAATATTTACACAATTCGAATCGAAAGCGACCGCCGTCGCCGCTCTACTACATTCTTGCACTCTCCGATTCCATTCATTCGTATTAATAATACTATTATGGTTACTCTTGTCGTCGGTTACATTATTGCAGATCGGTAGAATTTTGCCAGCTACATCGTCGCTGTGATGTTGAGAGGTTCGCCGCTTAAAACTGAAATTTCCGTCTTCGGCGCCGTCGCGTTGCTGCTGTTGCTGGTCGTTGTTTTCTGTCGTCGCGGTCGTCCTATTGGTCTGCGTCTTGTCGTGCGTCCAGATGATAACTACTCAATCTCCTCGATGCGAGCCGCGCCGCACTGGTTCTGCGTTACCGCGGTAAAAATACACCTGCAATAGTATCAGGAAGTCGATGCTCACTTGTATGCAGCCGCACACCCAGAACTGCAGCGGTGCCTCGCGGATCTTGAAGTAGAGCGTCTTGAAGACGTCGCCGCACGTCCAGAAAAATACCATCATTATGCTGCAGAACATATGAGACAATACCGTAACTAGCGTCCAAACAATACAACAAAATGTATTTAAGCATCCTGCACAAATGTGCAGGTGCCAAATAAATATTTGGCACCTGGGCAACTGTAATTAATTAATAATAATAATAATAACTATTGCTATTATGAATGGAATCTGTTGGTACAGATAGCTATACCAGCGGATCTATAAACATAAAATATTTTCGCCTACAAAATACTTCCGGTTTAATCGGAAGTGGTTTGTTTTTATGAGCCTAATAATTTCAATCAGGGCACCTTACCCTAAACTCAACTGTTTTCGAGATATTTACTTGCGCGTTTGAGCATGATAGCGAGACAAATTAAAATTTATGTATTGCACACCTTGGCTTTGCATTGGTCTACAAACGTACAGAATGCTTAAATCACCGGAACTCGAACTATTTTTACGTGGCGTTCACACAAGGCAGTGCAAAATTAGTGCTCGCATTACAAACGTTCGCATAGCGATATAATGCAGAATTATGAATTAGTGTAGTGCAAAAGTACACAGATTTCAAGCGCTGCTCCAATATTTTCTACATTTGTTTTTGAATACTTATGTCATAATTTCAGCAGAAACTATCAGACGAATTGGGGTTACTTTAAGACAACCAATCATTGACGCTAGTTGTCAACTTAGTGCGAAATACTATGCGAACGCAGCCTTAGGCCAAAATAATTGTATATTTACCTCATCCCTTCCGTCGATTTACTACGATAATTCTTTATCAGCTGCGGCATTCCGAGCATGGCCTCGGTGAAAACCGCAAGGAAGCCGACGATTTCCACGAAGACGGCATAGTCCATCAATAGGTACATCAGTAACGATGTCGCTATCGAAAACACGACCATGCATTCTAAATATGATTGAAAGTCTGACCAATTCCAAAAATCCTTCAGGTGAAAATCTAAAATGTACAAGGAATCGTTAGCTGTGAAGAACAATACTTCGTCCACTTTATCTTTAGACACTCGTGATTACCAGCCCGCACAAGCCGGGAAAATCTAATAATATAAAGGGTGAGTCGGGAGGAACGGACCAAACTCCAGGAGTTTTTATGCTTCGTCTACGGAGGGCGCCTGTTGCTCCCCTGATTGATTCATGTCTTTCTTTTAATATCGGCTAAAGTTTAAATTGGCTTTAACGGCGGATGTACACCTGCTCGTGTTTGTACCACAAATGCAACGTCTATACTACATAGGATACGCGATAGCCAGACTGCGGGTAGCAAGAATGGTAAGGCTGCTTCCGCATGCGTTTAGCCTGCGTGCGCTTTTATCTTTACGCAGGGTATAAGGATGGTTTAGTTGATTCATATGAACAAAAATCGATCACGTGTGAAAAGATAAAGTAGACGAAGACTGAAATTATTCGCGCCGGCTGATTAGTTGTAGAAATTCTAAAAAAAAGAGCCGCTCTTTAATATGTACATATACATGCGAGTTAAAATACATAATATATTAATGCAGATTTTATTTAGATTTATAATTGAACCGGAAGTAGCTATAATTTGCTTGGCAGGCTGCTATTAGCCAACCGAATGGAATGTGGATAATGTCGATATTAAAATTGGTATCTGTAAATATATTTTTAAAGCAAATTAAATTCTATAAAACTAATGTATAAAGTGCGTTGTACATATACGTCAGTATTATATCGTTTTTATCATATCTTCTTTATTCAACAATTAGTTCATGTTTACTCACACAAAACGTAAACTAGAGGTCAAGCACTCATTGCTTACTAAATTTATAAAAAAACGAACTAAAATAACATTAAAAGCTAAAAGGTTATCATTAAACAATTTCATTCAAACGTTGAAAAGAAAATTTTTTAATTCAAAAAATCGAAAGTATAAGACAAAGAAAAAAAACCTACACGTTTATTAAAACATTCGGTGATTAAATTTAAGAACAGATTATCCCAGGCTTAAATCTCTATCCATTTGTTATATAAAAAAGTATTAGACCAAGTTGATGAAATCATGCCACCATGCATTGATAAACTAAATCTAATAATCCCCGATATTACAAGCGAATCGTGCAAGCAAATTTACCACAAATACTGTGCGTAGAGCGTGGAGGTTTTGACTGAAGTAATCTGACCACCTCGCTGGGTTTGGCTGTTGAACATATGTACAGATATAGTAGTAGTAAAGAAGCGTATTTTAAAAGAGAAATTAAAAGCTGCAGTCTTCTTTTAAACGTTAAAAGTAGTACGTAACACAAATTTAGTACGTATTGCCGAAAGAACAGAATTTAACAGGTGTATTAGAGTAGGGGGAACTAACTATGCCAGGGGAAAATACCTGTGAATATTCTTTGTCGTGCTTGTGACAATTGATTAATGTTGCGTACACGTACGCATAGATGTATCATAGCGAACATGGTTACGTTCATGATGATACTTTGTATAAGAAGTGGATATTCAAAGTGTTTACCAAACCTATAATAATGATCACAGATAAGAACTAGAAAATTGCCTTCGTAAAGGTGTATATTTACCAGAATAGTATTCTTAGAGTATTTGCGACGAGGAGGGCCAGACAGACGTGTAAGGAGAAGCCCTCTGCGTTCCGTTCTCTTTTAATTTGCCTGTACTGCGGTATGTAAGGTATAACACCGCCGATTATCATAGCACCTGCACTAAACCAACCTACGACATGACCCACGGTCAGAGCCAACTCGTCCGATATAACCCAGTCCATATTTGCGACTACTTTGATTTGTTCGTAACGTTGGACATGTTGGGATCCAGTTCTATTTTTAAAATGACTATCCGCTGTGCGGCGAACTGTCAAATGTCAACAAATGTCAAGCGTTCTTGCGCGATAAAATGACGCAAGCCATTGATTTACGAGGTGCGTTAGAGAAATTTACAATAGAACGTTGTAGCCATCTGCTTAAAGAGAACGTTTAATCTACATTTGTGCACTGCCCATTCATGTTTGCAAGTCTTGTTTAAATTTTAATCGGACATAAATTCTGGTTTAGGAGTGGTGGTGTTCGTTCGGATAGATATAATGTTGCCGGGGGGGTGCCACAAGGATCTATCCTCGGACCAACCTTATTTGTGATCTATATGAATGATTTGATTTACCAACTTCATTAGGTCTGGATTTAAATTTAACTCTTTATGCGGACGATATTAGCGTCGTTGTCACTTCTAGTAATCTCAATGAGCCGGTTGCAACAAGTAAATAGCATTTTGATTACTGCTCAAAATTGAATGTATAAAAACTAAATTCTGATAAGACAGAAATTCTGTTATTTAACAGGTGGAGATTCGTCCAGATTAGGTAATTTAAGGCAATTAGTCTACACGGGAAGAAATTCTCGCTACGGACATACTAGGGCGCCATTCTGGAAAAAGTAGATTTTTGTAAGGATATTATTGAAAATATTTAGGAATGGCCTTACCATTAATTGTAAGGCTAGCGCTTTGGGTTATACTTTTTTATTTATAAAAATAAATTTGTTATATTAAAAATTATTTTCTTAATTTTCCTATATCTCACCAACTAACAACTCCGTTTATAGCTTGCGATACGCTGGATCCATTAAAAGCTACCTAAATTTTCTATCTCTTACGGTAAGCGAACTATGAGTTTTAGAATGTTGCGAAACTTTGATACCTATAGGCTTTTCCGGGGTCTAATTCGAAAAATAAACGAGATAGGGAAAAGAGGGTGGTGGCAATCGATTCTCCGTGTCTGATTTTATTCAGAAACGTCTACTGGAGCCTTTGTATTGGGTTGACCCTCAAGGGGATTCAAAGTAAAACACGAGAAACTAAAATTTTGGTCTTATGTTGGAATTTATTACAACAAATTAAATTAGAATTTAGTTTAAAAATTCTAACTTTATACTAATTTCTGATAAGCGGGGCTATATTCATGAATGTTATTCTTTGTATTTCTTTACATATGTATATTAGAAACCTATTATTAGTTTTAAGAAATGGATGACTAAGATGATGTCCTCATCGATTTTATTGGGTTATATTGTCTGTAGATACCAATTTCACGTGAGACATATAGATTACGTAGAACACAACGCGCTCTATAATAACAATTTAAGAAATACATGTAAACCACGCTGTGCCTAATCTTAATTCAGGGTAAATGCTAAAATTAAATTGAAGGTGTGTATAAAGCAAAAGTAGATGCTTGTAAATATTTTTTTTTCGAAGGTGAGGATGGAACAAAGTAGAATTAGAGTTTTCTTTTCACAACACATAACTATCGGCCCCCTCCGCACCACACAAGTTTAATTTATTACATAGTAATATAATAAATAGCCTGGGACGGCCGTTTCGAGGACACGAATGGTCCTCATCATCAACCGGTGACCGAATGATGTGAGGAAAAAACTTTTTCTAAAACTAAACATGCATGTACTATCCCTATTTCTTAGAACAGATATTCTTTACATGTGCCTATTTCTACCTCCTGCACGCCTTGAAGCTACGACGTGCGAAAAATGACATGCATGAACTATCCCTTCTTCTGAGAAGAAATATTGTTTTACAAGTGCCTATTCTACCCTCTCCGCGTCTTAAACTACGACATGCGAAAAACACGGCCAGATAGACGGGAAGATCTCTTTTATGACCCAATATAAACGAGTGCCAGCCTCCTGCAAAAGGTCAAAAAGGATAGAGTACGACAACGGTCCGTTTTGTCTGTTCATCAGATTTTTATTACTTTTTATGTAAACTGTTTCGTACGCATCTAATTCTTGCGGCGACGTTACGTTTTTAATCAATTTTAAGTTTTCTAATTTAATACTATGCCCGGTTTCATTTATATGTTGCGCTACACTCGACGCGTCCAATCTTCCGTAGCGATAATTTCTTATATGTTCTTTGAATCTAGTTTCTATCGCTCTTTTCGTTTGACCAATATAGGCTTTATTACAGTGACTATATTCAATTTTATAAATACCCGACCTTTCTCCCATTTTCGGTTTATCTTTAGGATTACCGAGAAGATTTTTAAGTGTGTTGCGCGAACCGAAGCATACGTTCATATCTTGACTCTTCAAAACCTTACTTACGCCTTTCGATATGCTGTGAAAGGGGAGTTTCACGAATTTCTTACTATTAGTTTCTACCGAAATTAAGGTCGTGGAATTTCTTACGTAAGGCCTGTGTTGGACTGTCTTAAGTATGCGATCGACTTCTATAGAAGAGTAACCGTTATAAATAGCTACGTTTTTTATGAATTTAAGTTCTCTGTTAAATCTACTTCTACTTAGAGGGAATTTAACTAATCTATTAATTAAGAAGCTAATCGCGGCCGTTTTGTGTTGTCCACAGTGGTTAGAGAGTGGTAATTATTAGATTACTATATAATAAATTAAACTTGTGTGGTGCGGAGGGTGCCGATAGTTATGTGTTGTTTACCATACTACGCCACAGTCCTTGCTATCATTATTATTTCCTTTTCACATCACTCGGTCATAGGGTTGAAATCTCGAAACAGCTGTCCTGCATTAAATAACTAAATTTGTGTGGTGCGGAGTGTGCCGTAATGTTGTTTGTCATTTTATCGATAATATAAACGCTATTAACGGTAGCCAACGGTCATATTCCTTTCTATGTTTAAAATCATTGTTGCTTACAACCATAGATGGCGGGGTCGACATACAAGTTTTCGTTATAGATACACTTATACATAATTATATAAGAATTGAAGTTATGATATATAATTTTGCATTAAAATATACACTATTTACGTTGGAAATTATATTCAAATATGACCCTTTAATTTCGGACAATGTGGAAATTCCCCAGAAATACACACAACATTGTGCTATTGGAAACACTGCAATAAAATGGTACTACTGATACTGCCTGCAATTGTCATTTAAATTAATCAGCTGGTTTTCACTTGAAAAAAGAGTAATGTAGGTAAATAAGTAAAAGTATTATAGTTTTTTCCTTTTTTTCTTTTGTAAAATACTAAGCGCAATACGTAGAGATTGAATGTTGTAAGAAATGACTATTTCTAAAATTGTATATCCTTTGTTAAAATATCGCCAACTGTACTTGTTAGAATGTAAAATCTTACCGGCAATAACATTTACAAGACAAAAAAATACCAAATATAATGCTGTGGTAACTTCATCGAAATCAAAATTAGATTCAAACGTGAGGCCTTTAGGAGAGAAAGTGAAAGAAACAACAAAAACCGCATCATATTTAGGTGTTATTTTACTAGGAGTAGTTGTGACTGGTAGCTTATTTTATGCAATCTTCCAAGAACTCTTTTCGAGTAAGAGTCCGAACAATGTATACACGCAGGCTTCGAAAAAGTGCATAGCAGATACAAGAGTAGAAGACAAATTAGGATTGCCGATAACTGCGTTTGGCGAGGAAACTCGCCGAGGTAGGAGGCAACATGTTAATCATGTAGTATATCTGAAAGATGGGAGGAAACATCTAAGAATGAAATTCTACTTGCAAGGGAGTTTTTATAGGGGGACGGTACATTTGGAAATGGCTGAAGTAAACATTTAGTTATTGATTGTTTTTCTTTACATTTAATGTATCTGTTTTTCCAGAATGAAGCAGGGCAATACGTGTATAGATACATGTTCGTAACAGTGAACGATTTATTACACTCGACAATTGTAATCGAAGATAATCGAAATCAATTAACTAGTCCGACGAATACAACAACTTTTGCCTTTGAATAAAAAAAATGATTCAAAAAATGTCATTTTATTTATTTAAGCATATTAAAGAATATTACAATGTTTACGTTTTGTTAATAGGTGAAACTTTATAAAATAACACCAAGTCATTATCAAAAATATAATCTTTAATTTTCTGTGTAAGCCAACTAAGTACAATATAGATTGAAAGGTACTGTATCCAAGCGAATTTTATTATTTGCCAAAATCCTGTTCTATAGTAAACTCTATGTTCGGGATATAAGACGTTAAGATTTATTATGAATTTTTCAACGCTGTCAATTTGATAAGTTTTATGCATATTTTTTAAGAAAGTCGTTACTAAAAAGGAGTCAATATTATCTTTACCACTACCATAAAAGTGACTTACAATTACGTTTATTAAAATTCTGTATTATATTCTTCACACTAACATCTTCAAATAAGTCTCCAAAAATAGAATTGTTATAATCTTGATTTATACAGTTTGTAAAGCAGCGGAGTGGGAATCGCTGTGATAATTCCAAAACCGAGGTGAAGCTTACTACATTCATTAAATCGCTTGTAGTTTCTTGGAGAAAAATCATACTTTGCATATTCATCGGACATGTTGTCTAAAATAATAAATGGTATTAATTTCATTATCATTATAAGAAGTATTTACCCACGTGTAGTTTATAATCTATTGGTACTATTAATGAGAAATAAGCTACGTTTAAGCCTCTTGGAAGAATTATATTTAATTCAAAGATAAGCTCATCAACTTTTCCATCATAATCTGCATCTATTTCTCTTTCCTAGATAAATTTAAATTAAAGATAGCCTTGGTATTTCTTCTGTCGTCTTACCTGGATTAGCATACAACTATCTTCATTGTTTAGGTCTGAATAGTATTGGACATTGCTGCAAATTATAGGAAAGCTGATATTGTTCGTATAGCCTATAAATATGAATTCGCCCTTGAATCGTACATCTGGTTGTTCGTAAAATATTTCGTTCTTTAACCAAAACCCTAAAAATCCATGGAACAAAACAGATATCTAAGATTTAAGCGATAATTTGTACAACATTTACTAGCTCTTAAATACCTCTACTTCTGTAACATAGTATAAATGGAAATATTATATTTACGCAATGTATTATGAATACTAAAACAGATGCTTTAGAACAGAGATAATTACGGTATCTGGTCTTTAAATTTGTAGAATATAATTCTAATATGACCATGGTTGGTGAGGTTATTAAATTGTAATTTGATATTTAATTGTTGTATACATGGTTGCTATGACAACGGCTATGGCAACCAACAGAAGAGAATTGCCTTGCATTGCCAATATTAAATAAGTAAAAAAAAACTACTTTCTTATGCATACTGTAAATAAATCGCTTTTCTAATTTCAAGTGTTAATTGCATTTCCTTCAATCTTACGAGCACTTCAAATTGGAACAAGTCCTAATTTTCCAAAGTTTGAAACGCTCTGATGCGTAAACCACAGATTATACAAATGATTACCTTTAATCTTTACGTTTCTAATTCTATGACCTTGAAGTAGCACGGCCATGTTCTTAATAGTGTTGTGTATTTTTTGTTTAATTATTTTTGTACGTAAATTATCAAATATTCTTAAACCAAAATACCGAATATGTGCGTAAGCAGGTGATTTAATAAAATTACATATTTCACAGAGATTTACATACAGAAATATTTATTGACAAAAAAAAAAATTGTCAAGTTAGGGAAAAATGTCAGTTAAAATATGTAGAAGATTTAAATGTAAATTTCTAAGTCCTTGTAAAAACTTCCTTTAAAACATCCTCCGAATCATCTACACAGTTTGCTCCTTTCCACATATGAAAAGAGACGCTAAATAATTTCTTTAAAGCTCTCTAAAATTGAATTGGTTTTCGATTTCTTATATTTCCATATTGTTGCCCTACACTTCCAAAAAGGTTCCCCCGCAATCATCATTTAGCCTCCTGTCGCGTGAATAGGTTTACCAAAATGCTTCTACAAATAAGCCCTTACAATAAACTCGCGAAAAACTAAAGCAAGCACATAAAGAACCACTGATAAGAATATGGTTCTTTTTGTTATGAACACCACTAACAATATGGCCGCTTAAGCTTCGAATTGCAGAGCTTCGTATCTGGAAAATCTGTGTCTAAACGATTAAATTTAGAAAATCGTGGTTTACAAATCGAGGTCATGTAATTGGAAAATGTGTTGAACTGAAACCACAAGATACCAACGTAAGAATTTTATTGAATTAAAAATCATGTGGGGATCTCCTCTTACGAGGTAACAGAATTTTTAACAAAGATGCCAGGAGCTAACGGACCAGAAGTCCTAGATTTGAGGATATATGAATCGGAATTTTTATGGAGTCTTAAAGAATCCTTTCTAACAGAAAAATGAGTATTCCGTAATCCACTCATCGATCTCTAATCCAATAGTAACTCTAGAATGTCACGATGCGCCAATTCTACCAGTGCTAGATTAAAATTGCTTCCCTTCCCATTTACACAAATTAAAGATTTTAGATTCTCCAGCTTGCACATGTACACTGCCGTTCAGAGAAGTTCGGTCGGTTGGTAAAAAACATGAAAAGATTACAGAAACAAACGGAACTAAAAACAAAATGCAATTTTATTGTATGTACAGGTAAAAAACATGAAAAGGTTACAGAAACAAACGAAACTACAAACAAAATGCAATTTTATTGTATGTACAGGTAAAAAAGACAAAAATAAATAAATAAAAAGTTATTCTGGCCTAAAATAACATACTGAACATTACATTTTTTTTTCATCGAAAAAATCTCCTTTGCTGTTAATCACCGCTCGAACTATTCTAGGCATTCTTTCGATAAGTTTTGTTAAAACGGATTGTGGAATATTAATCCATTCATGTTGCAGAATATTCCGCAAATGTTCTTGTCAAGTTGGGCATATTTTTCGGATCCTCCTGTCCAGTTCATCCCGCAACAACTCTATAGAGTTCAAATCTGGGCTTTGTGGGGGCCATGTCATTACTTTCAGAGTGTTGTGTTCTTCTTGCTCCTTTAGATAGTTTTTACGCACTAACGCAGTGTGTTTTGGATCGTTGTCGTGCATGAATGTAAAGTTACGGCCTATTATACGCAATCCTGATGGCACTGCGTGATTCTGGAGTATTGCAAAATAATTTTCCTTCCTCATTACACCCTGCACTCTGCATAAATCTCCCCTCCCAGCAAAGGAGAAACATTCCCACACTAACACAGAACTACGCCCTTGCTTCACTGTTGGCACAATGCAGTCCGGGATCATTTTTTCGGTTTTAGATCTTCGGACATAAACTCGTCGATTTTGTCCAAAAACCTCAAACTTTGACTCGTCACTTCAAAGCACATGTTTTTCCAATCATCTAACGACCAATCTAGATGAGAGCGGGTCCACTGTAGCCGTTTTGCTCTGTTGCCCCGACGTAATAAGGGTTTTCGAATGGCAATGCGTCCATGAAGGTCCGCTTGTTGAAGTCGACGTTTTATCGTACTCGCCGAAACTGGTTCTTCACGGCCGCTATTTGTGGCGCTGTTAATTTTCTATTGCGTTTGCTAAATAATACAATTCTCAAATCTTCAGCTTTTGGTGTTTTCCTAGATGCTCCAGGACGAACACGATTTTCTATAGTTCCAGTCGCCGATATCGCTTTATGATGTCATTTACTGTTGAACTTCTCATAGTTATTTTTTCCGCAATTTGTCGCCCCGAATATCCTTCTTCAAACAGCGTAATAATGCGTGAACGTTTTTCTACACTGGTAGGCTTGCCACGTGCTATTTTGAAGTAAATTTTCTTAAAACTTTCGCGCAAAAACGACAGATGCACACCAGCACACGTTAAACAGTAAAACGAAGCAAATTTATATCTTTACGCCCGTGATAAATAAACAAGAATGATACTGCGGTATATTTCCTAAATGTATTGTTCGTTAATAATCCCCAAACGACCCGTTTCACAAGATCGGTACTTCCGAGAAATTCTTGGAATGATAATAAAAGGGACTTCGTTGTGGTTGTCGCAATATTTCTACTTTACATAATAATTTATGGCTTTAATCCCTTAGAAAAGAGTGTATGCTTAATATTTTTCTAATTTTATGTATTAATAATCGTATACAGTGTGATATAATAGATTTTTATTGTATGACCGAACTTCACTGAACGGCAGTGTAGATATGAGGTGGGCGATGTAGCAACTTGTGTTAGCATGCTGTGACTATATGGTAAGTACCAAAGATGAAATTTGTTTGAGAATTTAGTAGTACTTAAAGTAACTTTACTCACTTCTATGGTGCTACGAAGTTCCTATTAAGTTTCTCTCCCTTAATGAAAAAAAAAATAAATAAATTAAAGTACTTGTCGATATCTTTCAAATGAGCACAAGTAATCCACAAGGTAAATATTTGGGGTGGAATTTAATAATTTCATATTTGATCATACTATATCCTAGATTTTAACCCGCTAAACAAGTAAATGTAACTATACAAAGGTTCTTGAACTCTCACACATTCCACCGAATGAAATTCTATATAGTGGAACATGTAAGACACACTATTATTTATTCTTTGGTCGAATTTAGCCACTAAAACGTCCTAATTTTAAACAAAATCTATTTCCAAAAGAATACCAGGTATCTACATCTATTCTGTTTGCTTTTTTTCTTCGATAATTTAAGAAAATCTAACTTGCTAGCAGAATAGATTCATTTCAGCAACAAAATCATATATTTACCTAATACGTACGTAAATTAAAAGGGGACCCGCCGAAGTGGTGAATGGAAAGCGAGTCGATTACAAAAAAAAAGAGCTACAATTGTCTACTTCAGTTCAAACGATGAATGCCCCGGTATAATGTTTCATTTAGAAAATAATAAAAGCCGTATGATAAGCGTTCATATTTTCATTTAGTTACACGTTACGTGCATGCGGTGACAATTCCTATATTGTCATCCAACGTACGGTATTATTTTGATTAACTCGAGCCTAGTGAAACAATGGAACCGCTAGAAGTAGAAGCGATTGAATTCTACGCAAAAGATAATTCGAGGGACCACCACACCGACTGCTATGATTTGATTGTATTACACGAGGACCCGTCCCCGATTTTCAGACGGGGTTTCAACTTTTATTTCGCGATCCAATTTAATAGGTTCTACGACGAGTCGAGGGATATTGTGTGGGTTTCGTTCGGATTCGGTAAGTTTATCATTTCTCGTTCTGTTGGGCGTTTTCGGATTTCAACCAAATACTTATAGGACCAAAACCGCATACCACCAAAGGTACGAAAGTGGTACTACCGTTTACGATCAGAGAAAGACAAACGCCGAAGGACGTTTACAGATGGTTTATGACTTTACATAGGCACGACGGTAATACCATCACCATGCAAGTTCATATACCACCAAACGCCCAAGTTGGTATTTGGCATTGTTCTATACAGACTTGCATCGTTGGTAGATTCGATAGACGAGAAGAGTTTAAGGTAACTGTATAATACTCATATATTTAACACGTTTGATATCGGTGGCCATTATTGTGGGTTTTGGGTTTTCTCATGGTGGACCGCGGTTATTGTGGTGGTTGTGGCTTCAAATGTATTTATTATCAATCAAATTTCTCGCGATTCTAGGATTGAGCTATTTACTGGTTGTGTGGTTTCAAGTAGCGTCCACTATACCTTAATACCACCATAACTTTCCACTGTCACAATTCCAAGTACTTCTTAAGACACCCAAGCGAGTATCTCAATGTGAATCTGGTATAGCCAACATGTGATTATTGAAAAAATAAGAATTCAAGAGGTACATTATAATTTTGTTCCTGTTACAGTGCGAAGATGATATTTATATTCTTTTCAATCCATGGTGCAGAGACGACGGGGTCTACGTTGATCGTGACGATGAAAGGAACGAATACGTAATGAACGAGAATGGTAAAATATGGCTTGGAACGTACAAGCATCCAAAAGGTAAACGGTGGATCTTCGGCCAATTTCACGAAACCGTATTGCCAGCTTGTATCTTCCTTTTGGATAAATCGGGATTGCCGTATTCCGATTGGAACTCGCCGGTACTCGTAACTAGGGCGATTTCTGAAGTGGTATGCTTGAATTTATCAAATTATCTTCGATTTAAAATTAATTTTGTTTTAATCCTATCTTCGGTCACACATTTAATTATGTTCAATATAGTTTTTCTTTCGTAAAGGTAAGCGCTGGCGAAGGCGAAGGTTTATTAGAAGGAAGATGGGACGGTGACTATTCCGACGGAACTTCTCCGCACGCTTGGACTGGTTCTATAGCGATTTTGGATCAATATTTGAGATCGGGTGGTACACCAGTAAAGTATGGACAATGTTGGGTATTCTCCGCGGTAACCGTAACAATTTGTCGTACGCTAGGTATACCTTGTCGATCTACGACCAATTATATCTCCGCCCATGACGTAAATTGTTCTTTAAGTATAGACAAGTAAGTACAACATTTGATAAATTTTATCTTCTTTGGGTTTATTTAAATTATTCTTTGAGATATTTCGATATGTTCGGCAACAAGATTGAAAACGGCAAGGAGGACGATGACAACGGTTATCCGGATATGTGCTGGAGCTTCCACGTTTGGAACGACGTCTGGATGGCCAGACCGGATCTGCCTCCGGGCTATGGCGGATGGCAGGTGATCGACGCCACTCCGCAGGAAGACAACGACGTCGCATTCAGATGCGGTCCGGCTTCCGTCGAGGCGATAAGAAGAGGAGAGGTTGGTTATCTGTACGATACACCTTACCTATTCGCCGCCATTAACGCCGACATCTGCCATTTCCAAGAGGACGAAGAATCGGAATGGGGATTCAATCGGCTTACCATTCGGGATTATCAGTAAGTAGAACAACATCCGACTTTACGCGTCGAAACACAGGTTGTTGCGCCTCGTTTATACAGAACTTTGAACATCGATTTGCCATAAGTGTTTGGTGTGGCATGATTAATGATTAATTAAAAGGTCCATTTGCGTTTGTGCCCATTTAGATTGATAGAGGAAGGAATTAATTGGCTGGGGTAGTTTCCGGATTTAAACCTAGCCAATTATTTTCTCCGGGGGTGGATTCAACATTGATGAAATGAATAATATTTATTTAAAAAGTTTGACTTGCCTCTATTGCAAAAATAGCTGCTTAATCGATGGATTCTTTTTTATTATTTCGACTCTATATCGTAAATGTTGGAATGGGGAAAGCAACATTGAATAAAATTAATTATTAACACAGGTAACCTAACTAAAAAAGGAAACATTCGGTAGCATCTCAAAGCATACATTATAGATTGTCACATATTATGAAACATCCTGTTTAATAGTCATAATCGTTCTTCGTTTCTTGCGAATGAATTAGGTGATGCACATACGCAACAGCGGTAATATCGAATATTATCCTCTGCGTATTCAATATGATAAAGATGTACTGAGTATTTGAATGATGTATGATATTTTATAAAAAAACTTACAATAACAAGTTAACAATAATAAAGAATTACCACAGCGATAACTTTCTGCGAATACGATTTATTGTATTACTTTTTGCGAGCAGTAATTGACGATTAAATATTACATATATAGGTACTTTTTGTTGTTTTTGTTATAACTCTTTTTCTAAATGTTTAACCCAGGTACAAGGTGGGCCAAATTCGATACTTTCAATAGGAAACTTATATTTTTAAAGGAATTAGACAAAAATTGACCGAAGCTTCTGGAACTCGATTTTAAAGAGAAATCGATTGGTGAAATCCCTATTTTTATATCTTCCTTAATATAAGAGATACAGTGCGTTTTCTTAAAAATGTGCAATTTTTAAAAACCCTTGTAACTTTTTTATTTGTGAAAATGCTTGATTTATATAAAAACTATATTGGGGCGCTTTTTGACGCAGAATCCTATGTTCTAATTTTTTTTTTTTAAACCCCTATTTTTATTAATTATCAATTTTATAATATATAATTAATAATTAATTAATTATCAAGACTTGTGTTTTTTTATATGGAACACCCTATATATTTTTACACTAATGAAAAGCATATAAAATTACCTTTAGAATATATAACACACTTGATATTTTATTTAAACAATTTTTAAATTATTTGTTTTTCTTCATTTCACATTATTTTAAGATGGCTATGGATGGAACTAAGCAATACACGTATTTATCAGTTTTCATTAATATTATTGGTGTTTTCATTATCTAAGAATTCAAAAATGTATGAAAACTATGAAAGTTTAGTTTAGTTTAGTTTGTTTGAATTGTTATTTGTAACATTTAATATTAAAACAATTTTTTTTCTGCCTTGTTGAAATCTTTTATTTGCTTTATTTGCCATCATCCATAGCCATCTTGAAATAATGTGAAATGAAGAAAAACAACAGGTAATTTTATATGTTTTTCAATAGTGTAAAAATACATAGGGTGTTCCATATAAAAAAACACAAGTCTTGATAATATCTCAAAAAATAGGAGTTTAAAAAAAGAAAAAATTAGAGCGCCTTAATATAGTTTTTATATAAATCAAGCATTTTCACAAATAAAAAAGTTACAGTTGTTTTTAAAAATTGCACATTTTAAGAGAACGCTCGGTATCTCTTATATTAAGGAAGACATAAAAATATAGATTTCACCAATCGATTTCTCTTTAAAATCGAGCTCCAGAAGCTTAGGTCAGTTTTTGTCTAATTCCTTTAGAAATTAGTATCGAATTTGGCCCACCTTGTACAGGTAATCTTTAGCGATGCACCTCCATACTTACTGAAATACTCCTGTAGCCTCTAATGTAAGCATGATACTTTTAATTGTAAAATATTCGTTATAGGTACACTGAAAAATTATTTTTCTCACCGCCCCGGATTAATCCTGAATTAAATTAATCTCCAATTAATATTTAATTCGTGATTAATTTAATCACTCTTTACATATACATTACACAAAAGAAAATGTTTGCGCTTACCCAAGATACTCACGACAAAATTCCGTTGATGTCAGTCATCCAACTATATTTTTATATTTTTTGTACATAATCGGATCGTTATCGTGCAATTTCTTTTTTCCTTCTCATATCAGCGGAAACGTAAACTCACAAACAAACATACATATGCAAGTTACGTAGAACACGCAACTTAAATTCTTCAAACGGAAAAGCGTCAAAATAAACATTTATGCAGGTCTATATTTCTTAATCGAATTTCTGCAGAATTATATTTTTGAATGGATAATCATAAAGCGTCAGCGGGTTGTATTTTTTCTGATACCTAGGTTTTTACATAATAACCTCATATTCCGAAAACTTGAAAGGAAATATTTAATATAAATATTTTAAATGTATTATTTAAACAAATAAAAAGCAAGGATGTATCTTTTCTCGTTATTAAAGTTTATTTTCGTCCGTTATACTAGATTTGTGGGAAAAGTCGCAGAAATATGTCGAAGCAATTACTTGTAACTTGTATAAAACTGATTATTTGTCGTTTCTTTTGATTAGCAGTTTAAAAAACTGTTACAGTTTGTACTGATAAACTGTTTTTGGGTTTTTACAATTTTACATTTAGTTTCTAGTATCGTTACTCACTTATGTATAGTTATGCTAGTAAGTTTGTATGTACACAACGCATATGTGTTAGCAGCTATTTGGTAATAGGTTATCTATATCTAATATCTAATGCAAAAAAAAAACAGTTTTTGAAGAGACATATTCGTGTTTCACAATAACGTGATAAAACACGTCGAGCATTCGACGAATGTCTACACATCTACATTAGAGCAGAGAGAGCAAAATTAAATTCCAATTTGACCACCATCAATGTGTTTAGTAAAACCAATTCCATTCAACATGGACCATGTGGAACCATCTAATTGAATTGATAACCATCATAAGCTAACAAATTTTATTGCCCAGAGAAGAAGTAAGAAGATAATCCTTGTCCATAAGTTTAGACTAATTTAAACGTAGAGATCTACTATTAAAGAATCTATTTATCTGATTAGGGTCGGTAAGAAAATAGTGAGCAAGAAGATCGACGTCGAAGACGACAAAGGCGAAACCGACCTCTGGGACATAACACGCGAATTCAAGAATGCGGAGAGCGAGGGAGCGGACGCCGAACGTCGTTTGGTCGTCTACAATGCGATCAGAGGCGTGCCACGCGTCGCCCATCAAACCTACGAGATACCGGACGAGGAGGAAGACGTCGACGTCGAATTCGATTTGATTGATACCGATCCGATACCGTTCGGTCAGAATTTCGACGTCGTCGTCAACATCTACAACAATTCGAACCAGGTCCGCAACATCGAAGCGACACTAGCGGCGTGCACTGCCTACTATACGGGCGTTACGGCCGAACATATCAAGCGCGCCGCCGGTAAATTTTCGGTGCGGCCGCGCGAAAAGGAGGTCTTGAAGATACACGTCACGTCGATGGAGTACCTGGGGAAGTTGGTCGATCACGGTATCATCAAGATCTACGCGACGGCGGCGGTACGCGAGACCAATCAGACGTGGAGCGAAGAGGACGACATCATGATGAAGAAGCCGAACTTGAACATACAAACCGAACAGAGGTTCATCATCGGCCAGGAAGGTCAAGCCGATTTTAGGTGAGAAAGTTTGTTTATTTTTTTTGCCCTTCTATACCTGTATTCTTATCGCACAATAATATTTATTTTCGCAGCTTTCGAAATCCGCTAAGTCACCGTCTCACGGGATGCGTTTATTCGGTGGAGGGTCCTGGCCTGCAGAAACCGAAAGTCTCCTATTATCGAGATGTTCAACCGAATGAGATCGTCGATTTTTCTGAGACGTTCTATCCGCATCGTTCCGGCGAAATGAAGATCGTCGCTAACTTTAACTGTAACGAAATGGAGGGCATAAACGGTAGTACGACCGTTTTAGTTCAATAAATAATTGGTCCTCCATACGTACTGATGATATACATTTATATATGTTACTCTACTTTTTAATTTCATTTAATTTCATTTAATTTCAATTAATAGTCATCAAACACGCGTCTTTTTTCATTCATGTTATCCTATAGCTAATATGTCATTACTTTCTAACTACATGTATCAGACATTATTTTGTATCGGCAGTATTTTGTTTTGAATATGTAAAAGGTATTTGTTACGATAAAAAAAAATAAAAAAAAGAATCTGCATACATTTTCCTTTATTTTTTTAAATTAGTTGTGATTGTATATTTCTTGTTGAGGTGATCTGATTTATTCAAATTGAAAAATAATGATTTTATATTCTAGTTTTGAAGCTATAGTTATTAGCTCCATAGTTGTCTTATAGTTTCTGTATGTTACTGCTCCTTCCATTCAAAACAGGCTGATTTCTATTTTTTGTAAGCAGCCTTTGGTGTTAACAGCAGTCCAGTTGCATTTCCGGTATCAACCTACTTATTTTAAATAAAACACCCGGTATGTTTTACGTTTTTGAAAAGGTAGCCAAAGACGAATTGTTACAATCCCGTTAATTGAGTTCATTATTCAGGTATAGACCTGGCCTACGCAGAAATTATCCAAATGATTAGTAAACGAATACAAAAATTTATCCAACAAAGTAGATAGTGTAAAAGTAGAAACTCACTATAAATAAGATAAATAATATTGAATTAGAAGGTGGAAAATTTTTTTTTGTTCAATGTTTGTTTACTCTTCTCCCAGCATACCGATGCGATTTAGAAACGAAATTGGTCGAGTTCTCAAAACTTGTATTCCGCGATTTTGACATCATCAATGTTATAGATAATGTCTAAAATTGCGGAATATAACAGATTAACTTGATTTCGCGTGAATCAACATCGATTTCAACATTTCAAAAATGGGTCAATGTATTTAAAAAATTCAACTTTATCTGTTTTTAATTTGCGTTAAATTGAAATTATATCTTAACTAGCCTGTACACGATGGGAACTCATTGTTATCGACTACAAAATACGAGCATTTTTTATGAAGAACGTCCAGGTCGTCCAAACGAGGTCACCACGTGAAAATGATGAAAAAATGAAACGAAAAAATTCACGATATTGTAATGAATGGTCGGGGATCGAATGTGAGTGAGATCGATGATGCTGTGGGTAAATTAATCATTGGGTGCATAACATTTTTGTAATTCGCTTGATCGTAGTGGAGCTTCCCGCAAGATAATTGGCGCGATTGCTCACAATTTTCCATGACCACGCATATCTGTCAATTTCAAAGGAAGGTTCGGCGATGTTGAAACGCAAACCTAGTGATTTTTGGCGTCGATTTATAACGGATCTGTCATACAACGCCAGCGATCAAAGAACAATCCAAACGGTGGGTTTTTGGTAGCCATTCGGCGCCGAAGAAGGCCAGGTGCTACTTCATCGACTAACAAGATTACAATCACAGTGTTTTGGGATGTACAGAGCATAATCTGTGTTGATTATCTTGAAAAGGGCGAAACGATTAATGGCGAGTTTTATGCCAATCCTTTCGACAATACTATGAAAGAAAAGCGTCGTGCATTTGGCGAAGAAAAGAATTCTGTTTCATCAAGAGGATACACGCGTGCATGAGTTAGGATGCGAATTGCTTCCGCACCCACTCGCCAACCTATTTCCGAATACGAGAAAATGGGTCGACGGAAAAAGATTTGGCTCAAACGATGAAGTGATTGCAGGATTGGAGAAGTATTTTTTGAATGGGACGGAAAATACAGAAAGACCTCAAAGGAGACTATGTTGAACAATAAAATGAATTTTGCACATAAAACGTTGTTTTCTTGTCAATTTTTAAGGGTTTCTCTAAGAGCAGCCGAAACTAATATTTACTTTTTAAAATTGATTGCTACAGATGATTTCAATTGAAAAAAATTGAAAATGTTCAATATAACTGAAATAAGATAAATTATATATAGTGACACTTGATGAAATTCTATCTAAAATAACATAGAAATGAAATATGCAATAAAAAAAATACTATTAAAGAAGTTGACGCCGACGTACGGTACTACCGGAAAACCATCCATCTGGAAGAGATTTTCATCGATTTGAGCATGGGTCAATTGGCTTAAGTCTAAATTTTCAAAAGAAAGCAACAACCCACAATACTTTTAATCAATGGTCTCAATCAAACAACCTTGTATAGTTTATGATATTTGTTGGAATAAGCAGTATTTACTACACTACCCGACAAAAACATAGACGCGGTATCGTTTCTATTTACGAAACAAAGTTTATAGACATTATATAAAATGTAAATGAGGGTTATTAATACTTGTTATGTAAATAGTCCATTTATAGATATTTCTGGGTATTTATTGCTTCATGAGGGGTAATTGAGATTTTCCCAGATCGAAATAGGAATTTTAAATGCGACAAAAATTTAGACTCTGTGCATTTATTATATTAATATAAGCGAAAATGTTTTAATTTGATACTTCTCTTTATATACAGCGGTTGTGCTGGTAAAGTGTACACATTTCACCACGAGAAATTATATTTTATAAAGTGTTTGCAATATGGGTAGAAAAAAGCAATTATCCTTGATAGAAAGGGGTAAAGTTCTAGCCTGGCACCAAGATGGTGTTAGTAAGAAGAAAATTGCTCGTCGGTTACGACGAAGTGATCATTCCGTCAGAAATGACCTAAAAGATCCGGAAAATTACGGCAAACCAAAAGGCCAGGGGTGACCGAAAGCTGTAAGTGAGCGGGACAAACGCATGATACTGCGGTGTGTATCCAATTCTTCTGCGTCGGCGAGAGTTATTGCAAACAGGCGGGGGTACAAACGCACGTGCGTAATGTTCAAAGGATTTTAAAGGCGTCACCGGTAATATCACGGAAGAAAATGTTGAGAAAACCGCCACTTTCGGCGAAACACAAAGAAGCGAGGTTGAGATTTGCCGAAGAATACGTATCCTGGAAGAAACAATGGGAAAAAGTTATATTTTCCGATGAGAAACGTTTTAATTTGGACGGAGCGGATAGGTACTCGCATTATTATCATGATCTGAGAAAGGAACCAAAAGTGAAAATGACCAGACAATTAGGGGGCGGATCTGTGATGATATGCGCAGCGATTGGATTTCGCGATAAAAGTGGGATAGTGTTGGACACGAACAAAATGACATCTGTGACATATAAAGACTTATTGCGTGACAATCTTCTACGTTTTGGAAACCAATGGACCGAGCGCAATTTTGTTTTTCAACAAGATAACGCGCCAATTCATAAAGCAAAATCCATTGCTGAATGGTTTAAAAAATGGTTTAGAAAAAGATTAAAACTTTACAGCGGCCGGCACGGTCACCAGACTTAAACATTATTGAAAACATGTGGGGTGAATTGAGGAGGCCATCAATATTTCACGGTACAAAAACTGAAACCTTCAATAGTGGCTGAATGGCAGAATATCCCTCAAAATTATGTGTTAAATTTGTATAAATCTATTAATAACAGACTATTGGAAGTGATTAAGAACAATGGAGGATCAACGCATTACTGATCGCTCATTTGTTTATTTTTGTTTTACATTTGCAACAGAGCGTCTAAATTTTTGTCGCAGAAATTGTTTAAACATTGGAGTAATAATTTATTATTTAGTTCACATATTACTGGAGGAGATATTCTTAAGTTTATTTTACTTTTATGAATAAAAACTTAATTAGATATCTTGCTAGTTTCGCAAAGAAATGTTGTAACCCTTAAAACCCGTAAAACATCTTACCGCGTCTAAGTTTTTGTCTCGAAGTGTATCAAGGGCCCACATATTATTTTTAATTTTTTTAATTTTGAATGAATGAAATGGAAAGTATGCATTGTTTATATGGACGTATTACTTTAGGCAATAAAGAAAATCATATGTACATATGTTGAAAGAAAAATAAGTGATACCGTAATCCGATATATTTGATTCATCCATATGTACGTGTACATAAATATTTGTATTTCCCATTATGCAATACGATAGCAATACAGTAAGAAACTAGGTAAGTATTAAATGATGAAATACCCCGACATATTAACACGTTACGATGAGAGATAATATCCCCTATTGGATACACGATCTATCGATTTCCTATTAAATCGTTGCGTTGGTCCATTGGAAATCGCAACGCGTGCAATTTGCAGTCCCTCTTCTTATTTCTGCGGAAAATGCGCATTTCCCTTAGAAGCCAGACCATCGGTAAAAACACATAACAATACGTGACTATTATCTTATACTAACCGTTACTGTTGTTCCAGACCTATCGATATTGTTGCAAAAAATAATAATTCCCTGATACCTACGCTATTTGATAAGGGATTCTTCAGAAAGCGTAATTTACGCTTCGTCACCGGAAGCGCGGGTCGCCAATAAAAAGCAATAGCTGCGGTTCGTGTGTTTAAACCGTTTTACGCATTCGCCAAAAGCAGTGTGTGATATCAAAGAATACTATTGCAAGCCTCGTCTCGTTATCAAGTCGAGGTAAAGTGCAGCAGCAGTGAGTTCAAGTGCGGAACAATTGTTATACTTTGTAGAATTTTTGTGATTGTTTCAAAGACAATATGAAAATCAAGAGGATAAAGTCGTGCTTCGCCTGTTGGTCACCGCCGTTGGGAAAAGGTCCTACGGACGGAGAGGATATCAATATTTCCTCTAGGTTCGGGCCTATCCCGAATGAGATCGATGGTAAGTGATTGCAAGATTCGGCTAATCTTTTCCATATTACGTGTGTATTTTCCATGTGCAGACACGGTACATCTTAGCTACGTAGAGGCCATCGATTTCTGCATCGAAGAAAACGGCCAGCTACATCGTACCGATAAATACGAACATATGCAAAGAAAAGAGAATCCACAGCTGATTGTTCGAAGAGGAGACGAATTTCAGCTTCGCATCGCGTTGAAGCAAATGTACGATAAGGACAGGGACGTGATGACATTTTTATTCAAATGCAGAGGTAGAACATTTTCACTAAACGCTTACTAATTTTACATTAGCGCATTATTATTATTATTATTAACTATATATTCGTTTTAACAGATCGAAGAGTACCGAATTACAGCCACGGTACATTAATCGGGGTCCCGTTAACCGAAAAACCACAAAACGCCTATTCTTGGAGCGTCGTCTTGGAAGAAGTCACCAAAAACAGTATCACCGTGAAAGTTAGACCGGCCCCGACGTGTATAGTAGGCGTTTGGGACTTAGAAATCGATATCCAAACAATCGAAAGACACACCTTCCAATCACCCAATCCCATCTACATAATTTACAATCCATGGTGTATTAACGACGAAGTCTATATGGAATCGGAAGAGTGGAAAGATGAATCCGTCTTAAACAGCGACGGTTTGATATGGAGAGGATCGCCGAATTATCCTACGCTTTGGAAGTACGCCCAATTTGAAAGGGACATCTTAGATTGCGCATTGTATCTGATAACGAACATCGGCGGTCTATCCGGACATTTGAGATCGGATCTGGTCGCAGTGACGAGAGCCTTATCTGCGGCCGTCAACGTTAATGATGATTCCGGCGTTGTGTTTGGAAATTGGAGTAATGATTATTCCGGAGGAAAAGCGCCTAGTTATTGGACGGGAAGCAAGGATATACTGCAAGAGTATTACAAGACTAAAAAACCCGTACGTTACGGACAATGTTGGGTATTCGCTGGAGTTTTAACTTCAGGTAAACTATATTGGTTGACTTCGCAATCAGCGATAATAAAGTTATCTCTTTTTAGTTTGTAGAGCTTTAGGATTGCCTTCGAGGGTGATTACCAATTTTGCATCAGCGCATGATTCTAACGGCTCCATAACAGTCGATTACCTCGTAGACAAAACCGGTAAAATAATCGACGAATACGACTCCATATGGAACTTCCACGTATGGTCGGAAATTTGGATGAAAAGGGCAGACCTTGGAGAAGCTTACGACGGTTGGCAAGTGATTGACGCGACACCGCAGGAGCCCAGTAATGGAATGTTTAGATGCGGACCCGCTTCGGTAGCGGCTTGTAAACAAGGCGATATAACGAAACCTTACGACCTACCGTTTTTGTTTTCGGAAGTAAACGCTGACAGAGTAAGTATTGTTTAGCAACTTTTAAAAGTTACACATTCCTATTGAAAATTTCGAAATATCCTGTATTTATGGCCTTTTTGGATTTTTTTTAAAGGTATATTGGTTGTACGATGAAAAAACGGACGTTTGGAAACTTCTGCGGAAAGAAACGAATTCCATAGGTAGAAATATCAGCACGAAGTCAGCGGGAGAATTTTCCCGTTTGGATGTAACCGATACCTATAAATATCCAGAAAATAGTAGAGCCGAAAGAGCAGTTTATCTGAAAGCCATGCGCCAACTGGACCACGAGTTTTCCCGGCTTTATTTGAACGAAAATTTCGATGACGTCATGTTCACATTCGAATACCTTGATGACATCATCATTGGACAGAATTTCACCGTAGCGCTGAAGATCGAAAATCGAAATGCGGAGAAGGACCATGAAATTAGCGCAGTGTTGAGGGTGGACGTAGTGAAATACACCGGAAAGTATTTAGCAGCAGTTAAGTCCCATTCGCAAACGGTTTCGGTGAGAAAAAGCGATTCTTCCAAGCTAGAATTGAACATTTCATACGACGACTACAGCAAAATACTTGAAGACAATTGCGTCTTTATAATTTCGTGCTTAGCGCAGGTGAAGGGTACGAATTATCAATACTACGATAGGGACGATTTCAGAATAGTGAAGCCGGGCGTTGATATCAACATGAAAGCGGCTACGGTGAAAGGACAAGAAGTAAGCGCTAAGGTTAAAATCACGAATCCACTACCAGTGTCGATAAAGAAAGGAAGGTTCGTTATCGACGCCCCCGGTTTCGATAAGCAGATCACCATTTATGTCAAAGACAAAATTTTGCCCGGACAGGCGGCGGTCGAAGAGTTCAAATTCGTTCCTGAGCAGCTTGGTAGGCAGACAATAGCGGCGAAATTTATGTCCAATGAACTCCATGACTTGAATGGTTTCTATTATTTCGTAGTTAGTGAATAGTTCCATATCAAATGCTTCTACCTATTTGAAAAGACATTTAAACTTGTTGCGTGTAAGCTAGATATAAGTTTGTAGCGTAAATAATATTTATATTTTGTATTTATTCTATTTGACTGAAAATTTATTTATTTATTATATTTATATGAAATATGTAACAAAAGACTGCTATTTTTATATATGCTTTGATATTAAGAAATAAATGATGCTATTCGATATATACTTCTAATTTTATTCTTTTCTCCTGTTTCGTTCGTCTTGAGCAAAATTCATTGTGAGTCACTTAAATCTTTTCCAAAATTTAAGCAAGAATTTTAAGCAGACTTAGAAAGAAATGTGAAATTGCAGATGGAAACAAATCACTGTGAATAATTTGGAAAGATGCTTTATTATCTTACAAATATATGCATAAAGTACGATAATTTCATTAGAATTCCAGCAAACCATCTCAAAAGAAGACGAGATCTTCGGAGAAGGCGCCACACAGACGGAACTCGTTCTTCGACAGCACGGCGCGTAGAAATTGTGGACTTTTCGCGGAATAGAGCGCCGGTCGGCAAGCCGTAATACGCATAACGAACTCGCGTTCAGCAGGCGACGGGAATATCGTGTTGCTGGAAGATTCTTCGACGGCCTCCATCGTCATCAGATTGGCCGCCTTTTGCGCATCCGAGAACATCGTCAGGAGAGCGGCGCCGGTTTTCGAGCGCGACGTTTCCGCGATTTCCTTTTCCGTCCCAGCGGTGAGCTCCTCGACGAAACCGGTCAACGTTTCGTCGGATTCGCCGGAAGGATTGAATTTGTAGAGGAGCGAATTGATCTGCGAGATGGATAACTCTAACGCGCTCACCTCTTGCATTAGCGATTCGTAACGACGTTTCGAAAAAAAAACGTCACCATCGCGGGAAATCCTTTCGCCCGCTTTGATGATTTGTCGCAGCGCATCGCCACCGTCGGATTTTTCTATCAATCCTAATTGGTCGCATTCTTCCGCTAATCGACGGGTTGCCACGTGGCACAAGACCGGGAATATCAGTTCCGCGATCTGCGCTAGGTTGCGCGAATCCAGGAAATGTAATACTTTCTCCGCTTCGCGAGTGTCATCAAACAACCGTTTCTGCCGATTCGCCGGAACGGGCTTCGCAGAATCCCACATCTCCACCCACGTATTATCCGATATCAGCATTCTCGAGCTTAGATGACCTTTCTTTTGACCCCATTCATCCTCTTCGTCGCTGTCCTCTATCCAATCCCTTGGCGAATACCATCTAATGAAATCCTCCAAGATCGAGCCCGGATTCGCCGCCTTAAACGACTCCATATCCGAAAGCAGCGAGGCGCTCATCATCCTTGCGCGCAATTCGGAACCTTGCGCGTCCGAACCTAACTTCAGCAGAACGTTTGCGTCCTCTTCCAGCTGGTCCTCGGTCTTCGGAACGGGTTCTTGCGTCACCGGAATATAAAGCGG
>LR736864.1:10124465-10228322 GCA_902654985.2 Oryctes borbonicus | reverse complement strand
AAAAAACATGAAAAGGTTACAGAAACAAACGAAACTAAAAACAAAATGCAATTTTATTGTATGTACAGGTAAAAAAGACAAAAATAAATAAATAAAAAGTTATTCTGGCCTAATATAACGTACTGAACATTATATTTTTTTTTCATCGAGAAGACCTCCTTTGCTGTTAATCACCGCTCGAACTATTCTAGGCATTCTTTCGATAAGTTTTGTTAAAACGGATTGTGGAATATTAATCCATTCATGTTGCAGAATATTCCGTAAATGTTCTTGTGAAGTTGGGCATATTTTTCGGATCCTCCTGTCCAGTTCATCCCACAACAACTCTGTAGGGTTCAAATCTGGGCTTTGTGGGGGCCATGTCATTACTTTCAGGGTGTGCTGTTCTTCTTGCTCCTTTAGATAGTTCTTACACACTAACGCAGAGTGTTCTGGGTCGTTGTCATGCATGAATGTAAAGTTACGGCCTACTATACGCAATCCTGATGGTACCGCATGATTCTGGAGTATTGCAAAATAATTTTCCTTCCTCGTTACACCCTGCACTCTGCATAAATCTCCGCATCCCAGCAAAGGAGAAATATCCCCACACTAACACAGAACTACGCCCTTGCTTCATTGTAGGCACAATGCAGTTCGGGGTCACTTTTCGGTTTTAGATCTTCGGACATAAACTCGTCGATTTTGCCCAAAAACCTCAAACTTTGACTCGTCACTCCAAAGCACGTGTTTCCAATCATCTAACGACCAATCTAGATGAGAACGGGCCCACTGTAGCCGTTTTGCTCTGTTGCCCCGACGTAATGAGGGTTTTCGAATGGCAATGCGCCCATGAAGGTCCACTTGTTGAAGACGACGTTTTACCGTACTCGCCCAAACTTCTTTTTCACGGCCGCGATTGACTTCGGTTGCTATTTGTGGCGCTGTTAATTTTCTATTGCGTTTGCTTAATAATACAATTCTCAAATCTTCAGCTTTTGTTGTTTTCCTAGATGCTCCGGGACGAACACAATTTTCTATAGTTCCAGTTGTCCGATATCGCTTTATGATGTCATTTACTGTTGAACTTCTCATATTTATTTTTTCAGCAATTTGTCGCCCCGAATATCCTTCTTCAAACAGCGTAATAATGTGTGAACGTTTTTCTACACTGGTAGGCTTGCCACGTGCCATTTTGAAGTAAATTTTCTTAAAACTTTCGCGCAAAAACGACAGACGCACACCAACATACGTTCAACAGTAAAACGAAGCAAATTTAGATCTTTACGCCGGTGATAAATAAACAAGAATGATGCTGCGGTATATTTCCTAAATGTATTGTTCGTTAATAATCCCCAAACGACCCGTTTCAAAAGATCGGTACTTCCGAGAAATTCTTGGAATGATAATAAAAGGGACTTTATTGTGGTTGTCGCAATATTTCTACTTTACATAATAATTTATGGCTTTAATCCCTTAGAAAGGAGTGTATGCTTAACATTTTTCTAATTTTATGTATTAATAATTGCATACAGTGTGATATAATAGATTTTTATTGTATGACCGAACTTCACTGAACGGCAGTGTACATGTATACCACATTGTGTAAGCATAGAACACGGAGAGAAAACAAAAAATCTTCTCTACAGTATAGAAAACCATGCATTCCAGTGTCTCGTAACTATTAATGCAAAGTACACGTCGGAATAAATATATGCAAGGAAACGTCACGATCTTATTTGTTTTTAACGCGTCCCTACAGCTCCCTTCTTTTCATATTAAATAATACATGCAGAATTTTTTTTTGGAGATTCAAATCGATCAAAGCCAGTAGCACCATCCCAAACGATGACATTGTAGCTGGAGTGGGGTGTAACCGAAGGCATAATATAGATATCCAGAAAGTGTTTTATGTTAACATCCCTTTTCATTTAACAACACTCAATACGGTTTACTCAATGCATTGCAGACATGATGAAGTTACTCTGACTACGTCGAATCGGCGTTAAATACAGCAATTTAGCAAAATTTTGGAGGTCAATTATAGTATCTTCAACGGAGATAGCTACTTGGTATATTCTCATTCTGTGTGGCTGTAAACCACGATCAATTTATCCATTTTACGCCAATGCACGAACTCGTGGAATGACGCATTAAGCTTCAGTTTTAGTTCTTCAGCAGTATTAGCAGTTACAAGAAATATCGTGTTATCTGTATATAACATCACTTTTCCCAGCAAGTACATATTTTGTCAGATCAAACATCAACATCCGTACCTAATATCATTTTATATAGAAATCTTTATTTTTTATAATTCCTAAATGTTTTGTTTGTTTGTTGCAGGACCAACAATGAAGAGGAGAAAGACGATCCTTAGCAGTAGCCTAGGGTTTCTACTGCAACTATCGTTGCTACTAACATTAACCCAACGTTCGACGTACGCTCAATGTCCATGGCAAAGGGACGTCGTCGAACTGCAATCAGCCTGTCTCTGCTCGTACAACGTCGGACGCGAACTGTCCGTCCAATGCGACATCGTCAACTGGTCGACGTTGATCGGTGCGTTGCAAAAATATGCGAACGAGGCGACGCTAGATCTTCTCTACGTAAACAATTCGACGGTCGGCGCGTTGCGAAACGCAGCTTTCTCCCAGTTGCGAGTACGCAGCGTTCAATTGTCTGGATGCCGTATCAGATCGGTGTCCGCCGACGCCTTCTCCGGCCAGGAACGCCACCTGAAAAACTTAAATCTACAAGATAACGATCTTACCGAGATCCCGGTCGAGAGTCTCCGCGGATTGGAGAACCTGCAGCTGCTCGATCTAACGCATAATCGGATTCGCGAGGTGCCCGATGACGCGTTCGTTACGCTTAACAAATTGACAACGTTGAAATTATCCGAAAACAATATTACGTTGCATCCGAATGCGTTGAACGGTCTCGATGCTTGTTTAAAAAACTTGAACCTAAGAGGGACGCGTCAGAAAGATGTGCCGGTTGCAATTAGGGGATTGAAGACGCTCGCGTTCTTAGACTTGTCGCAAAATAGCATCAAGGAATTACCCGGTGCGGGCGCGTTGAAGATTTTCGAAAATTTAGATTCTTTAACGGCGTTGAATCTCGAAAGGAATGTTATTCAGAAACTAGAAGAGAACGCGTTCTTCGGTATTCGCAATACTTTAACATCGCTAAGTTTAATGACTAATTTAATTCCGGATTTTCCGACGAAAGCAATTCGATCTTTGGTGGAATTACGCGTGTTGGATATCGGTTATAATCTCCTAACCGATCTACCACCCGACGCTTTCGAAGGTAACCCGTCCATTACGCTGCTGGCGCTAGATGGTAATCCACTTCCGACGATACCCTTTGCCGCATTAGCACACCTAAATAGCACCTTACGCGGACTGAGTTTAGGCGGACGCTTCTTGCACTGCGACTGCCGATTATCGTGGGTAATCGATTGGATACGAACGAAGGATTTACAAGTCACCAGCCGCGAGAAGAATCCCCAATTCTGCGGTAGCCCGCCGAAGTTCAGGGACAGAGGATTCTACAGCATCCAACCAGAGGAATTGACATGCACGAACGAAGGTATCGGCGTCGCGACACCTATCGTTGAAGAAACAGATGATGTACCACCAAACGTGTTTAAAACAACGTCCACCACTACAAGACTACCGTCTTCTTCTCCTTCAACAACGCGAAGCACGACGAAGAAAATCATCACTACAACCTCAACGACACCAACAACAACCTCAAGAACCACAACAACAACAACAACAACAACAACAGCGCGTGTCATCACAACACCGACCTCTACAACCACTGTAGAAGCAACCACTGTAACGAATCCCACTGGGAAATCAACGAAACCAACAAGAAGCTCCGTTCCGCCTTGGAGAGCCCAATCCAACTATCGACCATCCTTGGTGTCGGGATTCGCAAGACCTAAAGGCGCCGAAGAAGTCAACGAGGTGATGGTGAAGGACGCGTATAGACAGGATAATTCCGTGGTGATCAAGTGGAACTCAGAGATCGCGAATATCCTTGGATTCCGTGTCGTCTATCGTCTGTTCGGTGATAAAAGCTTCAAGCAAGGACCTCCATTGGAAGCTAGCGAGCGAGAATTCCGGATTAAGAATGTTCCCTCGCAGGTAACGAGTTTAATCTTAACATTGTTTCATTCACATGTAGAGTGAGCAAAAATTCTGAAGGCGGCGCTCTAACATCTAGAGTACAGAGAAAATGTTAGGACAGCAACCTTTGTATTTTTGAAATAAGAACAATTTATTTTAAAAATTACAACGCGTTTATTTAATCCAACAAAATATATAGTTGTCTTAACAAAAGATAGTGTAGCTGTCACATATTTTAGACAGACATCCTTTATATCATGCATAATCTCGGTATGGTGACGTATGCAAAACCTTAACTGCTAGTTTCCTTTTAGTTTTATCTACAAGCAATTATTCCAATCTAAAACTTCAACACATAGATGCATAAGGAAACCCGCTTGCATTATTTAAATAACTGATCTAGAGGTCTCATAAACAGTTTAGATCAAAACAGGAAGACAAGGGAAACGCAACGCATGCAATTTTTCTTTAATTTACTTAATCATATTCTAGAGCGCCTAATATGACTAGCGGTAAGTAAGCCTACTCTCTCTTAACATTGTTGTTTCCTTTGGTACTTTTTAACTTTCGTATCGAGATTTCTAAACGCGTTCTTGTTTCTGCTTCTAGACTTTTTTCCAGCCTACTTCCTAGGAAACGATTTGCTATTATTAATGCCTTTTTGCAGAAAAAGGTTTTCCTAATCATTTTTCTTACTCTTCGTCAGGCTTTGCAATTATTTTTAATAAAACAAACGCTTTTGCAGTTTTTTTAAATTTTTTATTTAGTTAGAGACGCCTTTTTCAATTTTTTTTTTGTTGATAATAATTATAATTACAATATTTTTAATTCTTATATATTCGTGTTTCTCGGAATAGGAATGTATGGTGGTTTGTGTCGTTTCATTGGAAGACACGAACGTCACGCCAGAAACCGTTCCGTATTCACAATGCCGCGAGGTTCGTACGGTGACTTCCGCCTCATCGAACATGGACAAGATCACGATCGCGGCGAGCGCCGCCATCTGCGGCACCATCGTCGTCGCGGTGATCATCTTCATCGTGGCGTCGCGACGGCGTTCGCAGAAATTACGCGAACTACACCACCAGCAGAAGATCGTCGGATTGAAGAACGGCATGCCGCCGATGGCGGGCCTTCCGGTCAATTGTTGCGCCACGGCGAGCCCAGGTGGTCCGCTGTCATCGCTGCCTACGATCAGTGCTTTCAATAATAGCAAAGTAAGATACAAGGCCTCAGAGAACTTCGTTTATTTGACTCATTCTTCGCCTTTTTTCCTTGCAGGATTGGGACCAGATCTCCGGCTATAGCACGCACAGTACGCAGCGCCCGAGAATGTACGCGCTGGATCAGCCGTCTTCGTTGCAGGACGATTTGCGCTCGCATTTCAGCTCAAAAGGTAACAAAGCACGCTCGATCGCTGACGGTCAATCACAGCACAGCTTCTCGAACCATTCGGGAAGGTACACGACGTCTAACGTTTTCCCAAATAACATGCTGGCATCTAGGCAAGGTATGACACCGTAACACTCGCCTCGTTTTAACCCTCAATCAACCATTGGCATATTCGTCCCTTTTACACATGCAAACCCATTAAATAAACACTGAATGATAATATCAAGCATCTTTGCTTTGCACGAATATACTTAACCTTTGATGTGTGTGACTAACTTATTAGTCTATCTCAAAAATAGGGAAAAATTATGATGTAAAATTGAAAAATGTAATAATATACAGAATATTCCATTTAAAATGAGCAAATTTGTTAATGCCTAACCGGAAGAAAAATATTTTAGACGATTTGGGTCTAATTTAAACCACCTGTTTGTATTTTTTTTTTTTTTTTTTTTTTTGAGATAAACTTTTTAGATTTTTTTCAACAGAAATCATAAACTATTTAGCCCCTTTTCGTTTGGTAAAAAAAAAAAAGATCCGAAACTGTTTTCTGACCGATTTCAAGATATTTAATTGACTCTGACTAGTTTGTAATTTTTGCTGGAGCAAAGCTTATGCAACTGCAGAAAATTTTTTGTTTGTAAAATATGATCAAAATAAGGGAATTAGTAAACCTTTCCCATAAAAAAGATCTAAATTTCTAATCGTTTTTGGACGAATCGTATTATCCCTTTATATTTTTCTTAGATTTACGTCAATCACGACAGTCGCTCGCCATGCAATCGGATCGCATGCTAAGAGTAGCGCCACCACAATACGGCGGCCCACCGCAATCGGTGACGTCGTCAACGAGACGTTCCCGGCCGAGATCCCGGTCAAGAGATCGTCACCGACCCGGCAGTCGATATAGTTTGGCCGGATCGACGCACACGCTCAACAATTACTGCGATAACTCCGACAATTGGACGGATCACGATATGGAGATCTACATGGCGAGAAATCCAACCACTAGAAACGGCCTAGTACCATTATAAGTACCTCATATTGGTTTGAGATAGGAAAGGCGATCCCAAAAGACGAACAAGCAAGCGGGTGTATTATAAAATCTACGAAAAAGGTTACGAAAATGTGAATAGGAGCTTTTTTTCCAATGTTAATTAGGAAAGAGAGGAAGAAAAAAAATAAAGCACGAACACAATCTTAGTTGTTTAGTGTCTGTGAACGCAATCGATGATGTGCAATGTGTGTTAAATATAATGTATATTGTATTTTTTTATAGCACTTATATGTAAATAATATATATTTAAAGATTTAGAATAAATAAATTAATATTTATAAAGGAGAATTCGTGATTTTCCGGTAAATATAAAGTTACTTTGAAATATACCCTGTACGCCAGTACTATCAACATGTGCAACAAGGAAATATATTAAACAACACATAAGTATCAGCAACCTCCGCACCACACAAGTTTAATTTATTATATAGTAATATAATAAATAATCCGGGACGGCCGTTTCGAGGACACGAATGGTCCTCATCCTAAACCGAAAATGGGAGAAAGGTCGGGTATTTATAAAATTGAATGTAGTCACTGTAATAAAGCCTATATTGGTCAAACGAAAAAAGCGATAGAAATTAGATTCAAAGAACATATAAGAAATTATCGCTACGGCAGATTGGACGCGTCGAGTGTGGCACAACATATAAATGAAACCGGGATTAGTATTAAATTAGAAGACTTAAAATTGATTAAAAACGTAACGTCGCCGCGAGAATTAGATGCGTACAAGACAGTTTACATAAAAAGTAATAAAAATCTGATGAACAGAGAAAACGGACCGTTGTCGTACTCTGTCCTTTTTGACCTTTTGCAGTAGGCTGGCACTTGTTTATATTTTGGGTTATAAAAGAGATCTTCCCCTCTATCTGGCCGTATTTTTCGCATGTCGTAGTTTAAGACGAGGTAGAGGGTAGAATAGGCACTTGTAAAACAATATTTCTTCTCGGAAGAAGGGATAGTTCATGCATGTTATTTTCTGTACGTCGTAGCTTCAAGGCGTGCAGGAGGTAGAAATAGGCACTTGTAAAGAATATCTGTTCTAAGAAGTAGGGATAGTACATGCATGTTTAGTTTTAGAAAAAGTTTTTTCCTCACATCATTCGGTCGCCGGTTGATGATGAGGACCATTCGTGTCCTCGAAACGGCCGTCCCGGACTATTTATTATATTACTATATAATAAATTAAACTTGTGTGGTGCGGAGGGTGCCGATACTTATGTGTTGTTTACCATACTACGCCACAGTCCTTGCTATCATTATTAAGGAAATATATGATTTAGGGTTGCCACTTTCGAGCTATGTCGTATGATTGTGTATCTTAGACTTTAACGCAAACTGGCAAAATGAAAATAATCATCAAAAACATTACACTTACCCAGGAATAACGTAGCTTTTCTCCCATCGATAGCGCATTTCTTGGGCAAATTCGTACCATAAATGCGCTAATGCCTTGGTTCCGCCAAGGGTTTCCGTTGCTTGGGCCAAAACGATTGATAATCGCCATACCAAGCAGTCATGACCGCAAGTTTTATATCCTCGAAAAAGATGATTGAAATTTTTATTATCCTGTTAAAAAAAAAAAAAAGCAATATTTATTAAACATATAAAATACAAATTCTTATCACGATAGCGCCATCTATACATGTAAAGCAAAAATACAACACTGCAAACTATCAATGTTGTAGGAAATTCACGTACAGATAGCGCCACAAGAGCACCAAATCATTCAAAAAATTTACACTTACAGACGTTTGATTTTGATTCTTGACCTTATCCACGTGAAATTTCTCGCTATAAGGAAATTGTGGTTGATTTTCAGCATCCGGAAATAGGAAGTAGATCAGCGGTTCCAAACTCTCTTCGGGAATTGGTGCGATACTTTTTCTATTCTTATGAGCAGAAGTTGGTCTCGTTGCTCTCTTCAACACTGATGAAATTGAAGGAATGTGCGGTTCGGTTAAGAGATCTAAAGGATTGCTGTCTGTTGTATTGTTGAGAGGAGTAGCAAAATCGCCCAGTACATCATAAACGGTCAGGTTGATATGTAGTAGTTGAATAAATTCTGTTAAACAATCGGCTAATAAGCATATCGGCTGATCGGCCATTCTAATTAAAGTACTCCACTGTGGTGCTTGTATTGGATCTAAATCTGAATAGATTTCCGAATCTACTATCAAATGATCTGGCAGCTGCGACCATGTAGCTTTTAATACGATGCAAGAAATAGGGTCGTACGATACTCCAAATGGTAAAATTGTTAGGGAACTTGCATCGAAACTATAAGTTTCCACATCAGGTAGTTCCTGTTTCCAAATATATTTTCCGAAATCTGTTAGATGATATGTCAACTGAACTGATACAATTATTGGATCTAATGGCGTAGGTGACATTATTTTAGTTTTAAATAAATCCAGCAAACCGCTAAGATATCTACAGTGCTGTGGACATTTCGCCAAGTGAATCATGTCATAATTTGTGCGAATTCCATTGCCTTCGTAAACACCTAAATATAACCTTTGCCACTTTTCTCTAATCTGTACAAATATGGGAACTTCACATTGTGTATTTGCTATTGCAATTGTTATGGAACTAAGCAGTATTTTGATTCGGCTAGGCGATACAATAACAGAATTATCACGTAAGCATAGTACAATGTATTCTTTTAAGCCATACCAAGTAGTTATACATTTATCCACATTAGAATTATCACCGTCATCCAATACAAAATCAAAATCCGTATCGATAGGATTTTTAGATTTCTTGTCATCATCTACTTCGTCCTCGTCAGTTTCATATTGTGTAGGAATAATAGATTTATGCTTGTACAAACTCAATTGAAAGTTAATATCGGCAAATATAATACTTTCACTTTTACACAACCATTGCCCTTGGTATTGCAGTTCTTTATCTGCGCCTTTGGATTCATCAATTTTCCATTCGCGAATAACTTCCTCGATACGGGATATAAAAATTTCCCATTCCGACGCCGTTGTAAAGTCTTGATGGTAAAATTCGGCTTCGTCGATTTCTTCGTTCATTTCTACCTTTTTATTTACATGAATATAAAGAGGTTAACAATACACAGCTGTTTTTGACAAGTTACTCTACCGTTTTTTATAGGAACTTTCTTTCTTATTTTACTAGTGACCTCTTCTGGTAGGTTGATCAACTATAAGGCATTCAACAGCAAAATAAAATGATGGAATAAAATTACATGTAGCCGAGTTGGTTTTCGTTTTTAATTAAAACACACTTTTTCTTACAAACTAGTTCTTTATTATTTTTATCAATCCGTTACCTTCACTCTTTATACCGCCGTCTTTCCAACCTCACCTGGTCGGTAAGTTAGGGAAGCATATCAATACATTTGCGCGGTGAATTTGAAATTATTCACCACATACAATAAATTATAAACTAATAAAAATAATGACGAATAAAACAAATTTTGCGTGGTATATTTTATTGAATAAATTATTTTAAAATAATTTCATCAAGCTATAAGAAGCGACATCTATACAAAATTATTTAAGATGTAGTATAATGCATTCGAGTCTCAAGCTATAAGATGGTGCTATAAGTACTATGAAGCTAAATTTGAAATCTGATCTTTTAATCTAATTTTTCGGATATCTGGTAACCATCCAGACGCCTGAGTGCCCAATGAAAGAAACCCAAAATAAAAAACGAAAAGGTTAATGGAACAATTCCCGCTTGAATCCATGCCCATAAACTGTAAAAATGAAACGTATTTGTACTAATTAGTAACAAGCGAAATGAACATTTCCAGGGTATAGAGCGAAGACCTGTTAAATGTAAAAAAAAATCGGAAAAACTAGCGTATTTGTGCGAAATATTTGGTCCCTGCAAGGCAATAATATGCACATTTTCAAATTTTCGGAGGAGGTACGACGTTTAGGAAAAAGCTGCAGTTGAGGATAAGAAAATGCAATGAGGATGGCGATCAATATTGTTCTCTTGAATTGCACTAATACGGGACCTCTATTAATCTCGTTGTTTCACAAGACTTGCTGTCTCACCTCCCAAAGATCACAGGCTAGTTTGCAAGATACTTTGAGGAAGACAATGTCGAAAAATTTCTGCCGATTCAAGATCCTTTCCGTGCTCAAGCTTCACCAGAATTCACTTCACAGGAGGAAGAGAATCTAGTTGAGCTCCGAATGAAACGTATATACGTTGTATTTGTATTAATTAGTAAAAAGGGAAAGGAACGTTTCCAGGGTATAGAGCGAAGACCTGTTAAATGTAAAAAAAATCAGAAAAAATAGCGTATTTGTGCGAAATATTTGACCTTCAATCTGTCTGCAAGGCAATAATACGCACATTTTGAAATTTTCGGAGGAGGTGCGATGTTTAGGAAAAAGCTGCAGTTGAGGATAAGAAAATGCAATGAGGATGGCGATCAATATTGTTCTCTTGATGCACTAATACGGGACCTCTATTAATCTCGTTGTTTCACAAGACTTGCTGTCTCACCTCCCAAAGATCACAGGCTAGTTTGCAATATCCTCTTCGTGTCCAAGCTTCACCAGAATTCACTTCGCAGGAGGAAGAGGCTCCAATGAAGCGTATATACATTGTATTTGTATTAATTAGTAAAAAGAAAATGAATATTTCCAAGGTATAGAAGGAAAACCGGTTAAGTGCTAAAAAATTAGATATCTTATTGTACATTCTCACTCTTCTTGTACGTAAACGTTGATAAGTGGTTTTCGAACTCAAAGTAACTGAAATCAGCATCTTCGTCAAATCTTTAACCGCGTTTAGTTCAGAACTATCATTTTTTCATTTATCGGGTTCTCACTCTATACCTTTGATTTGGTAATAAACATATTATTTTATTTGTTATCCTTATTTTTTTTTATCTTGTTCGTTGTGTCATTATTTGTTAAAGACACTTGCACGTTCGTACGTATGTACGAAAAATCTCTACAGCTTAAAATGAGCCGATGGTGAATAGGACAGACAAAACATTTTGATCACAGATAACGTAACAATTATTTATGTCACAAGGGACTGCAAGGGACGTAAGTGTAGTTTTGCACTCGAGGATGTGATCCGAGACTGTATTATTACTTCACATCCTATGTAAAGGGTACATAAACCGCAAATCGCATTTATATCCAGGGCAAAAACGTAATCGATAGTAGGAAATAGTTATTTATGTTACAAGAGGGACCTAAGTGCAGTTTTACGGTCGAGGATTTTGCTTGCAGATTGAGGTGACAGCAAGGTTTCTTACTACCGGCGCAAAATTTTGAAAAAAACAGCATTTTATTGAAATATTTGATATTTGCTTATACACTTACACGTTTGTCAAAGTTGTCTATCTGCTGTATTAATGTAATTATTATTTTACATCTCTCTTGAGGTAAATAATGCGTAAATCGTACTATCAGGGCGGCAATGAGTGTGAATAAGTGAGTTACGTCGCTGGTGGTTGAAAAACACAACAAAAAAAGCAATAAAAAGGAGATTGCTTTTTTTCCGCAAAATTATAAGTACTACATTCACATGAAATCTATCAAATAAATAATGTTAAACGACTCATCAGTGGAATTTTAAATCTTCTCTTCTAGAGAACGAGATTGCCCATATGTCGCTATTGGGAAGTTTGATTTAAATGATGAAGACGTACAATATTGATTTTACTTACCCGTAACTGTGGTCAGATACGAAAAAGGGCTTCGCCATTGGAATTAATCCGGATTCTGTAATTTCAACCGGTTGCAATGGTTTGTCAGCAACATCAGTTTTAAGATGTTCTATTTTATGAACGATAGCTTCTCCATAAACCACCTGTTAAGCTTTCTTTTGTTATTTTTGAACATACGATAAGATAAGATTACCTTTCCGAATACAACATGATGATCATCTAACCAAGACGTGGCGATGGTCGTTATGAAGAATTGACATCCGTTGCTGTCCGGACCTGCACAATAATTGTTTATTGACATTCGTATAAGAATAATATCGTATGTAATTACCGTAATTCGCCATACCGATGTAACTCGATCCGGTGTGCTTAACGTTGAAATTTTCATCTTCGAAATGGTCGCCGTAAATGCTAATTGAACCGGAACCGTTATTGAACAATATATCGCCTCCTACAAAAATGCACTTTCGCTCGCTACGCTCTCTCTTCCATTCATCGGAAATGATTTATAGGCCTCACCTTGTATCATAAATCTCTGTATGACCCTATGGAATGTGCTTCCCGTGTAATTTCGTCCTTCGATACCCTCCGTCGCAAGCGTTTTGAAATTTTTAACCGTTCTTGGAACGACATCGCCGAAGAGACCGATAACAATACGACCTACGTGTTTCTTGTTTATCGCTATATGGAAATACACCTGGTCGGTGACTTTATGTTCTTGACACTTGATAAAAAAAAATCTTTAAACTTGTACGTTATGATTATTTGCGTCTTGGCTTACCAGAAAAATGGGAAGGAACAATACTAACACCGATACTTGCCATCCGCTCTTCATACTTCTATAGTACTATTTCTTGAAGGTATTGACGTTATGAACTTTTTTTTTTACTAAATCCGTACGCATAGCTTCAATTGTGCCGGAATAATTCAATTAGGATCTTCTAACGATGTCCTACTATCTTGCTTGCACTAATTTAATTAAAAGCAGCCTATATTTATGAATATCGGTGACTATATTGTAGTTCTGAATTTTATTCTTAGCGCAAAGTTTCATGCTAGCAGGTATACTGACTAATTGTTGATTCTTTATGGTTGGACCGAGGACATGGGGGCCTTTCCCAGTAGATATTTTAAAAATTCCCCAACAATTTAAGTTGACGATAATTTTTTTGGTAATGTTTGATACAACACACATATCCGTCCGTAATTCTCAAAGTTCAACGTAAGTACTCAAAGTTTTGTGACGTAAATTAAAAAAATGCGCTGTTCTATTTGACGAATTTTTAAAGCTTCCTTTTTGGTGGAGTCGACGATATATTTTCTCACTTAACAAGCTATTGCTACAGTTTTTTACAATTATGGCAGAGTGAAATAGCACAAAATGCATTAAACATAAGCAATATTCGCGTAAGAAATTCATTGTTTGCAGTGTTCTATAAGTTGTGGCATTATTTTGTTGGGAGTGTCCATCTCTTGGGGTTCGTCATCATGCAACTGGCTTAGAAAAAGTGCTGCTAATGCAGCTACTCATGATATTGGTAGAATCACTCACGGCAAAAAGCAATGTGAGAAGACAGAACGTTAATCAACGGACGGTTTCTGCCTAGTCGCCATCATCAGGGTTCTCTAACCATATCGCTGTTTGCCTCTCAGTCTATATCATCCTCCTTCAAAAACGACCAACCAGATGTAGAAGGAGAGACACGCGCCTGCCGTCTGCCAAGCAACGACAAAAAGCGGGTACAGTTCCCCCAACTCACTCCTGAGCAGTTTTTCGACTAAATACGACCCCACACGTGAGTGCTCTGGGTAGCTGCTCATGCAAATAATTCCTTAGGCTTACTACAATGTATAAAACCACAGGATTTGATGGCTTAGAATAGACAGCAATAAATTATTACGATATCTTTTCAGATTTACCATTTCATGAAAAAATAACTCTTTTTCGCCAAGCTGCTATCCAAACACTAACCTTTTCAGAATGCGATGGTTTCTTGTATCATGCCATAAGAGTTTCCACTGGATCGTCTGTTAATACACGGTGGAACCAAGCTTCGTCTGAGAAGATCTGTCAAGGATATTATTATCATTCATGTAATTTTCAAGCCAATTGCAAGCACTCAAGCTCAGCGTGAGCTCTCAGTGAGAATGCACTACGCGATCACTGAGCTTGAGTTCTTGCATAAAACGGATATGGATATTTCTTTGAGATCTTCTCTAGGAATATGTTGATAAGTACCATATAAGTATATGACAAATTAGTTTCGCGTAAGAGCTTTCTATTTGAGTTGCAACAGTTTCAACAGTTCTTTCCTTGAGTCTATCACTAGCGAGTTTGCAACTTATCTTGTTGATCAAATGTAGTGTTGTATCCATTGCAACTAACATAGAAAATAATTTAAAAAAATATTGTTATAGATGACACAAAATTAAGAATGAAGAAGTTTGTTGTAATAAGGCTTATACGATTATTTTAATTATACAAGGCTGCTTTTAGGGTTATCGGTATTTTGGATTGAATGTTGTAACTACAAAGAAGGTATTTCGCAATTGTGTACGATATTTATCTAGCAGTTAAGGCACGTTGAATATCATCCTTCCAATTTTTCACTTAGCGTTTCGCAATATCGCGCCGAGAGATAACCCGAGTTACTTCATAAACAGTCGCAACGGCAACGGCAACATTGCGGATAGAAAACGAAAAATATTACCGACACTAAATATTCCCTTGGACCGATAAAATACCGCTCGGTCGGCATTAAACCTGTTCCGAACATAAATATAAAATAATAGTCCATTAAAAAAATTATATGAAAATATTTACGTAATTATTTTTAGTAGCTACCAATAATATTTATACGATGTTGTCGTTCCGCTATAATTTATAATTTCACAATTAAATAGATTTAGTGGCGCACCAGGTAAACGATTCCATCACGTAAACGATGACATATATTGGCCAGACGGTTAATTTCTACGAATATTCGGATGCCTTAACGCCGGCCGCCACGCCGCGCCGCGTTAAGTTTGAACGCGAGATTTAACAAATCGTGAAACGTCGGATACAGGACCGGAGTAGGACCGATTCCTTTAAATCTAGGATTACCGGTGAAGTATGTAGAATTGGTTCGTCCGAACTTGGAAGTTACGTCACCATTTTTCATCTTATCAAGTCTAACGGTTTCAAAATTAAATTTTTTTTTTTAACTAACTTCATTGATTCGAAGGTTTTCTGAAAAGTGAGGAAATACTAAACTGTCTCAGAATTTCACGAGTTAAACAGTGTACAATGCCACACATAAAGTCCACGTCACATGCTAACATTTTCTTATTAATCAATGTGCTTAGTTTCGCCTGTTTATTTTTGCATAAAAACTGATGTCGAGTGGCTTGTATACGAGCAATTACGTGACTGTTAAACCACCAGAATTAGAATTTTCTTCCAGAAAGTAGAAAATGTGGTTTTATTTATTAATTTCTTGTAAAGTGTTAAAGAAAAAAGATACTAATTTTCTACATTTTTCAGCTACCTTGAACTACACAAATTCTTCGATTACGGCTGATGATGGAAATCCATAAATGTTCGAAACAATTGCTCCAAATTAATCAGAAATTTTGTGTGGTGGGGAGTGCCATTTTTGGCAAGAATAGAGATTTGTAAGTAAAAAACAAATGAATGAAACGCTCAACAATGCGAATTGGAACGTGACACAAGACAACCAATTTCAACTTCATCGTCTTATTGATAATTATAAACATTTCGTGCTAAAAATAAATGTATAAGTCGATAGGATGATGTTTTTCGAATACTTTCGTATGATTCGCGACCTGAGTCCGCGTCTGATGCGACCGAATTGAAACATGAGAAAAGGACAAAGAGATAGGTGCTAAAGACGGGCAATAAAAATAAAACCACTCAGTTGAATGTGATAAATATTTATAATTTATAATTAAACAGATTCTTAACTGGCTCGTACGACTTTTTATAAATACAGACATAGTTCAGTAGTATGTGTACCAGTTAAAAATATTTGTACATTTATCCTGAAATAAAAACATTTTTAAATTACTTAGATTTACATATATAGTATTTAGTATCTTTCTTTTGTTTTTTTTTTTTCGCTTAGAGAGTTTGTAGAGGATATTCGTATTATTTTTTAAATATCTTGTATTCTCTTTTTTCTTCGTGGCATCTTTTGTTTGCTTACTTTCTTCTTTTGTTTGACTATGTCGGATTTTTGATCGTTTGATCGCGTCTTGTTTTAATGTCTATGTATAATAATGTACGAGGATAAAATTAAATAATGAAGAGTAGGATCTGTCCATGGGGAAAAAAAAGCTTTTGTATAACGAGGAAGAAAGGAGATTCTATCAACGGAGCAGGACAAAGACGAGATATAAGTACTATACTTTTTTAAGCATATTTATACAATCATGTTGTTTTTATTTTTCTTCTTTACAGTCTCATAAGTAACCACAGTAGTATCTATATTATTTAATATTATGTATAATATTAATATGTACAAAGATTATCTCGTTTATATAGTAGTAGCAGTAATAGTAGAATGCCTCATGTTTCATGTGTATACGTGTTTGAAGTTTGAATGTATTATTGTGTAAGAGGAGTTTGTGTCTTGGGTGTATATCGATATACATCATATTATATATTACTTAACTTTTAATAATGCTACGTCATTATCATCGCCATCAACATCGCAAATATCGTCACTGTTACTTGTTGTGTTCTGTTTACATTTCGTTTTTCTTTTGTTTTTGTCTTTTTTTTTTTGTTTCTCAACGTTTACCAAATTATACAACAACACTTAACATGTACAGCTGCTGTCTGCGCAAAAGAAAAATGCAAATTATCTAAACTATATATTAATGTATATTATGTACAACGTGTAAAAAGGAGGAAAGAAATGACGGATGAAGGTGGGTGGGGGATGGTAGAAGAGACAATATAAAGCTTAGAGATATACTGGCAATGCCACGATGTCCATAGGACACAATACTATAATGAATATTCGGAAGCCGTTTAGTGCTTATCAAGTGCCAAGCTTGATATTAAGTTCTTTTCGATTTTATCACGTGTTTTGAATGGAGAATTTCGCAAACGCAAAAGAAGTTATTGTACAGGATGTTTCCTTATTTTATTCTAATATGAAAGATATAAAAAAAACAACAAACTAACTTATTTTAATGTTGGAAATAATTACTTTTTGCCACGGTTATATTAACATTACGTATTACGAGACATTCACTGTACAATCAGTGCAAATCGTAGAATTTCACCCTTAAATAAATATGGGGGTTCCAGTCTTAAAATGAAGATGATATAATTACAGTAACGTTCTGGAGAAAGCGTTTCAGACAAAACTTGAATTTTCAACCATACAATCGGATTCCGCAGTAAAAAAGGTGAAATTCCAACGTTATCTCACACTTCTTTCAGAAGCGTAGCAGGAGGCTGCTTAGCTTTAGCACAGATTATTCAAATACGAAACTCGGGAATTTTTAGGCGTGTGCGTTAAGCGGCCATGCTGTTAGTGATGTTTATAACAAAAAAAATAGCCAAATTGGTACCAGTGGCTTTTATTTATGCGGTTGTTTCATGTTTTATCAGTTTGTATTTATTCTGGCAGGAGCTTATTTTAATGTTGATGTTTAATATACAAATTCTTACAAAGATATCATCAGTGATATAATACAATATCTCATATTTTTATAGAATCAAAGTTTAGAGGAGGTAAAAGAAACGAATTTATTTTTCAGGAAGCGACAATGTTGTTTAATTAATACAAATGAGTAACTGGTTGGGGGAGTTAGGAGGTACTCTGCTTGATGCATTTTAAATTTAAAGCAACATGGAAATTTTTGGTAGATCGAAGGTTTTCTCATATCACTGACGATAAGCTTGTGTTGCATGTATATCTTTTGCTAAAGCGTCGGTACAATATATACCAATTTTAAAATATTTGATAAGAAAAATACAAAATTGTTTGGTGATCTGACAACGAAAACTTCTATAATTTTTAAACTTAATACATTTATATAGAAGAGGTAAACATAAAATTTGTCCAAAGATATATAAAGTAAAAGCAGCTGGGATGATGGGGACACTTACAGAGGCTTAATGGGGAAGCACCAGCGAAGAAAGTATGCGAAGTTAGAGTTCCAATTATGAAGAAACGAGGAAGGCCGAGAGAGAGAGACTTATTATGGCGTATTGGGAAAGATATTGTAAAGCAGAGGAATGACATGGAGTAAAGCAAAGGAGTTAGCCAGGAACAAAAAAGAAGTGGAACACATTTATAAGGAAGTTAAATTAAGCAGAATCTATACACCTTCTTCGGTAATAAAGGGACATGATTATAACGAATCTAAAAATCATCCCTGGAGTGTCCCAATTTCCAAAAACAATTTTATTCCTTGATTATTTATTATTTTTTTATATTTTTGAAACAAAAAAGGAATATCCTGTACTCTGATGTGTAGAATTTTTAAAATTACTCAACAATACGTTAGACTCTTTAGTTAATATCTTAAAGTGGACGTGATTCAAACTTCGATAGGGTAATACTAGATTTTGGTGATTAACAAAACGGTTTCCGAATCTCCATTGTTTCATATATTACTCATTTATTTAAACACATAATTTCTCAGTATCTTTTCCAGATAATCTTTACTTTTATTTATTCATTCGTTTATGTTTCATTTATAATATGTATAACACAGCAAACGGTTTAAGAAATTATATCATCTTGTACGTACATTCACCATTTTCTCAGTTCACTATTTATCATCATCGCTCGTAGAGTACAATTAATGATAATTACATTATACGTGATATTAAGCTATATTTTTATCATTACATAGTAAATAATTAATTATATATATAATATGTATAATAATTATATTTATTTTATCCATTTAATATTTATAATATAATACAAAACTAGTAATGAGTACTATAGGTAGGTACTCACCGTAATGTTTTCTTACTTTTATTTTTTTTTTAGTTTACTAGTTACTTAGGGTTTTTCGCGATTATGTGGTAACGTCCACATTTTATATTATACGATAATAAATTTCGTTAAGTTACGTGTCTTGCCTCTCTGATGAATCTTTTGTTTTTATCTATTTTCTTTTCGATAATTATTATGATTAGTTCTCTCTTTTATTTTAATCGCGTTTTAATTTAAGTTAAATTAAATTTAATTAATTAATTAAAAAAAGAAAAACACAGCGGTATTCAGTGGCCGGACGTGCCGCTCCCTACAGCTGATGTATCACAGTATGCATTGCCCCGATCCACTCGTAGACTAGTTACAAAATACATTTAAGTACAAACGTACACCGTATAGATGACGCCGAACTTTACATACACATACATATACATATAGTGGCCAGTTAATCTTCTCCCTTTAGCTCCTTCGACTTTCTTCGTTCGTTTCTTCAAAGTTCTCGTGAATCCATTCATATACATGTATCTTAGGTATTATAGTGTGTGTGTATGTTTGTTTGTATTTATTTTTAATTATATTAGGAACATGTTGGAGGATGAATTGTTGTTGTTCTTGCCGTCGATTATGTTTCAGGCGGCCAGCCCTTCCCTGCTCGGCGGCAGAAGTTCGTCCCTGGGCGGTTCGCTGTTTGCTTTTCGGTCGAAATGCAGGTCCCAGAGACGGTCCGATGGTTCGCGGCTCGGCGGTCTCGACGGCGGCCGTTCCGGAGAATTCGCCTGCGATCTCAGCACCTCTGGTGGCGGATAGCCGAAACCGAGTAGGTTGTATTTGCCGCCGGGTGTCGCGAGACCATTCTGCGGATTTTGAACCACTGAGATCTCGTTTAGCTAGAAATAAAAATTATAAATAATTCCTAAATAGTGCACATTTTTTAATTTCATGATAATAAGAAAGCACATTAAAAACGAAGAATTAATAATACGACGTTCACATGATAATTCAACGCGGAGTATATTTAAAGCTCAGATCAGCTTCCCTATTCAATGAAGAGACCTTTTTTGAAATAGAATCAGGCCAATAAAAATATATTTGCTACGTGTTATTCAGTGCTCGCCATACAGGAACAGAAATCAGAAAGGAAAGCTGAGCTAACTATCAATTAGGCCAACAACATTCCTGTCCAATGTTTAAAGTTTGGCAGTTGTCTTGCATCATTTAACTAGTGTTGCAGATGGCTGGCGGTTATTGGTACAGTTTTAATAGTTATTTTCGTACAATTTATACTGCAAGAAGCTAAAAAATTTGCCGCAGGCTAGGATGATAGACCTTAAACAATTTCTCCGGTGTATAAGTGACTAATGTTTATTTTTTCTTTTTGTGCACCTACCTTTTGTTGCATGCCGTTAAGGAATGGAGCCGGGAGGTACGGGTAGAAGAGATCGGGCCTCCGTTGCAGAAATTCGGAATCCTTGGGCGTCATGGGAATGGGCGGCAGATCTAGTGACATGCGTCGACCGCGTCGTGACGCCCCGTTGCTCCACATATGCGTGCCCATGTGAACCTAGACGTTCGAAAAACAAAAGAAGAAAACCACCGATAAGTTTTTCCAGTTTACGCTTCGCGAATCAATTCTATTGATTTGAAACTCCTTCTATTAATGGTTTTTTTGATCGAATAAACTCTGATAACGTTTTCACAATTTTTCGCTTTTCTTTGAGTTTGATATCATTAACGTAAACGACGTTTATACAGAAGTATGGTCGAGTTATTGCGAGTTAGTTTGAGAGCAATTTGAGCAGCGATAGCACATAGCATAAAGCGAACGAGCATCAACAACAACAGTAGCGGCAACATTTTACGATTGTTTTTAATGTGTTAATTCCTTTTCCTACCTTGAGATTTCCTTTGGTGGTGAAGGCCTTTTGACAAACGGTGCATCGGAATGGCTTATCACCCGTGTGTGTCCGCATGTGTATCTGCAAGGCCGAGCTGGACGAGAAGTTCTTATTGCATACGTGGCACAAGTGTTTACTGGCCTGCAAGCCTGCAAACACACACACAAAACACACATGAGGCCCCCAACCAGCTAAGTTAGTTGCAAGCAAATCAATCACAATCATTTTATTCTTAGAGGTAGGTAAATAAAATAGGATACAAGATAGGTGTGTGTACAGACCGAATTCTTGAATGAGTAAATTTTCATCGTTTTCGAAGTGATTTTATTTCCAAGACCAAATAAAGATTTTAGTAAAAATTTGTTATAAAGGGGATGAAGTAAAAGAAAAAGTATCAATAATTTTATAAAGGAATTTAGCAATTAGAAAACAAAACTTTTCAACCTTTTTTGAATTGTATCACATTGCATACACAGCGTTTTTAACAATTTTCGTTAGGGCTTCAAGACTCTGTGTTCTTGTTTCCTTTCTAAACAAAAGCACAGGAACGTACAGCTATCTGAAGCTCTAATGGAGATTCTAGAACACTTGGTATGTCAAGTAGCCCATTTATCTTGGCACATGTAAATATCTTAAAAATTCTTAAAAATCTTTCTCCAAATGGACCATTCGATATATGGATACTAATCCTCGGTTAATTGGATATTACATATGTACAGACGGAAAGGCAGACAGGGATAATCAATTTGCCGGAATACAAAAAAGATCTTATTTCGTCATTAAGCTTTTCTTCTGAAAAAAACGCTTTTTTGTATTCTTTGTTTAGATTCGGCGGCGGATGTTACTTGCTTTTTTGGTTATTTTACACACAGAATACACAATTTTCGACTCGCAATAGGAAACTTACTTGGCGGTCTTTTGGGTAGCGGCAGGTCGTTTTCCGTGGGCGCCCTTTTCACTGGTTCAACTCCGTTACCGTCCTGCGTTTGGGACAACATTTGAGGAGGCTGAGGAAGGCGTGTAGACGGCAGATCTTGTTCGGATTTGATCTCTTTCGGCGGGAGTTGTTGCGATTGAGGCGGTAGCGTTTGCTGCAGTAAAGGCGGAGGGGGTGGCGGTGGAGGCTGCTGCTGGTGCTGGTGCTGGGGTGATGGTTGTTGTTGCGGCGTATGGGGTTGCGATGGAGGTTGATTGACTTGCGAATTTGTCTGGTGGTGGTGTTGGGATTGGCCGAGCATGCCGGTTTGGTTATTAAGCGGTTCGCTTCCCTCTCCTCCGATCGGCGGTTTGTCGAACATGTGCTGCGGCATGTCTCTGATCTTATGCGTGAGCATGTGCTGCTTCATGTTCCCCTATACACGCGAGACAACGCGAAGCAGAAACATGGAAACAAAAGAAAAAAGACAGGTATGAGCGCCATCGGTATTCTGTTTGGGAGCGCTCGCGCGTGTCTATGCTCTTACCGCGAGCGAGCTGCTCCTCTGTTGGTGAGAATTGGCAGTAGTGGCGTATCCAGGGCTCATCGGCAATGGAAAAACCGAAGGGATTTTCTTGCGTTGCGGCTGCTTTCTTTTCCGCTCCGCTTCGTCCTGGATACGCCTCTGACCGCATACGCAGTCCTCATCTGCCTGCAAAACATACGACACACTCTATATACAACGAAGTAACACCGTACAAAATGCGCAAAGTATGTGTAGAAATATTTTTTGGATGATAGTGTACCAGATGCTAGTGATAATGTATTAGTATGAATATCTGTGACTTTTTCTGCGTTCCCTTTATTTGAATATTGAATTGAATTATTGATTTGAGTCGGATTCAGAAGAGCTCCACACTAGCTCAGATTGCTTAGATAACGAGGATCATCATTATTCAGGAACTTCGGAAGGATTCGTTACTTTACGAGGAAATCAAGTAGTAAGGGCCAAATTAACGCGAAATTACGGCACGAGAGTTGTTGTTTTAACGGTTCCTTTTATTCTTTTAACCAGTATTCCATGATATTCGTTTCTTTGATAAACTTGATAAAGTGTGGGGCCCTAACGTATTTCTTCCGTGAGTATTTAGTTGATTGTAGCACACATATCAGGATGCATTCTGAGAGAAGCTTTTTAAATTATTTCATGCAAATAAAAATAAAAAACATATATTACTACTTAATAGCTCCAATTGTGGTGATATGCAAATACACACAGGTGTTTATTATCTTACATATCCTACAAGAATGGAAAAAAAAATGAAAATTACGGTAAATTTTATTTTTCTTACATCTATTACTATGGCAGGTGTTAGAAAGCAATTCACGACTTCGAGCAATCTCTTTCTTTTTACATTCAGACTTCGCTGTCAGTCAAGGGAACTCTACGATGGTTAATCGTCGCCAAAGAAAAACAATGTACGCATACGTACGATCTATGTACATATATAAAGAAAGAAGGAACGAAAAAATTATCTACATAGAAGAACGCGGCTTCTCGCTATGTAAAAATCGAAATTCTTAATCAAAAATAAACCACTCAGACGTTTGACATAACTTATGGCTGGCACGTCGCCAACGGTTAATTCGAGATGAGACAAGTGATGTCGCCAACTCTCACTAGCAAGCACCGATGCCTATGCTAGAGCCACTACTACTACTTCTAGTTATATTTTATGTTATTATAGTGTGATGTTTAAAGAAATGCGCCTATGTACGTAAGCAGATATGCACATGCACCAGTACAAGAATAGCCCGGACTCTCGACGCGCTCGAAGGTGTTTATTAAGAGAAATACATGTTATAGCGAAACCATGTGAATGAAGGAAATCAAGTAAATAAATAAATAACGTGTTTATGGTATTTACCTTCGTCGAGAATCCTCTATCGCAAACGGTACATTTAAACGGCCTCTCTTTCGTATGACTCCTGTAGTGGATCTCCAAGGCGGAATTGCAAGCGAATGTCTTGAAGCAAAGATTGCAGGTGGTGTTTCCTCTAACTGAAAAGCGAGAATTGAAATTAGTTTCGAATTAGCGCCGAATTGTCTCGTCCACTTACCCGCTGGACCGACGGCTAACCGCAAGGGGCTGAAGCTTGTCGACGTCAGCACTGATGACGTCAATGAGGAGAGCGCGGACGTCATCAGCGGCGAACTACCCTGAGCGGGGGGTAAGAGGCCGAAGGACGAAAATAACGACGGTGGTCCGGGAACAGGCGGTCCCGGACTGGATATGGGCGGTTGCGACGTCTTCGGCGTGAGGTCCAAGGCGCCTAGCGAGTTGGATTCCGACGGCGTAGGGCTACTGACCCTTTGAGAGGATGGAGGGCGTGGTACCTGAAACAGGGAAAATAGAGGATGCTTGAATCGAAAATATTGCAGCAACTTCGTCTAACTATCAACACGTAATCAGTAAAACAATTAGAAATAATGATTTTCACAAACTACTATGACTATAATATAATCTGACTATACATCAGCACTGCCCGGTCTTCAGAAGAAGTTATTAGTATTATATTGTGTTCTTTTAAAATTTCCTCCCTGACATTCCAAGAGATGAAGAGATTCCATTTCTTGAGGGTGAACGGATAAATGCTTAATTTTGTTGGTTGTAGGATAAGGTATAAGGACTCACCTGGACGGTTGCTGATATTTGATTCGGAGATGATCGGACGTCGACGCTTCCCGGACTCGTAATTCCGGACTGCGTGGGCGATTTTTCGCCATTTTGCATGGGAGATATTGGCGGCAAATTTCTGCTACCTGCGCCGCTGTTATGACAGAAATCTTCTACGGAACAGTTCAACCCCGTTCCAGACAGACCCATGGCCATGCTCGTGCTCACGTTTAAGCCGAGGTTCGCGATATGGTGATGTTCCGGTGGCGACGCGGACGTCGAGAAAGCGATCGAAGGATTATCCGAGGCGCTCATATCGTCGTCATCGTCGTCGTCGTCGTCCATATAATCTTGTTCCGATTTGACGTCTCTATCCATATCCAACTTCATGTGCAGCGGAAACCCGCCAGGACCGAGCGACGATAGACCGGGCATCTGAAAGCTCTGACTGAGGAATGGATTCATGGAATTCAATTGGGGAAAAGCGCCTGGTGATGGGAATTCCTTCACCTCCGCCGCCTGTATCTGCTCCGGGGTCAGATCTGTCGGTTCGCCCGTATGCAAGCGGATATGTTGCTGAAGGACCAGAGCGTTCGTGAACTTCTTATGGCAGACGGGACACTGGTGCAGTACGCGCATTGGCGGCTTGGCGCGATGGACACCCATGTGCGTCTTTAGGTTACCCTTGGTGGTGAACGCCCTACCGCAGATTTTGCATTTGAATGGACGCTCGCCGGTATGAGTTCTGTAGTGCATTTGCAACGCGCTTTTGCAGGACAACACCCGATGGCAGATCACGCACTGGTTCGGATCGGATAGTTTGTGCTCGATATTGTCGACCAGTTGCTGAAGTTTGCTCGTCTCCGACGTTTTCGTCACTTCGATAAGCGATTCCCACGAATTATCGTTGCTGCCTGGTCGAGGTAACAGGCTCGTGTAGATGGCGGGATCTTTAGAGGGATCGGCCAGGGGCGTGCTAGAAAACGGACCTAAACTGCCTGCAAGTTAAAACAATATAATAATACTGTGCAAAGCGTCTCGTATGTATTCAAAGTTTTGGATGCAAGGCAGTTTTAATCGTAAATGTGAAAACCACAAAAATGAGAGGTCCATTTTGATTATTTACAGTATTACAACTGATGATTTTTCTTTCTTCAAATGTTAATAATTTTGATGGATAGAAATATAGTTACTTGCTTGTGAATTGCAATAGTATCTGAGGTGGCTTTGCTGTGTGAGTAGGCAAATTAGATTACTAGACCAAGCGTTTGAAGCATTTTGAAACGGGAATTACAGCGAAATATGAACTTGTCTCGAAGTATTCAATTGGCAATTTGAAGCTGCAATTGCGAAAAGTGGGCAACTCAATTTGGAAAACTTGCGAAAATCGGATTTTCTGTAAGCCTTGGGACTGACTGCACTTTGTAAGATTAAACGCAAAAAATTTGGATACAGTTTCTTAGAAGAGCTGCAATTTCAATTGAATTTGAATTCCTAGATTATTTTTGGAGATACGTTAAAGATAAAGAGTATACGCAATATTTGTGATCTCTGCTCATAAACTTAGAAAAATTTAATAAAATGAGACGAGACACTTTGTATGTGATTTGTGAATAATTTTAAATCTAAATTCAGCGTGGTTTCATTTCGTATAGGTACCGTACCTGACGACGTACTACTAGGAGGCGACGAAGCGTGTCCAAACGGAAAATTCGCCGACAATCTTTGACTCGTGATCACGTTCAACGGTCCCGTCAACGGATTGCTCTTCTGTGATAGATTTTCCGGTTCGTCTTGCATATTTTCCGTCCTTTCCATGCCGGGACTTCTTTGCCCGAGCATATCTTCGTTACTGAACTTGCTACTATCGATGCTCGACTCGTCGTGATACGGTCCCGGTGAAGAGAATCGCTCCGGTTCCTGTTCCTGTTGCTCGTTATCGGTGTCGATTTCCTGTTTCGGCGTGAGATCCGTCATCTCTTTTTTAACCTGCTCGTTTGCTTCCTGTTTGATCTCTGAACTGTCGGAGATGTTGAGATTCTCTCGCGTAGGCGTCGGTGATCGGATCGGTTTCGTGAGATTCTGCGGCATCTCCTGTTCTTCTCGCTTAATGTTGAATAGCTGATGAGAGGGAAAAAGTCTGGAAGGTTCGGGCGGTCGATGTGGCGACGGTTGTAGCCGGCTGTTTATCAATTCGGGAGGTGGGGGACCGGGCGGTCGATACAGCGCTATCGTTGTCGGCGGGAAAGGATGGGTCGGTGGGAATCCGAGATGTGGAGGATGCGGTGGTGGACCACCCGGGGACAACGCCGATTGCTGTCCGAGTTGCGCCAGTAACGGCGGATGATATTTGTCCAAATGCTCGGGAACTGGATTGGGATTCATTTTGATATGGGGAAATTTCGCGCTGTGCCGTTGAAAATGAACTTTAAGATTACCTTTGGTGGTGAATCGGCTTCCGCAAACGTTACACTTGTAGGGTCGTTCGCCCGTATGCGAGCGGATATGTATTTGAAGCGCGGAATCCGAACCGAACACCTTCCCGCAGTAACGGCAGCGATGCTTGAAGAACGGCTCGTTTCGGCCTTTCGAATCGTACGGCGACGGCGACTTCCCTTTCCTGAACGCCAGTTCGTCGGCTAAATTCGTAGCCAGCAGACCTTGGCTGGCGTTGTCGAGCACTTCTTGCGCTCTCTTCTGCAACATCTCCAGCGTGTTCGGTTCGTCTAGCGACGGTGGGGGTTCATTATTATGCGTTATGATCGTCGATGCTAGCGATGCGGATATTGAACAGAGCGGCGGTTGGATTTGAGGCGGAAGTGGGGCGGTGGAAGTGATTATCTCCGACGAGGGCGACGGTTCAGACAGAATCGTCGGCATCTGTTGCGGTGACGATTCAATAATACCGACACCGGTAATTGATTGATTACTCGGAGGGGGCGGTAATAAAGGCGTCGGCTCTCTAGAGTCAACCTGCGATGGAGGCGGCGATTCAGCGGCGGTCGGTTCTGTTTCATTTTCGTTTGTCATCGATGCAGGGCTACTCGCTTTCGACCGATTGATCGATAGCTGCTGTTGCAATTGATTGATCAGTTGCAACTGAAGGACTTGCTGGTGTTGTAACGTGAATAACGTCGATTGCAGCACGGCGAGCTCTTTAAACGCTGCTTCGTTTTCCGCGTTGTTCGCCATCGTCGTTGCGACGAACTGCGCCACGGCAACTTTCGTATTTTGCAGCGCTTCCAGCGTTACGTGACCGGCAGCCGACGCCGTAGCCGCCGGTGGTAACGGAAACGGAAATCCTTCTAATCTACCGCCACCGCCGCCAGTATCCTCTTCCGGAGATCCCTCCTCTTCGACGCTGTTATTGTTGGCGGCATCTTGGTGATGCCTTCGCATCCGCTCCAGGCGTTTTCCTCCCGTTTCGTCATCCTCGTCATCGTCGTCGTCATCTTCCGAGACGACCATGTCTTCGGGATCCGAGTGCGCCGATTCGCCATGCTCTTTCGCTTTCATCGAGCATTCCGCCTTGTGCGTTAGGAACTCTTGTACGTCGGTGAATTGCTCCTGGCAGCGCGGACACATCAGCGCGCCTGGATACGTGGAGATTTCAGCAAGGTGCGGGGTGGTAACACCGATAGGGTCTTCTTCCAGCGATGGAGAGATGTTACCTGAAAATGAATAAAAACAAATATATTGTAGTAGTTAAATTAAAGCTTATAAGTGGGAGCAAATCATGGGCGCTGGTACGCTTTAGGTTGTCGAATATGAACAATGCGGACCGTAATTTGTCGGTAGATCAAAGAAATCGTGGATATTCACGACATTTGTATTGAGTTAAAACAATTCTTTTGTCAACCGCGTAGAAATTGAAACTAGTACCTTTGCGAAATTTTATTTTATTGTATTTGTAATACGAAGGTCTTAGTTATATGTTTCTGAGTAAAATCGGACTCGGAGAATCGATTCCCGGCACCCTCATTTATTTATTTCGTTTGCTTTTCGAATGATATCCCAAAAAAAGGCTAAAGATAGGCATCAGAGTTTCCCAACATTCTAAAATTTTTTACTCTGCTACCGTAAGAGATAGAACTTTTAATGGATCCAGCGTATCGATATGCTATAAGTGCATTTGTAGAGGATACAATGTTGCCAAATAGCTCTCAGTCTCCCATTCGTTTTAATAGTTTTTAATAAATGATAAAATCCTTTGAAATTATTTCTATTTGATTAGAAAGTTCTACAATAAAGGGAACTGCTAAAATACATGGGCACTGTTGCAAAATTTGCTCGCTATAAAAGTATAAGGACGGGGAGTTGTGCGACGGGAATGAACCAGTATCAATAATAATCTAATCGCTGTCCTGAGAGAATCGCACTGGACTCAAATAAGCGGCGCATCCTGTACATAAGCTTGCAACGACAAACAACAAACACTGAATGACTCGCACTAAACCATATTTATTGGCCCGTATTGAATCGATTTTATTTCGAGAAAGTGTTTTATTTTAACGGAGGAAACCGGTACACACAATTTCAGAAGATCGTATTTTTTATTCAACGTGAACATTCGATTAACAAATGTGAAATAAGGAATTACACTTCGTTGACTTCCCGTTTCGTGTTGATAACTTTCTCGGAACGTACAAGAATATTTAAAGAACTTGCCGGTGCCCTATTTTAAATTGCTTATTCATCGCTGCTTTTCGATCTTGTTTCGTGAACACTGTATATATACATACGTGAATCGAATGGTCAAAATCAATGGCCACTAAACGCATAAAATTTAATAGGAGTATTTATTTGTCCCGCATGTACACATCCAATCAATAGCACGAGTTGTAAGCTACGCAAAACGACACATCGATCCGAAGATGACGAAGCTAACGAATTAAAATAGAAGCATCATTGCACGGAATATATGAAAATATATGCGCGGTATGTTAGAATTCATTGGCATTTAACGAAATAAAATCAATAATATATGTATGTATATACGCATGTGATATATTTGACTGGGAACATATAACAGTCGGTCATAAAAGTCTTTATAGATCCGTGTAGCTTTGCAGATACATACAAATAATTTTAAGACGAAAATGTTGGTACCCATATTTGCCGAAAATAACCAACGTAATGGAAAATTATTTAATTATTTTTGAAAAAAATTAGCAAATTGTGCCAGAATCAAAGACTTTTTTAACCGACCCGACGGAATATGCGAAAGCGAAATACTAACAAAATGTTTCGATAAAAGCGTGCATTGTCGATCGTTACTACATATAACCATCAATAATATTCCTTCTCGAACACTAACAATAACGTAGCCGCGATAAATAAGGCAAAGGTGCCTATTCCTACAACGTACATAAGGTATATTGTGTACGTTCAGTGGCATACGCCGCGCGCGTCTTTATTGGTAAGGCCCGACCGCACAACTAGTGGCATAGGTCCAAATATTATATTAAATGAGAATATGAAAGAAGTGGGGATAATATCCGCAGAAGAAGGGGGAGATTGGGCAAGCGCGAGCTATGACAAAGTATCGACGATACGACCAGCCACGTACCTCGGTTATGACAGCTAGGCGTGGCCATACATTCATAAATAAAACGCACTTGTTGCTCACTCATAATCCCCGCCCTTCGTTTATGAGCCGGGGTGACGCCCATAATTCCATATCGATAATATTTGCTTGGGCTTGTTGTTGCCGTACGAGTAGCGTTAAGGTTGGTGTATGGCGTTGCGCGCTCGGCTTTGCTTGTAAGCCGGGCGAATAGAAGGTGGATCTACCACATCGACCGGGATGAGTCGTTTCAACTCCTTGCGGATGTATTATTATTATATACACACCGCCGACGTTTACAGAGATGATTCTGACGTCGCTTTTAGGTTTATAATCCTTTAGAAAACGCTCGAATAATGAATGATTTCTTGTTTACGTACGCAGATAACAACGTTTATTTGAAGAGTCGAATTTGTAGGCTGGATGTAACGAAATTGTTTCCCGAGAAATATGTATGTTTTGGCACGATATCAAAAGAAATATCGGTATACCTAATGGAAGGAATAATTTCATGTTTGATACGCAATATTCGATCAAAGGAGAGTCGAATTTTTAGTGTAAATATTACTATTTTCGATAAATAATCTACTCGGTGGGATAATGCTTTAGTTAATGCTTGATTCAATAATAATTTTCATATACAGGATGGCGCAATAGCGTGGAAAGGATCCAGGGTGAACTTAATTTATGTTTTGTCTAAACGGGACATCCTATATATTAATTTAAGTTTTGGCCTCTCGCGTCTCGTATTTTATTGTAAAGTAATGGAAATTATGTCCATTCACTGTTCTATTTCTTTGAAATCTAGCTTCGCCTCCAAACAGAAGAAAATCAAAAAATCTTCCTGACTATGGATTTGTTGTTGAACCCATTCATAAAAAGTAACCCTACGAGGAAAGTCATCTTCGAGTAACTCCAGATGCAACTTAATTTTGTACAGATGGAATTTATTATTTATATAGAGCTGCTACCAATATCTTGTTGGTGCGAAATTTCACGTTGACCAACCTCTATAACGGCTATCAGGACATTAAATTCAAAATTTAAATTAATATATAGGCTGTTCTATTTAAACAAATAAAAATTGGGTTCACCTTGGAATTATAGAACATCCTGTATAAATATAAGTAAATTACTCTGGAGTCTACGACTAAAAGTATTTGGGAACTGTTGCTTTGAGTCCACATTTCCACATGGGTGTCTTCAGAACAAAGCGGCGTGTAAAATAAGTACTTATTATCAGCATCACCATTAAGATCCGAATCTCTGGAATTGTTCAACTAGGTTTCATCAGATTCGTCTTCAGTATATGAATTATTTTGGCGCTTCTTAGGTCTGGAGTTCTTTTTGCAGTTTGTTTCTTCTTCCAAAACAGTTGCTTTCTTGCAGGACCCTTTTCCTTCTTTGCCCCATCCAAACTCTCCTACAGTTGCTTACAGTAGAGGCTAGGAGGTTGTCGATGCTGCCTTATCAGCTCCGCTTTTCTTCTGTCTTGGTTCTCCATTAGTTAAAGGCTGTGATTCTTCAGTATTTGCAGGTTACTCCTTTTGTACCTTTTGTAGCGTAGGCGATAGTGAAATATTAATAGGTCTAATGAAGTTCTGAGAATCGGGAACTACAATAGGACCAATTCCTCTTCAAGTGTGGATGGAGAAATCGGTATCAGAACAAAATTTTTATGACAGACTCTGTATTGTCGAGTAATAACAACAAAAAAATTACGGTTCCTAAATAAATTTGATAAGGAATCAATTTACCTCTTATTAAGGAATAGGCGCCCTTGAAATTCCACGGCCATTCGTAGTCTTGAAAATTATTTTAAATTCAGTTCACAACACATTATTTTATAACAGTGAAGTGCAAAGCTGGTTGAATCAACCAATTTTTGGTTGGCTTAACCATTTTTTTCTCTCAGTGTATTCGAATGATATTAACTTTTCCGTTTTGGGGAACTACGTCAGTAAAGAGAGTTGTCCAAATCTTGCAGCAGCCTAGGATAGAACTTGCTATCACCTACCGTTAATTAGAAAGAATATTACAGGAATATAGCAATTTCTACCGTAAAGCCACCAATTTTGGACTTATCGAGTCGGTACATTTTATCTATTTTATCAAATAGATAAATAATTAATGGCGAAATAGAATTGATGGGAATTAACTACTATCTCTCAGGAAAATCATAGTTTTTATTTATTCATAAAGAACGATCTCTTGATTAAGGAGGACATTAACGTCTTTCTGTTTGGAATGTGTTTGCTTATTATCGTTTTACATTTAACCGGCAGAGATTTCCGTTGCTGATGCAACGTTATAAAACGAAATATGGCATCTACAGAAAAAAAGGAGATATTCATCCCTTAGCGCGTATAAGACGCGAGGCCTGTTTCCAGCTTTCTGGCAGAAACGGAAGTTTGAATCTTCTCTCTTCCAGAGACGATCTCCTTGTCTGCGTCAGTGTTTCGGGGTATTTAAATACGGTCGTGTGGTGCGTACGCGTACATGTGTGCGTATAGTATGCGAGTCGGACCATTTGTCTGTCAGTCTGTGACCCTCCGCAGATAAATATATCGGATGAGAGTTTCCCTAATTCTGGTGTCTTCGTGAATGCTGTACGTAAGCGTGGCGCGTGCTTTTGCCCGGGTTTTAGTCTGTTGGCGTTGATGACGATGATGTCTCTTTCTCAGCTCACATATGCGCATAGGCATACATGCGATGGCTTTAGATTAAGCATATAGGGATGACTACATTACATTTCACGACATTACACTGCAGAACAACCAACGAGCGATATACAGTGTGTTGCCGGGTCTTGTTTTTCTTTTCGGTCTATTTATGACGTCTCGTTAAATTACCTTGACACTAACGAATTTAACGTATAATGCGCGCAAGAGGACGAGGCGACACCACTGACGACGGTCGCTAAATTTAAAACGCCCGATGCACATTACGGTAGTTTCCAGAGACCGGCGTAGTCTATGAGTCTCTGTCATGGAACTTTAATTCTATATCTAAGTTTACGTACGTCATTCATAATAAGCACTGGATTTGTCTTGTAAAGCACCCGTGTCAAGTTTAATGAATACTAAACATATTGCAGATTATTAAACGTACTAAGAAAAGAGGAAAAGGCTAATAAAGTATTAGCTACAATTTATCGGAGCATTAAGCAGCTCTAAATATCATTTTTTTTGAACTCAAGTTGGTAATAATTGTGTTACAATCATGTAAACTGTTACACAGGGAGATGAGGATTCTATCGAAGAACTATTTTTGGTTCTCTAGTAAACGATATCAGTATATGTTTGCCTCCCAACAAGGAGATTTGTAACGAATGAAAATTTCAACTAAAATTGGTGCTATTCGTATTTATATGTTTGCTGTGGTTCTTAGTAGATTGTGATGCATCCAATAGATATTAACGTACAAAAATTGGTGGAGAACAGCAAATGTTTTTAGAGCCTCCGGAAAAACGCCCTGGCCAAGTGATATATTAACGAGTTGGGTTAAAAGTGAAAGAAAAGCCATATGTTCTTCTTTCATAGTAAATTAGGTGGCACATTTTCCGGTCCGGAATTATTTTTATTTTTTGTTTATAAAGTACTTGTAAGAATTCACGCTCCAAGTATGGATAAGTGCACATGCTGGAGCAGGCGCCTCCCTCGAAGTGTTCTGCTATGGAGCGAGGTTGTTTATGAATTTGAGAGATCACATTTTGGGCTTCGTTTATAAAAAAATTATGAAAGTGATCAGCTCCATTAACGCCATTAACTCCGATAATAATGTTAGATGGTTCCTTGTTTAATCACTAAGTTTGGAGTTTGGACCAAGAAATGTTTGATTTATTTTTGCCAGTTATAATCTTATTATTGAAAGAAGATTGCTTAGTGTCGGTTACTAGTTTGATATGGGCTCATTTTGCTTGAATACAAAGTTCTATCAAAACCTGGCGTCATTACTACAAACGGTACAGGTTCCTTAATCACGTACCAGATGACTTAACCGCTGACGATACCCATTCCCTATTGAGTGAATTGCCGTTTCTAATTTTTATTTGCTTCTCATAGGAAAAGAGTTATTAACGTAATAAATAGGACATTATAGAAATAATTAAAAGAGACATTAAAATTTTCAAAGTTTCTGAAGTTTGGCTAGGTTTCAGTTTATTAAAATCGCCGCAGAGAATAATATTATTGGTTCTGGTATAAACAAACGATTAGCAAATTAATTTCGGTCATCAGATCTTACGATGCAGGGCAACCTGATGACTTCCGTTGGGAATGCAGTAGATTATTGATTATTTGACCCACGTTATCCTAAACATATTCGAGAGCCTGGAAGTAATGTCACAATGGAGTCTCCTAGAAGCTTTAAGGTTTAACGACCAATATGTGAAACGGTGTTAAATTAAAGTAAAGAATATGAATTCCCAAGATAGCGCAAAGCTCTTCTTTCATATCGATCGTCAAATACTGTAGCCCTCTTGAGTCTTCTTCATTAAATCCAACAATTTTTGAAATATCATTAATTGGTGAAAATTAACATACGTTCATGCGTAATAAAGTAAATTGAAAACATTACTCAGCTCTATAATATAACAAGCCGGAATCGAGCACCTGATAGAAACATCAGTCTAAGGATTCTTTTTCTTATTGCAAATAGTTATTCTTTTAAGGGTTAAGGGTTGACGGATTTTCTACATTACATAGGCAGCATATTTCAAAAACGGAAAGCGATCATATCGAATTTGTTAATTTTCTTTTCCTTTCCGAAGCGTTGACGATAAAATATAAATAAAAATAAGGAAGTCTCGGGCGCTGCTCGTTCACACATCCGGTTCATCCCTTCATCTCGGTTAAAACCGACCCCCTTTACTCGCGCATATCTTTCTAAGGCGCGGGCTCTATCCGCCGTATAGCGCATACCACCCAAAAATAACACCAAAAACTCGTTTCCTAAACAAAAACCGTCGCCCGCATCGCTTAGATAAATACGGAAATATTTTGTAAATAAAGAAGAGGAATCTCTATCTCGCTCCGGCACGAGCTCTAATGGTAGAGATGATGACGGTGGAAGTCAGATAGAAGGAAGGAAGAAGAAGAAGCAGTAGCAGAAGAGGAAAAAAAAACGGCTTAATGATTTTACGGACGGGTGGTGGACTGTATGCGCGCCGTAGCAGTTTTTCCCCCATCTTTTTAATATGTACGGCGTATTTTCGTTGAACATCCGAAAAAAAAGGTCATTAAAAACGTCAAGCATCAGGCCTGATGCGTGCGGTCGAGTTCGTGTTTGACGATAATTTGTGATGTTTTTTTTTTCAATGCCAAATCGAATATGGGTAATTTAGGGGACGAAATATCCTTTGTAATGTGTCTGCATATGTTGTAATATGCTCTAATGAGAAAAAATCTTTGTATAGAACCTCTTAATTATAACAATTATTCATTCTATGGAGACAATATAGACAATGGAGAATAATGAAGTTCAAAGTACAATATCCCCAAATATTCTCAAAAATATGCGCAACAAAGCTAGAAGGTCTTCATTATTTTCAAATTTGTTGCAGTGATTTTGCTAATATTAAATTTTACGTTGAAAATTTTCTTGCAGAGTTATAATGAACGTCAATATACTAAGTATACAGATAATAGTGATGTTAACCTCACATGGAAGAAAGCTGTTGACGCGTTTCCGCATGCAGCCGGTTCCTACCAATCAATTGGGAACTGCCCGTACGAGTCCGGCACTTACTAAAAGGACACCGGCTGGTCGTTAGTCCCTTCTCAGGCTTTGATGGGTAACGATCTCTCGGAACTTACCTCACATCTTGCCCGCCGGGCTTTAGGCCAAGAAAATGACAACTATCGACCCGTCGGAGCCTAGGCGACCTAGGCCTCTCGGGGCCTAGGTCGCCAAGAACCGACAGGGGGGTACAATCGGCCGGCTTGTGATTTAAGCCTATGGCCGGGCCAAATCCCTACTCAAATCGTACCTGCTGGGATGTTCGTTACCCAGAGACCTGGGATTGAGCGACGACCAGCTCGAGGCCTTAGAGTCCGGGTACGGAGGGTGAACCAGCCACGGTCGGCGCAACAAAACGCTGCCGACAAAAAAAAATCGGGTGTATATATAAAAATCTAATCGTGTTAAAATAATAACGCTTTTGCCAAGAAACCGCGGTAGTTATGACATCAAAAACAATCGAGGAAGGAATTTACAGCACGGATTTTCTAGAAATAATAATTCCGATGATTTGTTTTTACATCTGCTGAAAGATTCGTAAAATACGCGAATTGATGCCAAGGCATCAACTGCTAGGTTTAAACTCTGTTTTTTTTTTATAATTTAAGCAATTCGCATTGTCGATTTATACGCCCGAAATAAAGCGGGCCATCTAAGTTAAATATTAGAGATCCATATATGTGAGTTCCTCACCTAGGGTGATATAATTTTTATTGATACCGCCACTGACCTTTACCTAACCACCCCCTTAATTTATTGCCGCTTATGGCACGCGTAGCGATGTCAGGATGTCACCCACATTTTCCGGTATTCAGACCGAATGAGGGCTATAGGAAAAAAATCGTTTGCGTCACAGAGACATAATAATAGGTTCTATAGGTGGAGGTATAATAACCAGTCAATACCGGTCAACGTATAGGGTAATGGAAGAATTGAAGTAATGGGTATTGCGAGCAGTACGACCATATGTCGATGGGTATCGTCTGGCAATAACTGACGAACTCCGACGTGCCGTTCTTCACAAAAATTAAAGGCAGACATATAAATTACACGGGAGGGTGGACGCTCCCGATCGTACCCGCGCACATGCGGGGGCGAATCCTATTTCAATGCGATTCTATAAATCGAAGAATAGCCTTGCTACAATCGTACCAACGTATGTTAAAATAAAAAAAATTATTTAAATAACCTCTTGCACATTTTACAAACGGGCGAAATATCCCAAAATATGGTAAATCAATGAAATAAATGCAATATGAGCGTTATTGAGGGGGCCATGTCTTTTTTTGAATTATTTTTTTGAATACAAGGTTGCGTTCATAAATTTGGGTACTGGTTAATACGTCAGAAATATTTATTCTTTTTCCGCGTTTATGAATTACTTTGGGACAACTCGGGGCGTCCCCAAGCTATCATAGTCGAGTACAGCTCCTTCGAAAGGGATTTTAGAGACGAAAACCACGCAGGGTTGCTCAAGTAGCAGGTCGATTTTTTTTTCGCAGTGTTATATTCTTTTGAAGATTTCCATTTCATTACCCCTCTGATTGGACGCAAATGCGTTTTATGAATGTTGTGGCATAATAGTTCAAATTTTTACCGATTTATTTGGAAATGAGAAAAAAATTATGAAATTGGTTGTGGATGAAACGTCAAGTTTTCGATTATTTGCTATGACACGGTCCAAACCTGAAACAAGTTTAATTTTAAGAGATTGAAATTGTTGACCAGCCATTTGTAGGAGTTCGATTTGCATCTAATATAGACGAGAACTTGTCAGCCTTTGCATCCGAATTTAAATTTCAATTCCGAATTACGTTGAACTTCTTCAGTCTTGCTTTATAATTTTATTGGAGATATGTTGGCATTTTCATCCGTAAATTTACTCATTCTTCGATAAGTGGCGCGGAATTTTGGATTTAAGCGATTGAAATATGAAGAAGTTTGGAAAGACGTTAATGTTGTATTGGGGCGTTAAAAATTGCTAAAAATGAATTTTTCTAAATGGAAAGACGTTAATGTTGTATTGGGGCGTTAAAAATTGCTAAAAATGAATTTTTCTAAATGGAAAGATGTTAATGTTGTATTGGAGCGTTAAAATTTGGTAAAAATGAATTTTGCTAATCCAATATTTTTCCTGATCTAAAGCTACGTAAGAGCTAATAAAAAAATTCATACACAAACAGCTCCGATATCCCAATTTTGTCCAAATAATTTATAAAATGGTAAATTATCGATATTCTGAACCGTGTAACATAAAATTAAATAAAATTCTTTTCTGTGGTAGTAACCTAATTATCCGATAGGTCAAATTTGTTTGTATTAGACAAGTTTTAAATCTGCCATATTATTAGCTTACAAGGAGACGGTCTTTCTTATACAATAGGAACGTAAACATCGGCAAATAGTTATCTATAGAGAGAAGAGCATTGAGAAGACACTTCTCCTTGCAAATAATACCCCTTAATGTAGAGAGTAGGTATATACCTACTTTTATCGCAATGACAAATCTCGAAACGTGAAAAATTCCACAATCCATCGAAACGGTTCCGATATAATTACCTAGCCTTTTCATATCTTTCGTCGTTCCGGGGACCCATCATCCCTTAAAAACGTAATGGTATTGGAGGATGACAAGTATTTAAGGAGCCTTTCTTCTCCATTATACTCTTTTCTTGTTTTCCCTACGACGGATCTAGTCATCAGATTTAGTGTGCGCGTACCGCAACGAATTTGTCCCCATATTTGCGCGCTTTGTTCAATTGTCGAGGTATATTGTCGTCGACTGTACTTATTCTTTCTTTTTATTGGTACAGCTTATTCCTTCTCGTTGTCTTCCTTTATGTCATCGTTTTCCTTTCAATGCGCAACGTTTAATCCTATGTAATGCGAGATGTTTCTCCTCGAATCGGTTGCTGTTGGTGGGTTACCTGCGGACGCACATCAGAAACTTCTCGGGCTATATAATTGACCACCGAATAGGCATGGCTCCAAATGTTCCCGTTCGACTTACTGTACTTAGCTATGGCTAGCTAGGCATGTACGTACGTACATCTATTACATCATCGACAAGCGGCGAGGTAGGAGAGCAAAAGCGAAGACAAACAGAATCTATATTTATGTCATTGTAATGTCATCGAGCTATAATCTCTCTACCATCGGTAAGGCATGTATTGTGTGCGGCCCGTCCTGTGTTATTGTCGTCCTAAATATGCCCCAGATTATTGTCCAGGTATAATTTTGGACCTTCGACAACAACGACGTTCTCGATTTCTTTTTTAGCGATTGGCATATGCATACGCCTATATGTATCTGCATACCTTTGCGGGGAGTTGATGCTATGGAGCTGCTAAAATTAATTCGCTTTGGATATTTGATTTTAATCAATAGCCTAGATGGATGAACTTTGTCAGTAAGAAGTTACTACCCGGTAGATTACATATTTAATTTGCTTGAAAAATGAATCTCGTGCATGATAACCAAGCACCCCATCTTCCTCTACAATGTTGGTACGTTGGATTTTATATTTCTGATTTAGGTTGTTGGAATTACCAAATATTATTTTTAAATTAGAAGCAATGATTTTATTTTTTTATTTTCAGGTAATTTTGTCCTGATCTACGGATTTTCAATATAAATCTTTCAAAACGTTTTATCTGTTATTAAAAATACGAAACATATCGAAAAAATCGTATTTTTAAAATGTAAGAGTAGAAAGTATCAAATGTTTTTAAATTTTTCCGCGGATTCTACACAAAAGATTCCCATTATTTCAGATTCGTGAGAGTCAATAAGTGTAAGCTCGTGGCAATCCCTTTAAATTTCTGATTGGTCAACCAATAGCAAATATTATGATTATGGTGATGGTTACGATTATCTGTGATTGGTCAATCAAATCAAAAAGTATTGTCCGTCTAGAAAGTATTGGGAATTTATTATTTTTCTTAATTTTAATATATTTCTTTTTTGTTACATCCTAAGACAAAAGTAGGTTGTGTCGACTGTAAGCCATGGCAAAAATCATATAACAGCACCAGCTGTCAAATATTTTTGATTATCAACAGGCTTAATATTTGTGAAATAATGTCGCAAGTAGAAAGAAGAAAGTTGGTGGAATATTTGTATAGAAAAGGTGTTCAAAACGTTAAAAAATTAGTGCAATTGACTGAACTCGGAAAAAGTGCAGTACATGAGACAATAAAGAGGATAAAAAATAGGAGAGATATGAGCCATGGACCAGTTTCTGGAAGACCGCGTAAGATCAACGGAAACAATCTAAACGCTTTAGTGACTTTAGGATGACAAAATCCGCGTCTAGGGCTAACAGATTTGGAAATCAACGTCAAATAAGAGTGTGTCCAGAAACTGTCCGCATTTCACTGAGAAGACAAGGTTACTTATCAAAGAAACCAAAAAAAATCTCTGCAATGGCACCTCTACAAAAGCAACGAAGAATAGATTTTTGCCAACGATTTCGAGACGATAATTTTAGTGAAGCTTTTACATCCGACGAAAGTTGTTTTCAGCTTGGTGCAAATCATTTAAAAATTCCATCAAGAGAAAATGTTACCGTTCAAATTTCCAAATTTCCCACAAAAATAATGGTTTGGGGAGCAATCTCTCAGCGTGGTGCTACACCTCCCTCTATAATTGATGGTACCGTTAATAGTGCAAAGTATTGTGAAATTTTTAATGGCTTTCTTCTTGAAACGGGTCGTGCTTTATATTTCGAAGGGTGGCGTTTTCAATAGGATAATGCAAGATGCCATACTTCTGCCTACACTAAAGCTTGGATGCTAGAACAAAACTTGGCAACAATTCCATGGCCAGCAGCTTCCCCAGATCTTAGTTCCATCGAAAACATATGGGGACTAATGAAAATTGAAGTAGAACGAGTAGCACCACGAAATAAAGAAGATTTGATTCGGTTAGTTTTACAAGCCTGGACCACTATCACCGAAAAGTATAGCGTTGACTTTGTTTCGGGATTGCCTGAACGTTTAGTTAAGCGTTTACAGTTAAATGGAGATTGTATTAGTAAATGAGATGAATTATTTGTTGTGACATTATTATTCAAGTAATAAAAATATATACCGTAAAATTATAGCTGTTTTTTGTTTTCCGGATACTTTCTAGACGGACTATATATTTTATTTATCGAATATGTTTTCGTGCGTTTTTTAACCTTTTGCGGCATGATTGTTTTCTGAGCTAATCATCTTCCCAAAAAGTGAATTATTTCCTTTAACCTTAATATGTCCAGACCTATTCAATGGATTTTCTTCTTATTAGCCTCATTTTAATCAGAAATGTTTGCCATATATTTCCCGCAAGAATTTTATTTTTTTGTGAAGTAATTAAGTTTTAGTGGGCTCTAATAGTGCTGTTAACGTTATTAAAACGTTGCAACGTTTTCTGTAAAACTAAGTTGATGGATTTCACTAATTTTTTTTTATTCTATACCTCCAAACTGGTTTTGTATTAGCCGCCTGTGATTATTTTAAATTGTTTACGAGATTCGAAGAAAGACAAAGAAGAAGCTGTTGAAGAGAGGATTTTGTTCTTTTGTTTAAATATGTTCATGTTGTAATTTTTGAAGGTTTGAAGTTCTTTGTACTTCTAACCATTTCGTGTGCACGGTTTTCGTGTTTTCAAAGAAAAGCGCTATCAAAAATCAAAATCACCTCGACAGAAATCAATTGGAGCGGCTAGATCAAGTACCTTGGGATTGTCCTAAATCAGTGGTTCTCAAACTTTATTGAGTTACCACCCACTTTTGAAAGGTAAAACTCTTTCTTCTAAGAGAAATGTACGTTGGGCTTGTAATTCCGAAAAAGGAAAAAAAAAAAATCGGCAAGTGTCGGTTTACTTTCACGCCACGAATATCGCATTTTAATCTTTTTCTTAATACTATCGCCAACTTAATTTTATTTAACGCTTCCCAAAATCATCCGAAGCGACTTTTACAAACTACCGACTTAATCCCAAAACGAGCGTAATGTTGTGCAAGTCAAGAATTTGTCCGATTCTAACCTACGCTAGTCCTGTCTGGATTACGGCGACTCCTTCCTAGATCAACTCCCTCGCACGAGTACAAGATCGCTGCCTGTGACTGGTACTTGGTGTCTCCCGTTACGTAACACACTGACATACCAGAGGAGTAGACAGAATTCCTGGCCAGTCTCAACAAAGGGTTCTTGGAAAAGAGACAAGGGAGCGATGCAGAACGCTATCGTCTAGGAACAGCGTACTAACATATTCCTATTTCGGTCAAACAGGAGAGTAGGGAGCCCAGGACAAAAACTTCGATGCGAAAACAAAATCACAACCAAGAGGATCCTAGCAAGATTTCGCCAAGAAATGGTAGTGGAAGAAGATGGATAAGCATCCAGATAACCAAAGCGATCCGTGAAGTTTACTTTTATTAATTCATTCGTTTTCTTTTGCAAACATTCTTTTCCACGTATAACTTGTATTGAATTAATTCTATTCATACGTAATCAACAAGAAAAAGAATATAACTCGAGGCGTAATGTTAAGTTTAACCTTGCACGGGATTCCTTTTCCGAATAGTATGTAAATATGCACAAAGGAGACGATGAACCCATTAAAATAAATTTAAGAAGATATGCATAGGATGGAGTAAAATGGATATACCCACACACATATTCATACATACCTCTTTCGAATGCAGATACTTCTGCTAATTTATAGTTGGCGGGGTATTGTCCCAGCGCTAAAATTGGAAACGATTTCGAATAAAATATTGTGTGAGGTTAGGTTTTATTTCGTTTCTCGGGCTACGCCTCTTTGCGTCGTCGTATTTTTAGATTGATGAAGGTTGACCGATACAAAAATAATTCTTCACATGTTGTAATGAATCAACACCGTTCCGAGTATCACGTTGTTGTGTCGAATTTATTTCTATTCATATACCTACGTTTTCTCTTTGATGAGGAAAAAAACGCTGGAATTGGCTCGATTAGCATAAACGTCAAAAAGGTGTTAACATCTTCTTCGGCGGCGTAAAATATGCAGACAATACCTACGCGCTATTGATTGTTAAAATGACGAAGAAATGAATTGGAAATCGGACTCTTCTCGGAATATTTTAAGCGACAACAAAACAGCATCTTATGTATATGCTTAAAGCTTAAGTTGGCGAGAACCCGACGACCGACGCTGAGGAATAATCAAATAAATTGCTTATAACAAAGCAATGTAGATCGGAGTTATATACAGCGCAAATATACATGTAATGCATACGTTTAATGATAACAATGGGTCGTGCAGGTTTTCGCCAAATAGGGAATGCCATCGATGAGACATGCAGATTAACAGTCACGCCGTGCTTGCTCGCTTGTTCGCTTACTTGCCGGCTCTCTCGCTCACTTGCGAACCGTGAGATCTTATAGCAAGCACCCTATTCTTCGCTCTTTGACGAGAGCCTTTACGTTTCTTTCTCCTCTTAGCACGTTTGCGTTGTGGTTCTGGTATTTATTGGGTATTCAAATTGGGATGGAATGATTTTAGTGCAACGTAATAAGAATAAGTTTTACATAACGGTAATTTAAAATACCAAAAAAAAAACGGGGGCCAACTTGCAATAACAGCTGCATCAGCAAAAGAAACTTAGTAAAATGAACTCTTTAAGATGGTAAACTAAAGATATTCTAAAAGCAGTAAAATTCCAGCCAAATATGGCTACATCCCTCACTTGCTGTAATAGCGGCTACAAGTTTCGAACAAATTGCGCCTGCACAAACTTGTCGTATTAGGACTGTTTTGTATACTCAAAGGGGTATGATGAAATAGCCTCCTGAGTTCATAACATTCCGTTAACAAAACTGGATTTGTCGAATACCTCCACACTACGAGGGATGTTAGCATCACTGTTTCACACAAAAGCCCGAAGTTATATTCCCTATTGCATTCCCCACTCCTTCCAGCCTCTAGAGAAAGAGATAGAGAGAGTGTTTGCTCAAATTGAAAAGAAAATTCGCAGGACAGAAGAGCAGCCAGGCTAATATTTTAACAATATGAAACATGAACAATGCATCTGCAACGTAGGAAAGCTGCGTCTGATTAAATTGTTATAAGCTTCCTGCTCAATCACCTATAAAAAATTAATTTTTACGAAGTCAAAGAAAATTGATACAAGGTGAAGAAGTCCTCCGAATGGAATTGGGTGCTCTAAGAAGTTTGATGAGGAAAGAAACTTGAAAATATACACTTGGTAAAGTAAAGAAAATCTCGTTCTTGCAAATGTTCGAAGTGTTCATTTTTCGAGTTGTGATACGTCTTAAATATAATAAACAATACAATACAATAAACTTCTTATTACATATAACGTCCCGGTTCTCTGAATCAATCCTTTCGAGGCTCAAAATCAATAATTTCAATAATTTTTTTTCGAAATGACATTTAAGAAACGAGTTTTCAATTTAACTTAACAGATAACTAATGCCCAGTTTTGTAAATCCCACAAAAATTATTCGCGCTCAACTTTAAATTTAGCGCAAAGGTCGTAGGTTACGTCCTGTACATATGTTGCGCGTTCTAAAACAACAATGAAATGATGTCCATATGGTGTGTATCGTTTTCAACGTTGCATGTTCGTTGAATCGCGATAATTTCTCTGTAATTATAAGTTCGTAGTTACTACATTACATGCATTGGGTGTAAGTACCGCTTTGCATCAAACGCAAATTAGATACGTATGTAAGTATACGTAAAAATGGAGAAAACAACGAATTGGCGTGTTTAGTACTGTTTTAAACGTAGAATGGAAGAACACGAGTTAATTATAAGTATATATACTGCCGTTTAGAGAAGTTCGGTGGGTTTGTAAAAAACATGAGAAGGTTACAGAAACAAATGAAACTAAAAACAAAATGCAATTTTATTGTATGTGCAGGTAAAAAAGACAAAAATAAATAAATAAAAAGTTATTCTGGAATAATATAACATACTGAACATTATATTTTTTTTTCATCGAAAAAACCTCCTTTGCTGTTAATCACCGCTCGAACTATTCTAGGCATTCTTTCGATAAGTTTTGTTAAAACGGATTGTGGAATATTAATTCATTCATGTTCCAGAATATTCCGTAAATGTTCTTGTGAAGTTGGGCATATTTTTCGGATCCTCCTGTCCAGTTCATCCCACAACAACTCTATAGGGTACAAATCTGGGCTTTGTGGGGGCCATGTCATTACTTTCAGGGTGTGCTGTTCTTCTTGCTCCTTTAGATAGTTCTTACACAATAACGCAGTGTGTTTTGGGTCGTTGTCATGCATGAATGTAAAGTTCCGGCCTATTATACGCAATCCTGATGAAACTGCATGATTCTGGAGTATTGCAAAATAATTTTCCTTCCTCATTACACCCTGCACTCTGCATAAATCTCCCGTCCCAGCAAAGGAGAAACATCCCCACACTAACACAGAACTACGCCCTTGCTTTATTGTTGGCATAATACAGTTCGGGATCACTTTTCGGTTTTAGATCTTCGGACATAAACTCGTCGATTTTGCCCAAAAACCTCAAACTTTGATTCGTCACTCCAAAGCACGTGTTTCCAATCATCTAACGACCAATCTAGATGAGAACGGGCCCACTGTAGCCGTTTTGCTCTGTTGCCCCGACGTAATAAGGGTTTTCGAATGGCAATGCGTCCATGAAGGTCCGCTTGTTGAAGTCGACGTTTTACCGTACTCGCCGAAACTTGTTCTTCACGGCCGCGATTGACTTCGGCTGCTATTTGTGGCGATGTTAATTTTATATTGCGTTTGCTTAATAATATAATTCTCAAATCTTCAGCTTTTGTTGTTTTCCTAGATCCTCCGGGACGAACACGATTTTCTGTAGTTCCAGTTGTCCGACATCGCTTTATGATGTCATTTACTGTTGAACTTCTCATATTTATTTTTTCAGTAATTTGTTGCCCCGAATATCCTTCTTCCAAACAGCGTAATAATGCGTGAACGTTTTTCTACACTGGTAGGCTTGCCACGTGCCATTTTGAAGTAAATTTTCTTAAAACTTTCGCGCAAAAACGACAGATGCACACCAACACACGTTTAACAGTAAAATGAAGCAAATTTATATCTTTACGCCTGTGATAAATAAACAAGAGTGATCCTGCGGTATATTTCCTAAATGTATTGTTCGTTAATAATCTCCAAACGACCCGTTTCAAAAGATCGGTGCTTCCGAGAAATTCTTGGAATGATAATGAAAGGGACTTTATTGTGGTCGTCGCAATATTTCTACTTTACATAATAATTTATGGCTTTAATCCCTTAGAAAAGAGTGTATGCTTAATATTTTTCTAATTTTATGTATTAATAATTGTATACAGTGTGATATAATAGATTTTTATTGTATGGCCGAACTTCACTGAACGGCAGTGTACATACGTAGTTCTCATTGGATTACAATGAATGCTTGTCATTCAAATGTAATAAACTTTAAATTTAAATATGTAATGTAACGAAAGAGTATTGTTGTTGTAACATATTGTTGCATATACAAATAACGCAATTATATTTTATATATGAAAGTTACGTTGGCAACGTTTCCTCAACTGCGAATTTCGCTAACGAACCCAACCTAGAAATAGTATCTCTTCGTACATCAATTAGTGTTAGATGATATAGAATGGTTGCTGTATTCCATTCTCATTTAATTAAACGTTAGACAACGTTCTCGAGTTTCTCATATTTACCGTTGGTATATGGTATTAACGCCATATGTGCATGTAAGTGTTTCGGTAAATGCGAAACCTGCAATTACACGATTCTACAATACAAAACAGTTATATTGAAGGTAGTAGGCTGATGATAATAAATTATTAGCCTCTGTAATGTAGTAATAATGTCGGCGAGGGACGGAGAAATATGCACCTTAATTAATACCCCCCGTGCGTGAAATGATAACTAATTAAGAGGATCTAGACGGCGACGGCGCGTAGTTTCGTAAAATTCCCATCGAATTAACGAGCGCTTACGGGTCGGTCACACGATTTCGAACAAAAGAAAACGACGGCCTATACGAAACTGAAGGAATATAAGGAGAATTCCACTTGATACACACAGACATACATGTAACATACATTGGCGATCGATAAACCCTCGTCTCTCTCTTCGATCCTTCTCGCTCTTTCTGTTTGGGAGAGGCATACGCAGGGACAGAACGCGAGAGAGGAGGGCATTGTTTAAAAGGCCACTAATTATAAAGGCTCGCTGAAGGCACACCAGCGAAGAGGGAGATTTATTTTTCTTGCATATTGAAAAGGTCTCTTCTTTTTTTCTTCTTCTTGTTTCTTCCTCTAGATATACTTCGTTATGGTCGTTCTCTCTTCGACGTCGTCTTGAACAACATCGTTGTCTTTTTCTCTACGAAGAGATGCGATATAATTTAAAGATCCGATGGATGTGTGACAACTCAACCAAGAGAAAGAAAGAGAATGCCTTTACCTACGGGGTAATGCTTTAAATTTAAAAATGGGAATCATTAATTCTCCATATACATACGTATGTAGGTATAAAAGTACATATATTTACCTTCCATCTTTTTCTTTCTCTTTTGTACACTAAAATTAAAATTAAAACATTTTATTCTAGAGCACAGTGCATATACAGATGTGTATTATAATGTACATACACAATATATTGGTTTATTCTATTTACTCCACATTTACTAACGATTCAGTTGAGGATTTTAAAATGCTTAAAACTTTCTTTAATAAAGCATTCTTCTTGTTGGATTGAGTTAATGGCTGGCTGAAATCGTAGCATGACGTATTTTCTCTAGAGGTGGTATGGTGCTCTAGACATTGCTTTATGTGTTTATTGTGAGTTTCTTGTGTCTCTTCTGACATCTGATCAATTGGTAAAAGAACTGACCAGATGATGTAATAGCTGTGAACTAAAATTTTATGTACCGAAGCTGGTAAATAGTACCAAAAATAAAGATTTATGTACATAGGGTTTGAAGAAGGATAGCATATTTTTCTATCATCTCTTGATTGATTTCTAACAACCTTAACAACCGTTTCCACATTTTGGAAAAAAATCTTCGCGCCGTGTTGCTATCGTTCGATGTCCCAGCTCCACCTTGCCGCACTTGAACAGCTATTAGAACTACTTCTTCTTTAAGCCTTTCTGAACAAATTTTTTCTTTGTTTCTACAACTTTTTGATCTTTTCCTTTGATCTATTACTCGATGTCCATTCGTAGAAAACCTGTAGCAGCCACTACATAAATAAAAATGGAAGTAGCTCCACATATACTTCTGCGTCGATTATTTTTTGGCTTATAAAACATTTGAAGCGGGACCAACGAAGTCCAAAAAAATATCTGTGTTTGTAAATTCTTTGTCTTTACTCTCTGTTTATATTGTGCTTGACCAGTCGTACCATCGCATTCCTATTTTGGTAAATAACGTGAGCTGGGTTCGGTGTTCCCTTAGAATTATGTAGCTTCCTGTACATCGCTGTGCGGTCTTGAAGACCTCCGCAACCGCCTCTATGACAGCAATATTGCCCGTGTTATTGATTCAAGAATATGATTATAGGCCGGGTAATATGAAGTCTAAGGTTTTTGGCACTATTTCATATTGGTCAGTACTGGTGTTGAGTAACCTCAGCTTCGAGAAATAATGCTAAAGCACTATCAAAGATATGATTAATAAGCGGGGCGCGTTTCTTTTTGATAGGTTTCTATGACGTCCTAATTTTCTTCGCTCTAACTGGCGAGATCTCCATTTCTTTAAGGAAATACGCTTTATCGATGTCGCCTTCCTGTCAATGTTTCATAGAGGTTGCATAGGCAAGGCTGATACTACTTTCATTAGATCGCAGGTCTTTTGTTTTGCGCCGTTTGGAAACTTCTTTTAGGTCAGCCACTTCAATCCTCTTTAACAAATAATTGAAGTAATTTTCTTAAGCTTAGAACAGACTAAAAAATAATTTTTGTTGTTGTAGGCACTACCCAGGTAAAATTTTTTTAAAACCTTTCTACAATAGTACCAACACTATCTTATTGCTAATTTCTAATCAAAAATGTACTAAATTTAGCACTAACATACAAATATAGCCAAGCCTTATTCTAGAAGAACATGCCAATTAGCGATAGAGGCGTTTAATTCCATGTAAAACTCTTTGGTTCGGATTGTATTTTTCTCTATATTATTATGAATAATAGATGTACGTGATTTTTCACAAATCTTCTAAGATGCATATGGCCCCGGGACGTTATTACCGCCTTAATATCATGCGTACGCACCTATTTATTAGCGCGTGGCATTCTGTTCTTTACCGAAACGTGTTTCGCAAATTGTTTTGTGGTTATGGACTGTTGCCAACAGCGAGATAGATGACCAGATACCATCTGTATGTATACGTATTGGTTCGTATAGTGTTCGTAACGGTGTATACGTGCGTGGTTCGTGGTTATTACTCCAAACTAGCGAACGTTTAGCTCGCTTCAGGATCTCGACTACAAAGAAAACATCTGGGGACAATCACGTACAGAAATTCGGAATTAGAATTAGCTTAATTTAACAGGAGGTCAAGTTGAGCTTCTCAAAGCAACGTTGATCTTACTTCTATTCTAATTATAGACGCATCTTTATTTTTCATTTTATGAGCTAAATTTATGTATAGGAAATTTTAGAATTTTTCTCGATGTAAAAGCGCAAAATGACAAAAATAACAAGCCTTATTAAATTGTTGCATTTCAAAGGGAATACGCCTATTCAAATTAAAAGCCAGAAGGATGATGTGTACGGGGACCCTGCTCCATCATTTGCCACAGTGAAATTTTGGGTAGACGAATTTAAAAGTGGTCGTACTAGGTTGACTATGAATATTCGGGACGGACTGTAACCACTAACATCGCAAAAGTTCACCGACTGCTACCAGACGGACAGTTGGAGACATCTCTAAAGAATAAGTTTGAAGCATATATAATGACTGAAGGTTTGAACATGCTTATTTAGGGCCAAAAACATTGGAATGAACATTTACGAAACCTTGCTGAAGCAGTTTAAGCGAAATAAGTTTTGACGTCGATTGACTGTAGATGAAATATTGAAACATCAATTCACTCTTGAATCCAATCGACAGTCGAAACAGTGGACGCGAAGAGTGAATCGTCTCCAATAAAGATAATGATTACTCCATCGGCCGGGAAAGTTAATTTGCGATATATGCAGTAGACGGCGCGGAATATTTTTTCCATTCCAAGAATCGTCAGCCATTATCCGCAAGTCAATGTTGTCATAATGCTAATTGTCAACTTTGACGTACATACATAATTGCAAAAAGAAATAGAAACGTGGTAAATACACATCTATCTATTTTCTATCGTTTACTTAAGTTAAAGCGACGCAACGTTTTAATAATAACGCGCACGTACCTATCACCATCGTCCTCATCAAATATGGAGAGTACCTATTATACACGTACATACGAACGTATAGGTTTTCGAGAGGAGAAAAAGAATTCTCTTTGTTTTTTAGACCGGTCCCATCAGCGTACGCCATGTTTAGGTCGTCTACGGCTACGTGGAACTGGTTCTTCGCCTCTCCCGAAGACGCGAGCAGCAAGAAGAAGCGGAGGAGAGCGTATCTACAACGTAGAAGAAGTGGAAGTACTTCATTATGCCTCTCCTGCAGTTTCGCGTACGTTCTATTTTCATTCCAGCGTATGGTCTATTTATTGAGGTGTTCGGATCATACCCGTACGTGTCCTGCATGTAATTTCTTTCGGAGGCGAGAGGTGCACTTGCCTATTACTACATCCGTACATACGTTGCAATCGACGATGGAAAGGTAAAAGAAGGAGAAGAAGAAGAAGAGGAACTACAACAACGAGAGCGCGATCGCGTGTGTGAGTGCGAGTATGTAAGAAATAGTAATAGTAGTAGTGTTGTATATGTGTATATGTAGCATAGCAAGAGAACCACGAGGAACTACGGGTAATAAAGAAACTTATGAGCAAGACAAGAGCCGGTGGTAGTGCAGGTAGGGAGGGCGGCGCTTAGTCCAGGTGTAGCCAATCTCACCTCGTCATAACTCGTCCAGGTAACCAATGGGAGGACGCATACTTCATTGACCAGTCACATAAAATACTAATGACACGACGGCGGTTATGCATATGTATGGTTTGTTCGCGGCGAGCGCTCGGCGACTTCGAACCCAAATGCACGGCTCTACGTTGCTGCATGGTGCAGCATGATGGTAGGAGCATCAGGTAGGTTGTGCAGTTACACCACGGCTTGCTCTATATATATCCTTTCAAGTTATTGAAAATTTAAAATGAAAGTACTTTAATATTAACGAATTCATGAAATTTACGCCTGTGCAGGCAAGATAAAATAGTTGAAGAACTATTTTATAGTTTAAATGGACAAGATATCCATTGAGGACGCTGAGGAAAAGAATCCAGTTGAAACAATAAAATCGATTTTGGTAGTGATGTAATAAAAATAACCGTCTGAAAATTATTTCAGCAGAAAACAATAGTTAAGGAAACAATGGTTGAAGCTAAGCGGTAGCATGATAGCATTTGATTTATTAAAAAAAAATTGAATTAGGTTAACGAAAAGATTACCGTTGATGTGAAACATCCGGTATCACATGTGCATCCCTAATTAGCAGCTTCTATTGAAAGTATGGGTACTAGTTAGTTATTAGAAGCTGCTTAAGTTTTTGTCTTCTGCAAAGCAACTCCCCTAAGCTGCTGACATCCGTTGTTCAGTAGAATGGAAACGAATGATACAGAGTATCAGTAAGAATCAATCATACGAAATAGTAGAATTTAAAGAACAGGTAAAGTGTTAAGTATTTTGAAATGGCAAGTGGTTTCGTGAATCATTTGGTCTCCTAAAAAAATTTGCAAAGCCACTGCTTCTAGGACCGAATGATAAATTGGATAATGCTCCTTTACCAAAACAACTCAAACAAAAAAAAATTAAAGGAAGTAATGGAGTTCACTACTGCAGAAGCTTGTTGATTGAAATCTTTCTTTTTAATCGTGCCTAATAGAGTTTCTAGTATAAGAGAGTTGTTCTTTTTAAAAGATTAAAACGTGGGCAATAGTTGAGTGTAGGCTTTCACGACCGTAATCCATAGTAGAAATGTCTTTCGGGTGATGTCGCGTAGTTAAAATTTTACTTGATTTTCCACAAACTTGCTAACCTAAAGCAATTATGCGGTTTTGCAGAAAATGTTGTAATAAATAGCGATAAGATGTATATTGCTAATTTTACGATATTACGTTATTGCAGGTTATCTAGCAAAGAGAGACAAGATAAGCTAACCATTTAAATTACTCAAATTGAAATAAAGTTAATACTTTTAGTGCGGCGAGCGAAGAAAAATGCATTGTCTCTCGATTCAGTTACCGCCTCCGCGATGCACACCAACAAAGAGCGGGGCACCATGCCATGGTCAACATTTGTAAAATACTTGGGGATTAGCACGGATGTTGGAAAGAGTCCATTAACACCATAATTGGCAAATACACCTAAGCCTAGATCGCTGATGCCTCTTTTAGGATCGAGCAGCCAGCTGGACGAGAATACCAAATTCTTATTGTATACTTTTATGCTTCGCCCCCTGAGTACCTAGTAAACCGATAACCACCCAACAGAAGAAAGTAACAAGGAAGGCGACAGGGTCCAGAAGAGCGAACCTGCCCTAGCCAACCAAATTAAAAATCGTATTATTGTTATTATTAACTGAAAATATCCAAAAAATAAAATAAATTCCTCTTTCTTAAAGATTTTGTAAATTGTTAGAAATTACACAAATTAAAAAATGCGCCTTGGTATTGTGATATTGTTTCCGTTTTTACCGTTTTACCGTTTTCGTCAATCTTTTTAGCGACTATAAGTAACAAGGAATGACCATCGAAATTACATCACTTACTGCATCATTCCATACCAAAGAAAGTTATCGAAGAAGCAAATGATGTATTTAATTGGATCAACCAGGAGAATGTTAGAATTAAACATAAATATAGAAAAGTAAAATAGCAATGTTTTTTATAGATTGCATTTTTTTTTTACTGTTATCTTGCTTAATAGATTCATCAGATTTTAAATGCGGGTGTTATGTGGCTGGATATTTATTTTAAATGTGGCAACACTGTGGATTAATCGATAAATATGTGTATTTAACACAAATCTTTTGATTAGCTACGCGTATTGTAGTTGAATCAACGCATTTCTTTTCCTGAGTTGAGAGTTAAGTAGGTAGTACTTAACAATGAAGCCTACATTCAACAATTAAGATTTTGTCATAAACTTTGTTTGGGGTGCAATACATGTTTTGGTGATTTCAGTTAAATTAGATTAAGTTGGTAGTAGATTATTACAACGCTATCAATCACAATATTAAAATTAGGACAATTGCACCAGTTTCATTAAGGGCGGAATAAACAGTTTTATATAGCAGATTGTGGGTACATAATAATAAATAATTTTATGCAAATTAAATTTGTGGAAAATTACATTATAAATCTCCATTAGAAAATCATAAATTACGTCAATGTCAAAGTAACAACTTATTGCTATTTATTGCAACAATTTATACTAAATAATTCTTATTATTACTTTTACAAAAAGTTTTGCACTCTCAACAATAAATTTTGAATTTTCGGCGTTATTTGAAAATACTTTGAAAAAAAAGACAAATGCCCCAGATTATTTAAATTTTTTTAGTTAGACGAAAAATTTGTGTGATAGTTGAGGGTAGAGAAATCGGTCACTGAAATTAAAGATGCCGCCCTCCTAGAAGATCGAAAACTACCATCAGACGCTTGACGAGCTCGTTCGTATCTTCCGTTTGTCGTAGGTGTCGGTTGGTATTAGAACCGAAAGAGTCCCGAGAAAACGTACCGTTGGAGGAGGCACGAGACTTCCCAGAGCAATAGGTTGAGCGGGGTCTTGCACTTTAGGGATTGAAATCTCTGCGTTCACGTTTCATTTACGGATCTTTTGCTCTGATTCAACGACGATGTAAGCTAATAGATTCTTCTACAAAATTGATATCTCCGACCGGTTGGAGTGCAACTGTAGCTCGTTAAGCAACTGCGGTAAAATAATTCATCTTCAATTGAAGGAAGAGTATGTATCTACTGTTTTAATTACTAAAAAAAAAAATGTAGATAATTATGTAGATATACGTAATGGTAGCGAGCTTTGCTTAAGGTTATTTACTAATTTTCGAGTATATAGTAGATAGTAAAAATTAAACCGTTAGTAGCAGTAATATTGTTGTAAATGATTACGCGTAGAAAATAAAAAGTTTATTAATCAAGACTTTTATGGGGCCACATAACCATCAATTTGGCTTTAAACTTAACCTTAAATCGATAGTTTCCTATTAATTTGAAATTTGGTTTGAAACTAATATATGGCCAGATACTTAAATTAGATATAAATATAGAGCGCGCTTTAGGTATTGATAACCATATAACTAAAAGCTTTGATAAATTTTAAGGTGACGCTTGAAATACATCTAAAAGATAACCTAATTAATACATATGGAAGTTATTTACTTACAACGTGTTCGGACATCGTATACTGATAGTATTAACAGATGTTAACAGCAACGTTAAGAATTACATGAATAAGGCTTCAAGTTGAAGTAGCCGACGTCACAGAATAATCCCCTAAATCGGAATCGAAAATATTGGCGGTCTTCTTCTTGGCGATTCTCATGACTTTGAATTTGGCAACCACTTGCTGGAATGAAACCGCGTTTCGCAACAATGGAAGCTTATAAATTGCTAAATAAGCCCACACTAGGGTCCACCGAACAGATGTCTTTGTTTACTCATCGCAACTACCACTGACTCTCAATAACCTACAGCAACAATTGAATGATACAAGAAAACTGCCAAACTTTAAACATGGACAAGCACATGGCCACTCTATTGACAATAGGCTCAATTTCCCTTTCTGATTTAGAGGGTTATTTGAGGTTTATGAGCTGTTAATTGTCACCTTTTTATTATTTATAAACTTTATGACGTATGTAATTTAACAGCCTGCAAATATTTAAAATATTTATTACATATGTTCTTCCATCATTTCCACATATCTAATCTGTTTAAATATGAATTAGTAGATTACTGCCATATCCAGCTTATTCGTTAGATTTGGCTCCTAGTGATTTCCTTGTATTGCCAAATTTGGAAAAACTAAGAACTTACATATATATATCAATATCACTTGTGTTATATGCTGTTGGGTATAAGTGTGAGATCGCTTCCTGTACATAAACTTCCTTTATAGTTTCTTGCCGTTTGTTAATATTTTTGCCTCATTCCACTTTCTTGCATTCTTTATTATTTTAGTAATCATTGTATCCCATGTTCGTCTCTCTTTTCCTCTTGTCTAGTATTCTTGCTTCATATACTTGTTTCGTCGGTCTCTCCTCCTTCATCCTCTGTATATGTTCTTACCAGCTCAATTGTTTCTGCTCTGTAAACACCAACATTGGTTGTATTTTCAGATCTTCTCTTATTTGGGTACTTCTGATTCTGTCCTTTAATGTTATTCCTTTCATTCTTCTAAGATATGTCATTTCGGCTACTTATATTCTATTTTTCTCCCTTTCTGATAGTATCCATGATTCGGCTCCATATGTTAGTACTGGTCTGTAGATTGTTTTAAATATCTTCATTTTTGTGCCTTTCCTCGCTGATAATTTTTTTTTTTCATTAATCTCATTGCCTTCTCTATTCTTTGGTTTATTTCTACTTCATTTGTTTCGGCATTTGTTACTTTTGCTACTAAAACAAACTATTTGACTTGTTCAAATTCGATTCCCTCGATTTTAACTTTCAGGTTTTCTTCATCTGTGGTCATAACTTTTGTTTTGTTTTGCCATCTTCTTCCAGAACTTCATTCCATATTTCCACTTTTATGTTGTTTGCGAACATACATTCTCATGTTTATATGCTTTGTAGTCTTCTGCATATAACATGCATTTATTCAACTCTTGATGAACACCCATGAAGATTATAGAATTACATTGCGCTTAGTCTTTCTTGTCTGACTCCTGCCCATTTATATAATTTATGTTGTTTTTATATCAAATTTTTATATTTCGTATTATTTTAATGTTAATTTCCCTTTTTTCTAAACTTTTTCATATATTGCCCTCATGTGCCTCTAGGTTGCGCAACTTACTTGAAGCAAAATGTGCTATAAATAGATGGATTGCGAAGATTGCGGAAAAATTTTTTGAGAATGATTTCAAAAAATTAGTCGAACGTTGGGATAAGTCTATTCATTTAAAAAATTACGTTGTAATATTGTATTATTTCGCATATTTACAAAAATAGATATGATTAACGACCTACGAACTTCATTGTTGCCAACCAAAGACACCATGTAAAACGGGGTATTGTACAATGAATCTAGAATTTTAATTAAAAGGCGATTTTTTTTCTGTTGTTGAATACGATACAACCTACATGTATATAGGATAGGATAAAAGCTGTGTGGATCAGGTAAAGTATGGTATATGAGGCGAGGAGAGATATCGGATTGGAGAGGAAACGCGCGAAGAAGACAACAAGGCTCAATATGTAGCCGACTGAGATATTGTCCGTGTACGTCGTAAGTCTGACTGGGCACGGCCCCTCATAGTTACAAGGGTCTCCGTCTCCACCATACAACACAACACAACCGAACGCAGCACAACCACATACACCACTTACTTATTCTTTTCTTTCTGTCTTCTTCTCCTTCATGCTTCCATTACTCCCTCCGCCCTCGTATTTTATGTTTGCCTCGTTTTTTTTTTTTTATCCCCGTACATACGCATCGTTGAGGTAGGTATTCTCGCGTTTAGATTATACCTATTGCATAGAAGTGCTTTTTCTCCGATAAGCTATGATGCATTGTTGCAAATGCCGCAAGCGCGATATCGTCGCAGATTGGCCAAATACGCGCCCCTCTCCTCTCATTGGCTTTCGCGTGCTCTTTTTAATTTTAATTAACCCCCGACACGCCGCTGCGCGCGATCATTAAGTAGTGTACTGTAGGTATTCGTTCTGTATTATTCACTTCTGCGTATCGTCGGTTGGACGGGTCTTCGGGACGATGAAGAAGAAGAAGAGGGAGTCCATGTATCGATCGGAGGTCGCGATTACCTTGAATCGGTATATTGCCTCAATGATGTTGGATGTATTATACCTACGTGAATGTATGCGTTTTGCTCAAGGATGGGGGTGTTGATAAGTTAACGCGCTTCACATAGCTATATGGAAAAAGGCAAGATTTTTAATTTTCTTTTTAACTATGCATTAGTTACTGCATTACTATTAGTGTTACGTATCTGTCGGAGTAACGGCAGCAAAGTAGGTTCATTCGGGCAATGTTTGGCGGATCTGCAGTGTCGTGCACTGATTAGAGGCAAAAAAGTTCGAGACTCCCCGGTGTTTTGTGACTAAACGCTGTTTTGTTACAGCACGTGTTACTGCTACTTCCCATATTTCTGATTAATTAAATTGCACAGAAATGGCTCCCACTTGTGAAGAAAATTTAATTCCACTAAGCATCATTCCAATTTTGGTGTTCATGGACGAAGGTCATTCACACTATTATGATGTTTGAAGGTTTGGAACTTTTTTAGTCTTATATGACCGCAAATTAACTTAACTAACTTCTTTGGGTCTTTTTCTAATTGTACGCTCACTTACTGTGGTTCCAAGCACTCCTTCCAGTTCATTTCTTGTTTGAATTGCTATTTCGCTTGTTTGCAAAGGTAATCTACAGCCGTTGTTAATCGTTTTCTACCTTGATCTCGCCGTCAGATATGATCTCCAATGTGCTTCCAATCCATAACACTACTGTACTGTAATGTTGACCATTTTTGATCATTACCACAGCCACAGTAAATCTTCCATTGTGATCTGTTTTTATTATAAATCAATATAAAAAATAATGATAGTAAATAACCAAATTTAAACCATTACCAATCAAAACACAACGAGCTTCAACGAAGAGAAGATATCCGTTTCAAAGCTGAAGCTGAAAAAATTGTATATTGCATAGATGCGCCAACAAAAATACTTTTTGTTCCCTAATATTTGCCTTCGTCCCCTAAAATCCCGGCGTGTGTAGAAACCTTTTTATCACAGTGCCGTTGCCGAAAAGGTAACCTACACAGGTGACCAAAAAATCAGGAAAATCTACTTGGCGGTTCGATAGGAAATTGTGACCAATTCTTTGGTGTAAGTTGCAGTTTAATTCAACAAAAACGTGAACTTCGAATTAAACGCAGCCAACGATTTGAAAGAAAACAACGTACCTGTGTAGACGTCCACTTGTCTGCGGATTTTGGAATTTCTTATTAAGTTGCTACAGTGAGAACATGTGATGAACCAACTAACCAAAGACATAACGACATAGTCTCGCAGCCTGGGAATATGTAGATGGGCATCAACAGTACGTCGGCCTGAAAATTTATCTCTTGGTTTGTCGCCTCGGCGCGGCGGCCAGTTTATTAATATTTATTGTCCGAAGGTGGATCCGGTAAATCGCTTTACTGCGGACGGCCATCTCTTTAAATAGTATAACACGGTCCAGCTTTCAACGTGTCCGCGAGTAAAATGCGACCGAATGCTCGTTAATTTATATTATCATAAGTTATTATATTCGCATGGGTGGAAAAGGCAAGGGGTGCTTGTATCTGTGCGTGCATGTAGACGTAGAAGACGTTACGTACGAGATTGTTGAGGTTAGAGAGAGAGAGAGAGAGGTAACGAATCTCATTTGCATGTCGTCCAGCGCTCATTATTCTTCTTGGTCAACAGTCGTCGGAGGCAAGCGCCATTGTTGCCGCATTGATAGTATGGCGGCCTATATCGTTCACCAGAATGGATACTTGGAGGAATAAAAGAAATTTTGAAAGTGTATCTTAACAAAGATTTTAAAGCAAGTACAGAATGGGAAAAAGTGTATCCAGAGGACCATTAATAATGTTTTTAAAGAAATATGATGTCATAAGCTCCAAGTCCAATTTCTATCACTATTTCATCAGTACTAAAAAATACAATGTTTTATGTTATTCTCGTATGCGTCACACTATTCTCTAAGATACAAACTATCTACAACACTAAACGTATCTACAAAGATGCCATAATACGAGCAAGTACCACCAGCACCTATTTAACGTATTTAAATAAGCACAAAATAAGTACAGAAGTGTTTCTTTATCGACTTGTTAAATACAGGAGTTACAAGTGCGAATCGTTATCCGGTGGTTCGGGCTGCAAGGAGCGGGCGTTCGTGCCCTCTTAAACGTGTAAGCCGATTCGAGAAGAACGAATCTACATCGGTATTAACTAGTACTGTCGGATGGCGAAACTATCGCGTGGTAAGCGCGACCCACGCGGAACAAATGATATAAAACGTTTTTCGAGAACCTCTAACCATAGCGGAACGAGAAAGGACACTATATAGCTGCCTAATATCTAAACGATCGCTAATTTGCGGATATTATCTTCTTTTGAATGAGATAAGTCGATATAAAAGACAAGAACAAATTGAATATTATTATTATTATGGTATTACCTTCCTTCTTAAGGGAATATATTTATATCATTTTATCTCTTAAAGTCGTTTAGCTTCGGCAAATTAGCTTTGTTCTGTAGGTGCCTACATGGTTGTCTAAAATCGTGCAAATTTGGGGGTGCTGTTCTCCTGCCATCGGGGGATTCACCCGCTAGAAAAAATTGTGTTGCTTTTAGACTATGATACTCTTTCAGTTTCAACAGTTTCATTAAATTAAATTAATTTATTATTTTATTATATTATTAAATTAAATTCATTAAATCTGGAATTTGGGAGTTGTTGGTGTTCCCTTGTGAGAAACGCTGATACTTCCATTTCGCGGGTGAATAATACTTATCTACAACTCGAAACATAATGTAACACATTGATCAATACTCTACATTGACATCTGAAAATAATACTTGATGAAGTCGCTGCTGTGAGAAGAGCGATACAACATGCAGCAGTCCAGGAGAAGCCGGAAATCTAAATTCTTTAAAAGAAACCAACGACCGCGGAAGTCCACAACAATAAATACTTGATTAAATCCCTTGTTTCTCCAACATAATCCGATATTCTGGGACTGGTATGAGAAAATTTTGTAAATTGGCCAAATTTGTGATGACTTTACATTACTTCGAATTAAATCAATCAGAGTACTCGAACGAAGTTACAATTTTGCATCCTCAGAAGCAATTACTCAACGATTTTCTCATATTTCCTATAAATACCGGCAGCTATTCACGACACACGCGCTCACTTAGAACGAGGGAAGTGAAGTCCTACATATCCGACGAAATATTAGACACAGATGTGGGAAAAACGTTTATATTTACTCCCTCTCTGTGCTATACGCGTCTTCCCGGAACTGTACGGGGAAGTTCTTCGTTCTCGTACATTGAATGAGGCCGGATAGATGGATGTATGTAAGTACCTCTTGGCTCGTGTGTCCATACCCTATATACGTACACATGCGAGAGATATTGTTATAGTTGGATACGTTAGACTCTTGAAATGAAATAAATTAGGTGGCAAAGATCAACGGATTGAGAGGTAGGATAACAGGCAGGAGGGTGCGTGGGCGACAATAGAATATATGCAGCTGCCCGGGTCCCTGCGCCCGGTGCATGTGGTCAGTTTTATGTATGGGTCTGGGGCACGCGACACCCCCGCATCGCTTAGACACACAAAGCTTCAGACTTTAGTTCCGGATAATAACCGTGCACTATGACCGGTAGTGTTGCCGATAATTTGCGCGCGAGTTGACCAAACGGGACAAATAACAATAATGCCAGCCAGGGAGATTGGTGGAAGAAAAATGATCTCCATTGATAGGCATATGGTATTGACGTTTCAATCGTCAATCCCGTTAGGAACATCTAATTATGTATAATAGATCAAAGATCAAGAACAATCATTCTATAACAAAGCATAAAATTATCACTGCGAGTGCACTCCCAAACATCTGCTTAAAATCCGAATTTTTGGGTTGCTTCTGTTCGAATAGTGTAAAATTTATTTGATCCAGCTGGCGTTAAATTGAAAAACTTTTGTTTCTGAGATTATGGAGTACTGCTCGACTATACAACCTTCTGAATTTGAGCCGAGCCAGATGCCCTTTCTGCATATTTTGCTCAATTTTAGTAAAGGTAAAACGTATTTTATTACCTAAATTTACTATGTCCAAATCATTCCGAGGAACTTAAATAAAATTTAAATGGAAAGTTACCGGAAATAAGGCAAGCCTTGCCTGTATGTGAATTGCCTGAATCTAGTGATCTTTATAATTTCAACCTGGTAACACTGCTATACGAAATACTTGGGCGGATATCTTTTATAAAAATATAAATTGGTCTGTTGCTACCATTCACAGTAAAAGAATAAAACTAAGATTCTACACTTAGTTCATATCATTATTTACTTATGCGCAAACATATTCATCGTTCAGTAGTAAATTTCTATTCAATGCCAGATTAGATTAGACAAATTTGACATTGTAGAACGTCCGCAAAACGCCCAAGTCCATTAATTACTCTCCTAAACAGCACGGGTACGAATGCGATCGTAAAATCTTCGAGCAACGTTCGCGAGCAAGAAGCTCGGAGCGACCGTAAAAAATTCCCCGACACAAAACGCCGTTTCTGCTGCTTCTGCCAACCTCGCAGGAACATACGGCAACAACAGAGGAACATCGACATCAACGAGAGCTCACATTAGACACAGTGCATCTGGGGTACAATCTATATGCAAATGACGCGAGAGTGTACAGCACACCTATACGTATTATATGTGCATGTCATTGACATTGCCTGGTTAGGAGGTTAAGCTGGCGTCGCTAATCGACGACCCGCGAGCTATGCGCATGCATGGGAAGAAGATCGGGTTTTTATCGAGGATGCCGTGAAATAGTAATGGGTAGTTCGATGTACGTACACCAAATGTAATGAGTAGAGATGACCGAGGCAGGTAAAATTATTACTGTTTTGCAGCGACTAGACAGACTCGTGTTTATTCGTCTCATAAGAAAGGGTTAGTGTTGCCTACTGGCTTCCCCGAGAGTCGAGAAAACACGAGTCTGTCTAGTCGCTGCAAAAAAGCAATAATTTAGCTGCCTTTGTCATCTCTAGTAATGAGCTTTGAACGGATGTAATGATATTGACTGGGAAGGAAGATTTTCTTGTGTATTCATTTAAATGTGAGTACTGACAAGGAGTAAAAGAATTCTATTGTCGAGAACTTGATGATGCGTTGGTCTATCCCCAACAGTAAGTAGTAAATAAAATTCCCACATCCACATTCATCTGCCCTATGATCTAGCGCAACCATTCAAGACCACGGTTCGCTCAAAAAAGAGGATGTCAATTATCAAAATTGATTAGAAATCATCGAGCAATTGTAGTTCTTTTGTTAGAACCATATTTGACCAAAAATGGTTGTACCCTCGACTCATACATTTTCAACTAATTTAACCTTATTAGACTTAATATTGAAGCGACTAATTTTAGCGCTCACCTTTTTATTTCAACAAACCATACGGATGTAGAAGTAGAGACGCGCCCAATTCAATCTATCAATGTTTTAGTGTACCCCTAACCATTCTGCCGGTCATATTCCATTCTTTCCGCCCCAAATACGAAACACGTGCGGAAAATTGGTCGTAAATCCGTCGCTTTTATGCGATAGACGACGATGCGCTTTTTTCCGTAAGCGTTTACATCTAGTGCCCTCTAATTGTTATCGTAGAACTAGGGAAGGTGATAAAAATTTCAGGAATTTCGGCGGAAAGACCGTCGGGCGAACGGGGGTGGGCGTAATATTTCGTTTCTCCCTATCTGTTGGTATTTTTATTCCCGTTTGTATTCTATTTTAAAGGTTACGCAACCTCAAAATCGGATGTGTATTCTCGAAATTTTTACCGGACTTTACGAGCGTAATAGGAATGGTATAATTTCGAAATAAATTACACCTGCTCTACGTCTACAGCGAGGTAGAAATATGCGGTATAATTTAAATATTTGTGTATAATTAATTACCATTTTATCTGCGTAATAAATGCATTCAGTACGTATTTCGACAGAAGCAATTATTCAGATATAAATGATCGACAGACGTAAATTAAGACTGTGTTAGTTTTATGAAATATTTTTTTCTATCAACAAATATAATTGAATATACATAATAATTATCTATGTATAGGTTTAACGTTTTGTAAATGTACACTGCCGTTCAGTGAAGTTCGTTTTTGCGCGAAAGTATTAAGAAAAATTACTTTAAAATGGCACGCGGCAAGCCTACCAGTGTAGAAAAACGTTCACGCATTATTACGCTGTTTGAAGAAGGATATTCGGGGCGACAAATTGCCGAAAAAATAAATATGAGAAGTTCAACAGTAAATGACATCATAAAGCGATATCGGACAACTGGAACTATAGGAAATCGTGTTCGTCCTGGAGCACCTAGGAAAACAACAAAAGCTGAAGATTTGGGAATTGTATTATTAAGGAAACGCAATAGAAAATTAACAGCGGCACAAATAGCAGCCGAAGTCAATCGCGGCCGTGAAGAACAAGTTCCGGCGAGTACGGTAAAACGTCGACTTCAACAAGCGGACCTTCATGGGCGCATTGCCATTCGAAAACCCTTATTAATTCGGAGCAACAGAGCAAAACGGCTACAGTGGGCCCGTTCTCATCTAGATGGGTCGTTAGATGATTGGAAACACGTGCTTTACAGTGACGAGTCAAAGTTTGAGGTTTTTGGGCAAAATCGACGAGTTTATGTCCGAAGATCTAAAACCGAAAAGTGATCCCGAACTGCATTGTGCGTACAGTGAAGCAAGGGCGTAGTTCTGTGTTAGTGTGGGGATGTTTCTCCTTTGCTGGGACGGGAGATTTATGCAGAGTGCAGGGTGTATTGAGGAAGGAAAATTATTTTGCAATACTCCAGAATTATGCAGTGCGATCAGGATTGCGTATAATAGGCCGTAACTTTACATTCATGCATGACAACGACCCAAAACACACTGCGTTAGTGTGTAAGAACTATCTAAAGGAGCAAGAAGAACAGCACACCCTGAAAGTAATGACATGGCCCCCACAAAGCCCAGATTTGAACCCTATAGAGTTGTTGTGCGATGAACTGGACAGGAGGATCCGAAAAAATATGCCCAACTTCACAAGAACATTTACGGAATATTCTGCAACATGAATGGACTAATATTCCACAATCCGTTTTAACAAAACTTATCGAAAGAATGCTTAGAATAGTTCGAGCGGTGATTAAGAGCAAAGGAGATTTTTTCGACGACAAAAAAATATAATGTTCAGTATGTTACATTATGGCCAGAATAACTTTTTATTTATTTATTTTTGTCTTTTTTACCTGTGCATACAATAAAATTGCATTTTGTTTTTAGTTTCGTTTGTTTCTGTAACCTTTTCATGTTTTTTACCAACCGATCGAACTTCTCTGAACGGCAGTGTACGTATAAGTTTAAATAAATAATTATTCGTATTTATAATACCTACACTTTGTATTAGGTACATTAGCACAGTTGTAAAAAGATAGGCGGTAGCTAGCAAATATTACAAATACACATTCTTTGTGAAAATCAAAGGTTTATTAAAACCAATATTGCGAGCTTTGCGTAATCCGGAACGTGAATTTTATTCGGAACGTGGTACCGCTGGCTGTTTATATTATTTAAATTTTTTTGTTTGATATATTTTTTGCTAAACGTATGTATGTATATCTATAGCTGTTTCTTGTAATATCCATGTCTTTGTATATACACGTTATAGATCAAAGATGCTATAATTAGGAATGCTCTTTTCCGGTGGCGAGATGCGCATGTATGTATTATGTAGATGTATACGCCTTATAAAAAGACAATCAATTCATGTTAATCTCAACTATAGCGACCGACATCAAAGCTTGCACCATCTGCAACTGTGTTCGCTCGGTTTTTTCCCATTCTCCCTCTGCGTGAATGTGTATGAATATGTCAGTATGCAGATTAACACAAATCGGTATTACGTTGGATTTTGATGGAAGAAGCTCTTCAAAAACATTTATTTCCTTTCTTATATAGTCTAGTTAGTGAACTCGGCTGATTTTTAAATTTACTTATTTGCAACTACATAGTGCGAAACAGATGTAAAATTAGCCGTATTTTAGTAAAAAAGAAAAAAAAAAAACTAATCACACGGTGCGTTTTCTATTATATTGAAGGCGTACTCAATTATATCACAAAAACAAGGCCTAGATCCCTATCAGAATTTTTAAGCTTTAGTTACAGGAAATTGGCGTTTAAAGAGGTATTAGTCGAAAGTGATTGGTGCCGTTTTATTTAAACTTTACCTTAAAAATAGAAAGGCATCGACAAAAGCTTTTATTTACGTACTCAATTAATTTAATTAAGAAGGAATCACACTATAAAATAGTGTTATTAGGCAGGATTTTGGACCGGTCATGCTGTCCTAAAAATCACTTATATAAACTGGAGAGAGTTGAAGATCAAATCTGTCGTCGACGTCAAGAAGATCCGGAGACTATAGAAAATTTCTGTGTAAATGTGTTGCTATCAGTCGTACAAGATATCAGCACTTCAGTAGGTCATTCCTCACACCTGCTGAACTGAAAGAAGAAAACCCTAAAGTACTATTAAGGTTTATTGAAAGTTTCTAACTACTCTAACACATACAATTCCATTGTTCCAATAGATCTATTTGGACCGTAGTGATTGAATGCATCCATGCCATGGCCCGTCTATGATTGTAACAATAATATGCAAATTAGAATTGTTGAGGATTACTACGAAAATACATGTAAAAGATTGTATTTTCAAAAATTCTATCGTAAGTTTAGTAAAATTACGAATGTTGATAGCATTCTTGAGAAATATTGTAGCTTGATTGAAGGATCGAATGTTTTCCCGAGGAATCACGACCTATCCTAAACGTGAACCCGAGTTGGTTTATCATATCATCGAAGTTTCGTTCACATCTTGACTTCTCCAGTATTAAAATACTGCGATGGCGGTGGCATATTCGGCATTCGGTCGGGTCGTCCGACTCTATCGAAAGTTATTTTTAAATCGCCAAACTTTGAGAAACTCACACACCACACTATGACTACGACTACGACAACCGACCGACCTACGTGTGAAGCGAATCACCTTGACCCGTACGAATTCCGAGACCAATTACGTATATACTTGCACACTACACACACACAAAAATACATTTACGCGATACAAACGCCCAAATTCTATCTGTCTCGCTACTCCTCGCTTCTCCCATCAGCATCATTGATGTATCCGGTATCTGGTACGGGCTGTATTTCCGTAAATATTGAATGAATGAAATGGAAATAAATTTGATTACAAAAAAATTTCATTCAAACTAAAATTCCTCAAAAACCATTGAAGATACCGCAAAATGGTCGTAATCCCTGTAATCAGCAGGTCAAAATGTAGAGAATCATCATCAAAATAAATATTTTAAAACATTTTTTGAAATCATCCGAATTTCTCTTTAAAAATTTTTTTCATCATTTTCTTAATTTTTCTATATCTTTCCAACTAACAGCTTCATTTATAGATTTCGATACGCCGAATCCACTAAAAGTTACTCCAATTTTCTATCTGTTACGCTAAACGAGGTATAAATTTTAGAATGTTGGGAAACTTTGATCCCTGTCTTTAGCATTCCCGCGGTGTAATAAATATAAACGAGATAGGTAAATTAGGGTGGCGGGAATCGATTCTCCGAGTCCGATTTTACTCAAAAACCTGTAACTGAAGCCTTAGTAGCGCGTTGAAAAGTCCTCAAGGGAATTTAGAGTAAAACATGAGAAATTCACATTTTAGCTTTACGTTGGAATTTATTAAAAATTCGAAAACTATCAATTTCGCCTAGATCTGGTGGTATCTAGGGATAATCTTTTTTACTTAAATGAACACGTTATCAGCGCCACCCCTCAATCTCTTCTTGACATTTCACATTGGCCACCTATCGAGTATAAGTGGTAGAAAGATTTCAATTAGAATACTTCGTCTTTCAGCCAAATATCTTTAGGACGTAGAAATAAGCAAATTTAGCTAGTCTTTTTTGACACAAAAGCCTTAAATACTGCTTTCTATCGCACCTCCAAATTGTAGAAATTCCTATATTTGCATTGCAACTCCTTTTTTAAAGGAAAGGGTTAATTATTACACGTATGTACATTAGATTAATTTATCGTAGATTCGATCACGCTAAATAAGCGATTGATTTTCTATTTCAGAGCAACTTTTGTGCCATTTAATTAATGTCGAAACGTTCTGATTTCAGGTGGGCATTGTTAGAAGCGTCGGAGAGAGACGGCAAATGAGAGCATACACAGCCCGGCGGTGCAGGATATTTCGTGGTGGTTGCGGTGGTCGCCTTCTATTATGATATCAAGGAAGTTATAGCCTTATTGGTGATTGGTGGGTTCCATTGTGCTCCGCGGACAGCTATATGAGCAATAAAATGCCGCGCCCAAGTCTAGCCGATATCTCTCTTGCGTTTGATAGATTAAAAAAAAAACCCTTCTTAATGCCTCCTACGACGATGCACGGGTGATTTTCCGACTACGAACAACTTATGTATATCCATCTGTACAATTATATTAGTGGACTCCTCGCTTATTGAAATAAAGACGCCTACATCTTGGAGGGTTTTCTTCATTTCAGGTTTAAGCGTAAAGAAGAATTGGTAAGGTTGCCTTCATACAAAAAAAATATACGTTTCCCTTTCGTTTTTCTGTTCTACTTCCATGAATATTTGCCCACATATTTTTTTTTGTTGTTGTTATTATTCCGAGAGAGAATTTTAAGAGCTAGGCGTGTCCCATATACCTACGCTTCTTAACTATTTTATTGGGCAGTATTTGCACCTGTTTAACGACCGTCAATTTTTCATTTACGACCCTATATACGAATACCTCTCTCATCCTAACCTAACCTATTCCTTCCCTATAGGTAATAGCTACGAGCGCGCGATGTTACCAATATTTCTACGGCTTTTTGACAGTCGCTCGTAAATTTTCAAATGCGGAAACACAGAAACGCTTTTCGCTCTTCGGTGTCCGTCTCCTCTTCTGCTGCTTACTGGCGTTATTATTTCTTCTTTTGTCCTTCGCTACGACGTTCACTTTTTGTGCTTAAAGGATTGTAAAATTTTATTGTCGTCCGTTTCTCTTATGTTGTTACCATCGTTGTTTCAGGGTTTATTCCGCAATCACGTTCTTAAATTGAAGGATTCTTGAATATAGGTATGTCGTTATAACTTGGCCCATTTTGTTTGTATTTATTGAAGGTGCACCCAAAAAAAGGTAGAAAATATTTCTATTAGTTTTTTTTTTTCTAAATTGCAAATATCGAACCATCCGTTTTACCGAAGAAGCACCTTATCAAATTGATAAATATAGTACCGAGAAAATAGGCTAAGTGTCGATGTGCAAATGAGAATCTAATACAAGAAAGATTTAAATTGATTGATGAAAAATGTCGTTTACAGAGTGTGTCGCAACAATTGTCAACTCTTCTGGGTTGGAGAATCTTGAAAAATGATTGAAATAACATAATTAAGCTATCACCACTCATAGAAATTTGCATCACACTCATCTAGCTTAAACGGTCTCATGATTTTATCTCATCATATGCCTCACCCTTTTTGAATTTCCTACAGGGCGTTTTCTACTTTCCTATTTTTTTCTTTGTTTTGCATCATCGTTTATTTATAAGTGACGTAGATCTTTTATAGAAAAAAAAATTTCTTAGCCATCCAAATCTTGCCTGACAAGTTTTTTTTATTAATTTTGTTGGAACAAACCTAAAATAATATTGTTTTAATATGCCTCAATACCCGCGCGTTAGTACGCTCTGACGTTGCAAAGCGATAGCTGAGTATTTCGAATTCTCCCCACTTTTTATAAGCTTCATTGTTACCCCACCCGACCATAAGCATCTCTTTGATAGATTCTAAACGGTTTTATTAACCACTTTTACTTTCGTAGCCGGCTTCGATCGTGGTTACAAAGAAGACAAGCGAATGCAAAAACTGCAAAGCGGCAAACAGTTCCTCGAACGACCGTCGTAAAGATTCCGTAAGATTTTCGCCAAAATTACAAAACGCTTGTTCTCTTTTCTTAAAAGTCAATCCCGACGACGGGTTATAAAAAGTAACCTTGACTCTTTCCTCTTGTCTATTGTAGTAGTATGTAAGTACATAAAAACCATCGTTACGCTTACCTACTACCTTCGTTCGGGCGAAATAAGTAGACAATAGTTTAAAACGTGACATCCTATAGACGACAGCCAATAGGCAGACAGTCGAGGTAATAATACAAAATGCATGCAAATGACACAACATTTAGGACGACGTTGCAAAATTAATTACTCGTCGTCTCTCTCGCTCCCTTGAAATTTATTTTTGCAAAGGTCCTTTTGATTGACACGTGCTTCCACCACGCTGGTGCGGCGGACTTTTCTTCGTTGTCGACAACGCAAAGCGAGTTTGACATTTACAGCGAACTTGTTGGTGCCGTAGCTGCATGTACAAACAGCGGAAGGTAGGTATACGGCACGATGAATAATTGATAACGAAATATCCAGTTGTCAATTTGTACCATCATGTCTCTACTTACTACATACTACTACCTACTACTGCTATTACGGCTGCCGCGGCGCTTTGTGTGTGCTCGCAGCAGATATGTACAACAACACCATCGTTAAATTGTGTGTGTGTGTGTGTGTGTGTGTATGTACGTGTGTTCGTTTTCCTCCTCCATCGTAATACGTTCCGTTTGGTTCCGGTTCTGGTTGTGCGGTCGTCTCGTCGTCGTCGTTCTTGATGTCGATTGTCGACATCATCACGTCGACGTTTGGTATCTCTTGCGTTTCGGTTTACTAATGAAGACGAGAGACATAATAGCAGATGTTAAATTCATCCTTATTATAGCTCTTCGTTCTTTATTTTTTATATGGACCATTTCAAATGTCAATAGATGATGTTTAAATTGGACGATATTAGCAAACTAGAGCAAAAGTACTGGCGGTACACGTTAGGACGATGAAAAACACTATCGGGGACCACAGTCAATTGAAATAAAAGACTTCCTTCTATGAAATTTTAACCTTTCGCATACTTTATTTATGCTTCATCGGAGAAAAACACTGAAATAGCTATAGTCTATGCTGCTTACATAGGAGATACAACATCCAATAAACAAGCGAATACTAGTTTAACATCTTCAATGATCACAGCAACAAGCTGAACAAAAGCTGAACAAAACCTTGCCACGCCAACACTCTCAATTGTTAAAATCATACCTTTCAAATTTAACCATTGTAATTTAAGGGAAATTCAGGCTGGAGTGCCGCAAGGTAGCGTACTTGGACCAGTAATCTACCTGCTATACACTAGAGACATTCCTAATATTGAACAGAACATCACTGCAACGTTTGCAGACGACACAGCCATTATGGCAATAGGAAAAAATCATGAAGAGGCTGCTGAAAAGCTACAATCCTCCATGGAAAGAGTAAACACTTGGACCAGGACTTAGCGTATAAAGCTTAACGAAAGTAAGTCTGTACATGTAGACTTCGCCAATAAATTAAAACAGCATATACCTATCAGAATAAACGATGCCCAGATACCACATGCTGACTCGGCGAAATACTTGGGCATGACCCTAGATGCAAGGCTACGCTGGAAAGCCCATGTGAAAAAGAAAAAAGAAGAGTTTAAGCTAAAGTATAGAAAAATGTATTGGTTACTAGGAAGGAACTCCAAGTTATCCATTCGCAATAAATTGCTTCTTTATTAGCAAGTTTTAAAACCAGTGTGGACATATGGCCTACAACTTTGGGGCTGTGCTAGGGAAAGTAATGTCCAAATCATTCAACGATTACAAAACAAAGTACTGAGAGACATGGTTGATGCACCTTGGTACTTCCGCAACTGTGACCTGCATAAGGACCTTGAAATAGAGACAGTTAATCAAACCATTCCCAAAATCGCAAGACGTCACGAACAACGACTTCACCAACACGCGAATGCTGAGGCACTCCAGCTCCTCGACAACACCAAGTTGACAAGAAGATTGAAGAGGATTAAACCCTTCGAACTAGTATAGTGAAATGAGTGAAAAGCAGAGTATTTGTGCGGTAGTTACACGCAAGGATTAGTGTACTTCAATTATCAGAACCTGAGGTGAACTAGTGAGTAAATAGATCCTTAGTTAAGGTTCAACTTGTAGCAATCTAAGTTAGAATCAAATTATTCATTGATCATTGAGATTGTAATCTCAAAAATGTCCAGAAGTATATGGGGATTTTATAAAAAAAAGAAAAAATGATCACAGCACAAAATTTTCTAAAACTGAAATAATTTGCAATGCGGAGTGATAGCAACCCATGAGGCGAAGACGAGGTTATGCTAACGAAGTTGGCGGTAACTACAATTTACTTAGCAACCGTCAATGATTAAATTGCATCCCAAGAAACAAGCATACCTCTCGTTTCTTGTTGTAAATTAAATAAATTTGAGGTACTTGTCTATCCTTATATTTAACTCAAGTGCTAGTAATGGGTGCCCAACAATTTGGAAAGCTTGGCTTCAACATCATCGGCGTAAGACAGCAGTAATCAATTAAATTGTCAAGAGACCATTGAATAAGATAAGGCCCAAAATTGAATCTTGTGGGACTCGTGGGACTCCTGTATTTAAGACGAATTCTCTGGATGCAAAGACATTGTATGAAACATAATACTCGCGATTATGGACATTTTGGGTTTTGCCAATAATAGATGGGATAAAACCAAAGGAATTTATTTTAGTGAGAAGCAGTGGGTGCTCTATTATGTCAAAGGCTCAACTGTGGCAGGCCCGTATAAATAATATCCAATTGTGAGAGACAGGTCTAATTGATAGCAGTAGCATGATTAAGCCGTGCTGATTTGGAGACAGGTGAGGTTGAGTATTATAAATAGAAGAGAAGAGGATCCTTTCGTAAATTTTTGCAAAATTTGACAGGAGGCAAGCGTTGTCTGTTTTATGAATCGGGGAAATTTAGGTTTTTTTTTCCCAAAATGTAAGAAAAATACCAGAAGTAATTGATGAATTAACAATTATTGTTAAAGGATACACTAGTACAAACTTTACTTTACTTTTAACAATATTTAATCAAGAAAGTCGGTATCACATCATGTTCACTCCTTAATAGGAAATAGCTAGGATAATATTAACAATTTAACTTTTCGTTCGTTAATAAACGTCGAAAAACGCATATTTATTTGATTTATTGATTGACGCACGCTATACAAATAAAACCATACGGCTTCAATTAAATAAATTGCAATCGATCCGTACGGATACACCGAAATTTACGTACCACATGTCCGCTTATATGAACGCCATTGTGTATTTATAGGTGGACTACGTATGCATGTCGCGAATCGTTATATGTATGTGCAAAATGAATCTATGAATGTATTTTATGGAAAAGCATCATCGTCGGAAATATTACCCGCGATGGATGAGGCACACGGGACGGTGAAGGGCGGAAGGGATGCGCACCGCAAAACTGCCAAAACGTGAACCGTTTTTAAATAAATCAGCAGGCGAATGCACACCGGATAGGTACGTAAATCACGGCAATAAAATGAAATTAACGTCACACTAGTAGCGAAATATTGGCCGGCTACGATTCGCCGCTATGTATATATTTGTAATATATGCCTTATTTGGGCTTTTGACCATCATAACATGAACATTTTTGACTTTAAAAACAAATTTTATGTTAATTTTGCACCCTTCAAATTCTCCGGCGATAAATATTGCAACCAAATAATATAACGCGTACGCCCCAAAACACTGGGCATGATCTTGTTGGTCGATAACATGGCTTGGCACTGATTGGCCACGAAAAGCCACTGTTTGGTCTCTGGTGTGCTGTGGTGAATCTATATTTCCTCAACGGTTATGCAGCGAGCCCAAAAATCATTCGAATTCCGGTTTAACATCGCCAAACATTCTTTTGTTAGTTAACCCAATTGCGTATTTGTGGTCAAATGCACCCATACCCAATTGGGGTTGCACACAACATCACTAATCTCATGCACTTTCAATCTCCAATCATTCATTACCATATTGTAAATTTTTTCAATGATTTTTGAAGTGGTGATCTCATTTGGATAACCTAGACGCTGTGCATTCAAAATACTCGTAGGGCCCCATTTAAATTCAGTTAATTTCAACCTTTTATGGTCGATAACAAAGGTGCTGAATTCCCGTAATCTTCACTGAGTTTCGCTTTTATCTGATCATTCGTTTCCTTTTTTCATCACTTTAAATGGCTGTTATTCACAAATTAACTGACGTGTCGGTTTGATAGCTTGACAGGGCTCTTGTTAAAGGCTATTTTTCATAATATAACGTTTGTATTTTAATTTCCTTGGACGATAATTCAGCGTCCTCAATTATCATCCAACCATCTTGCTAGTTTGAAAAGTAGAACACAGGGAACCAAAAACAACAAATTTGAAAATTCTTAATTTTCATCATATTCTCCAAACAAAATTTTAAATGTAAATTGATTTTCAAAAAGTTTTCATATGGGAGTTGTAAACTATCGGATTCTTCTGCTTTTTATCTATTGGAAATAAATGTTTAATAAGAATTAAATCTTTCTTATTAAACATTTATTTCGAACGAATTTTGACTTTAACATCGTTTTATGTACATTCGAAAGCACTAAAATAGAACTTAAACTGAACCGAATTTAGGAGTAGTATAAACATCGTGCCCTACATCCATCAGCTGTAATATTTTCATATCCAAGTGTGAAATCGTCCTCGTCGAAAAAACATTCAATTAGTACCGATGTGTTTATTTCTTCCTCATTGTTATGCTGATGCGTTCGTATCGGTCTTTGTCTTTCGCATTTTAGGACCATGCTACCCAGCCTGATGTCAAGAGAGCTGCGTGAGGACTATATAGGAGCGGCTACCTCGCATACAGTAACACCGTGCAAGTGTACTACTACTACTACTAGGCGATTGTATTTTTTTAAGGAACAGGTGTGACCCCGGAAGAAAGCGGGGGAGTGAGAGTTTAAATATTCAAATGAACAACTGACTGAGCAGCTGATCTTGAACGCAGCGAGGACAGGTGAGGTACGATGTCGTAGCTGCTGCTGCATTAGCTGGTAATCCAAGAACGAAAAAGTGGACGATTTTGTTGTTCTCTTAAGAATTTTTCTTTTAATGGCTCTTTAATATCGACTAAAATCGCTCGCAACGGATGTATGTACCCTTAGTTTTCTTTTAAAAATACTTCCACACGTTCATATTCTTATTCTAAATTATAAGAAGATTTTCGGGCAATCGATTTTTACAATTTTCGAAAGGATTATCTTGTCTAGTTGGTTTTTGTTTTGATAATTTCTTGCTGGTATTGCAAATTCCAACGTCGACGCACCAGTTTCAACGACGATCGCGCGGCACTTTGCCTTGCACCTTGCGGCACTCCACCCTGAATTTCCCTTAAATTAGAATAGGCCTCCTCCTGCTTTATTCTAAAATATCTTCCTGAAAGGTATGATTTTAACAATTTAGAGTGTTGGCGCGGCAAGGTTTTCTTCAGCTTATGAAATAAGCCTTCGTGCCAGACTTTATCGAAGGCCTGGGCTACATCTAGGAATATTGTAGAGCAGACTTTCTTTTCCTCTAAGGACTTTTCAATGCGATTCGTAATTCTGTGTACCTGATCTATTGCTGAATGGCTTTCTCTGAACCCAAACTGGTGCGGAGGGATTAGGTTCTTTTCCTCTATTATCGGTTTTAGTCTTTTAAGAAGTAGCTTTTCAAATAATTTCGAAATAACTGGTAACAAGGAAATAGGCCTATATGACGACACTTCTTGAGGTGGCTTGCCTGGTTTTGGTATCATGATTACTTCCGCTATTTTCCACATCGTAGGAACATATCTTAATCTAAATGTAGCAGTAAATGTGACAGTAAAACTGACTACTTCTTGTGGAAAGCCACCAAACGCCTAAAACGACCTACCCTTCAAAACCCACCAATTAGGAAAGCAGATGGAAGTTGGGCCCGGAATAACCTACAAAAAGCAGCTAAATTTGCAGAACATTTGGAACTGATCTTCCAACCAAATGCAGGAGAAGACCTTCAAGATTGGAATGAACTAAGACAAGAGGATGTCGAGATTCTACCCATCACCCCAAAAGTTTTGGAAGAAATCAAAACGAATACTAGCCCAAAGAAAGCACCCAGTTTTGATCAGATCACAGGAGAAATTCTTAAACAGTTTCCAAAGAAAGCAATAGTAAAACTGACTTATCTTATTAACGCTGCATTTAGATTGATATATAACTGTTTGTTTAGCAGAAGGGCTTCGAAAAACCACCACGATAATGCGAGTTCACATAGAGCTCAAGAGACGAATGAGTTTTTAGAAACAATTGTTTTTAGAAAAATGGGCTGTGCGGTTACTAGTTCCAGTATGATAGGAAAACCTCATTTGATTAGGAATGCATTTTTATGAGCGCCAGTATACACAATGAGTTATCTGCTTACATACTTATAGTATTCTCTCACGGCTTGTCTCGATCGTTCGTTCAAGAGGAATAAACATCGTCGCGATGCATCAGTCGAGCTACATACATATATACTGCAGACTTTTCGCTTGAACTCACCGCGATGATCTTTCAGCGATTTCTCGATATTTACGTTGTTAGGTTGTACCGAACGGTAATGCGGCCGCATCTGTGAGTAGGTACTTCAAGAGCGCACCGAAACAAATTGTCGCTTCATCTATAGGAAGACAATGTCGCAGGTTTCATGCGCGTCCTTTTGATGATGGGATTTATTGTCCTCGATCGTCCCGATAGTAATTAGCTACTTCGCGATATGCGAAAGCGATTAGATCTCCGCGGTACTGTCGGTAGTTCTTCTTCCATCTTCCATCATCCATCCTTCAATCTTAAATCCGAGTTTCCGTTGTTGCTGTCAGGATCAAAGAGGAATTTATGCTTTGGGTATACATAATCCCCAAAATGCATCTTGTACAACACAATCTAGTTGATAGGCAAGAGCAAGTTGATTTGGTCTGAATGGATTGGCTATTGCAGATAAATAGATTGAAGTAGAGGTGGTCTTCAATCTGCTCCTCTATGACGTTCATGGATCTACTGTTTGATTTAATAGGTTTGTGATCTCGCGACTCTTGCATATTTTTGATAGATTAATTGGAAGATAGTCTCTTTTTCTGTTTGACAGAATTTACGTGTTGTTGCTTTCGTCAGGTTCGAATTCTTCTTATGTATCTAGCGTCCTGTTAGCTGTTTTAACCTATTTCCTACCTCTACCTAGTAAGTCTTGAGTCTGTATTCATTTGGGAATTGTTTAGGCTGATCTTACCCGGAATGCTATCAACCAGTCTTGACATTTCTTTTCTTTCCATAGTTTAGTAACTACTTTAACTACAGTTATGTGGCATGCCTTCAAAAGATAGTTGAGTGTAGGCTTTCACGACCGTAATCCATAGTAGAAATGTCTTTCGGGTGATGTCGTGTAGTTAAAATTTTACTTGACGTTTTGCTGACCATGCTGTCAGCTTCTTCAGAAGATTTTTATAGACAGTCTTTAGAAATCTTCTGAAGAAGCTGACAGCATGGTCAGCGAAACCTCAAGTAAAATATTAACTACACGACATCACCCGAAAGACATTTCTTCAAAAGATCTTGGGTTTTTGTCATCTTTCAATCAACTGGTACATCTGCTTTGACGTTTGTTCCTTGGCCTTTATATCAAGTAGCTCTATCAGAATTTTAAAGAAGATGGCGTTTAGGCCATGCTTTTCTTCTTCCTTTTGCTTGCCGCTTTTTAAAACCACTCACTCACAATTAGCTAAATTACATGCTACCCAGATTTTTTGATAAAATAAATGCTTTATTATGAACTGGAAGTGAGCGTGTGCTTTGATTTTTATCTTATTAATAGTAATAAACAGATATTATTATTGTTACCTTGCTTTCCTCTAAGCAAGATTCTCACCGTCTTCTACGATATTAATTCTCATTTCTTTTTATTAATGGATTACCAAATCCGGATTGCACCAAATATTTAACGCGAATAATCCAGGTTCTTTCAACTTTTTCCACTACCCGTAAGCCATAACTCAAAGAGGCGTCCGATGCAATTTATGAACGCGATAATCATCAGACACAAAGATACAAGAAAAATTCGTGCAGACACCGTTTATAATTCGCAACAAGAATGTTCGAGTTTACGCATGTGTGCGTTCACATGCCCGTATGTGCAGATCGAGGAGCGCGTTAACAAATGCGTGGGGCAATTAATTTAGTGTAAAATTTTGTATCGAGTTGTCGGCGTAATTACCCGTAAGTTAAGGTTTTGAGAAGAAATACCGACTTGCTGCGATTCTGAACGGAATTCTTGCATTTTCTATGGTGGCGATGTTATTGAGAAATAATGACGTATGTATCTAATTAGTTTCTTTAATAAATTTTACACTTGTTTGTAATGGGCGATATTCATTTTTCGACTCATCGAAGCAATTGAAGACTAGAATATGATAATAAAGCGAAAATTAACTTCGCTACAGGTAAATCAAAAACTCGTAAAATGTAAGAATGTATTAGCATGCGTCGGTCCTCGAAATAGCTGTCTCGGATTAATTAATTAAACTTGTGTGGTGCGCAGTGTACCGATACTTTAGTGTTGTTTGTCACTTCACAGTTTGAGCCAATTCTTTATCCACAGAGCTATTTTTTAATGTTCGTAAGAAATAATCGCTGGAGACTAAATCTGGTGAACATGGCTGATGCGGAATTTGTATCCTAACTTAAGACCACTTTGTGTAGTTCAAAGATTTTTATTGTATCCGGCAAAATCCCAAATTGCTCTCCTACATTCCAACTGCAGAATCGTTATTTAAAGAGTTCATGATTAATTTGTGTCTATTTTGTTATTTTTCCTCTTCTGGCGATTGTTATTGTTTTCCATAAATTGATAGATACGGAAACACATTTGACAGAAATGAAATTTTCTTGATAAAATAAGACTACTAAAACAATTGGAAAGTCATTTAACAAATAGTGAAATGCAGTTGACGAAAGCGGAAAAGCAAAAGAAAAAAGTTCCTCTAAGGTAGGTACGATAGACGAAGCCGATTGGGGAAAACGGCTCCGTGCGTTATTATAGCTTTTGTCGGAATTTTTTTCGCCCGACGGTTTCGTCTAAAACATCAAAATTTAACGCTATTTAAAACGATTTTCGTTATGCTGTCGCTTAATATCAAAGAAATCGTTAGAAGGTAAGCAAAAAATCAAAATGGAACAGTCCGAATTATAAACGTCCTTAGATCGACTGCCGACATCTAAAAATTCTACATAGAACACCGATAAAATTAAATCATGGCTCGGTTAATTGGCGTATATGTAACTAAAGTACGTTTTATTCTTAAAATTCAGCCTGGTACACCGCGTCGCATTTCTACTAATTAGAACCATGCGTTTGTTTATTTATTATACGTGGATGGACAGCGCTGCGGCGGGCAAGACGTAACATACACCAGCGCATGAATTACTTTCTTTTCTATGTAATAGTTACTTACCTGCAGGTAAGACAACCAAAAAAGGCGATCGCGAGCCTGCGAAAATCGTAGAATCGAACCATTCGCTTCGGTAATTAAACTCAAACTATCGCCTTCGATCTCGCTTTTTTTCGCTTGTGTTTTACTTGCTTTTTGTTTCCATTTTTGTTTTCAAAATTATTCGCTGCGGTGCGCACGCCGAGTATAATATCGCCGTAGACATCGCGCCTCCTCCTCTAGAAGCAAACCTAGAGCTACATAAGCCAAAGATAAGTTCAGCAAGAATCGAGCTTTACACGGGCTCTTCTATTCTACCTTTATGATGATAGCCTTTGTGTGCTTCTCGAATCGGGCATCTTCACTCAGGTTTTACTAATTAAGCGCGAGGAGGGGAGACGGTAAACGAGAAGATTTTGCCACACGGCCAACTCAACAGCGGTAGCAACCGACACCGCGTCGTCCTACAAAAATCCTTCTATTACCGGGAATCGTTCGCATTAGTGGTACCATTAGCGCTTCGGCTGAACGCCGCGCTGCCTTATTTGTAAGAGATTAAAACTTCGCGTGTATAATGGTAAATACGGTCTCTCTCTCTTGTAGGTAATTGAATCCCGGGTAGTTGTAAACGTAAATTAACGATTCCGATAGATAAGTGTTATTAGTAGCTGCTGGCTGCCCTGGTACTACATACTGCCTATACGAGCATGTACTGTACCAATATATTTACTTGCAAAAGCTGCTTTTAGTATTAACGTATTGTGTACGTGTAGAGACGAGAATTGAAATTAAATAGGAAAAAAATAAGAAATTTTAAAAGTATCTCAACAGACGCAGTGGTATGTGTCGGTGTGCGTTATAATTGTATCATACCGATGTGTTTACTGATGCCATTTTTATACCTACTGACTGTAAATGGTGGCGATTTCCTTTATTTTCTTTCAACAATTCCTAACTTCACATCGACGTATCCATGTGAGGTTGGTTGTATAAATCCATCCATTGTGTTACCTTAATGATATTTTCTGAAAATAGAAAGATTTTCGAATTGAATCTAAAAAAAAAATTAAATTCTAGAGCAGTTTACAGGATGGTTCATTTTGAATGAATCAAACAACATACTTTGTTGCTAATTTGTTACGCAAGAATTGAATTTGTTTACCTATCCGTTATAACTTTTGACTTACTGCGGATATGAACACGATCTAACTTTTGTTTTGTGACTCTTCAGCGTGAGCCGTTGAAGTCATGGAGATGCGCAGATCGAAAGGTAACGGTATATTTTGTTGATTTTAGAACGGACACTTTAGATATTGTAGATCTGCATGAGAATCCCTATTATCGCTCCTCCGATTTTTAAAAAATTTCCAGTTAAACACTGAAAATCGAAAAGTTTGTTGATCTTTTGTTGCTTATTCGTTGCTGATTGTTTGCTTCAAGCGAGGGTCGGTAACAGTCGCAATGCTGCTATTGTATTGATCTAGCATAACTACTTAAGACGTTTGATTGACCGTAAATATCAAAATAAATATTTTTTTGCTGGTTTTGGTGAGAATGTTTAATATTAAATATCGGAGTTACGTGAACATCGTTACGCCTGGCACTGTCAGTATTTCAGGATCCTTCCACAAAGGTGTACTGATGAGCTGAAATACAGCGAAATGCGCATTTGCACATGGTGGATGTTGGCGGTTTGTTTCATTATTATTAGTTACCCCGGAGTTGCCGGAGTAAAGTACGAATTTCATCCTCGTTATAGAAATAGTTACATTTTGTTATAAATTTAATGATTTGATTCTCTCAACTCCTTTTTCCTCAAAAGTTTTTCTCTTTTGAAATTTTTCGTAGTGTGCGCACATCGGACCAATATCGAGCTACTCATAGTTTTCCTTATCGTTTTATTTTATTTCTTCCTCGTTGTAATAATAATAATATTCATTAGCAATGCAAAACGCGAACCTTTCCGACTCCGGCATCAAGCTCTGTAGGTATACACGTTTGACGCAAGCGCGCGTGTAGAAAAGCGCTAGTCCCGGTCGTATCTACGGTGAACGCGCGACGGCGTAAAATATTTTGTTTCTGAAATATCTAAATCGAAAATCTCATGTTTATGAATAACAAATTTCGCATAAATTAAGTAGTTCGAGGTCCGAGAGCTTTTCGTCTCTGTTTCGCATGAGCGCGGGCACGACGTCGTAATAAAACCGACTCGCTTGTCGGTCGGTCTGTTTATTAGCCCAAGATAGAAATTATATGTTCGTGTAAGCGTTTATATACCGAAAATCTATATATGTACTTAGGTATATACGTAAGTTTTCGCTTTATATCGCACGGCGTGGATGTATTTTCTTAATTTATGTTCGTTAGCTACGAACGAATTTATTTATTGTTGTTAGGAGCGGGTGAATAATAGGATCTCCTCCTTTATTGTATTGTATTCTACGTGTGTTTATACAAAAGCATGGCGTAAAACGTGATGCTTTATCGCCTCTACATATTAATTTATTTTATTAATTCTTTCAACACGAATCCCCTTTCTTATTCACGAATTGGCGCAAACGTATAGGTTAGGCAGATACGTGCTTTAGGTTGCTAACACAATATCGTTAAGTTGATTAAGTTGAACAATTGATCGATCATTATGACGATATACAGATAAACATGTTCAAACTGGCAATTTTTTATTGTATATTTAGAACAATTCCGAAAACTTCAAAAGCATCAATGTATCCGCATACTGTAAACGATACACAAAAGTCTCACGATACATTTTGCAGTAATAGAAATCCCGACAATGAGTGCAATACCACCCGGGAAGGGGTGACGTTCGTCCGCCGTAATTTTTGCAGTAATAAAAACGTCACGGAATATTTTTCACGCGGTGCCGTCCTAGATATTCGCACAAAAGTGGCGAACATTGTTTTCAAAAGGGTTGTTTTGGGAACTCGGTTGGGTTGATTTATTGGCTTGCGCCCGTAAAAATAAGAAAAAAGAACTCATATACTGTTTGATAGTGGGTTTAGAAGAGCCAGTAAAAGCACCGATATTGCAGATTTTATTTGTGTTGAATTTTTTACAACTGGACATTGTGGTCGTTCAATACATAACGCACAAAAAGTGGTTGGGTTTATAGAAAAAAATATGCTTGAGCATAAATAAAATAAATTTCCTATTGTTTAGTTTAAGTCAGTTAGTTCCAACATTAAAAAAGGTAGAAGTACTGACTGTACAACGTTAGGTTTGGAGTCAGTTGAAATTAAAGGAATGAATCAGAAGATAGAACAATAGATTCTCTAAATTAATTTTAATTTTTGCATTTGTCAATAATTCTGATAAAAGCATCTATTTGCTACTATTATTGTGGGCAGAGGGAATATATTTTAAATTTCGAGGATAATGCCATATATGGTACGGAATAGTCAAATTAAAAATATTTTGCACGTTTTTCACTCTGAAACTGTTCCTCTCTCGTCGAAAATTAAAATTAGTTAAAACAGAATTTACTTTTCCTTTTCCTGCTCTTTTCGACTGCAATCTTCATAGTATTACATACAGTATTATGTATACAGTCCTCTTTAAAGAATATATGCTCGTAAACATAAATAAAAAAGTAGATTGTCGATAAAGAAGTCCATAGAAGCTAAACAGTTGTAGAAAATGTACGTAATTATTTTTAGAAATAAACTGCAAGACGGACGATTTTTGTTCAGGGCATTTTGGCATCGGTTCAGAAAGTGTAGAGCACGGATCTACAATCAAAAAATATTATTCATCAACGTTTCTTTCTTACATATCGCATCAGTTATTGCATATCTGCTCCCATGGAGATTAACATAATTGGAAAATTGCCTCAAGTGATTGCAGTTTTTCTTAAACTGCCAAATTCCCGCCAATGCAAGTAGTAATAAAGCACCATGGAAGATGAAAGTCATCTGCTGACGCCGAAGGTTACGTTGACACCTTCTCGATGGAGAGACGTAAATATGGAATTTATTTGTAAATGAGGAAGGCGGTCACCTGCAGAGCCTAATTATAGATTTACCAGTCTCTCATCATTCCTGCTTAAAGCAATGGAAAAGCAGCTAGCAAAAGTAATAATTTATTTATTCACCTAGTTGTTTACTGTTAACATGTGTAGAAAACATAGTTAATAGATAATAACTATTTATTTCCAAGCTAGCTCACCAAATTAAAGAGAACTCTTAGGTCATGTTATATATCCAAAATTGGAAAAAATACTGAAATTAACCAAATTTGAACAGTGCCAACATGAACTTAGTAACCAACGAACGTAGTTCTCAGTAAAACAGTTCATTTGCAGTAATTGAACAGTTCCTTCGGTTGAGTTTTGAATGATATGTTCACCTAATTCAAATAAAAGTTCATTAATTTGACCTACTTGCTTTGAGTGTAATTAATAAAATGTTGCGCATCGTAATGAGATCAATTTCGACGCGGAAAATGCATATTTTGTATGTAAAATAGGAAAACCCCTTTTCCTTTTTCTGGAAAGATATCCACTCTGGACGTATCGATGTCGATGACGATGACAGCGAGGTGAAGCGCAGGTGTGCGGCTCAGGTTCCTCCCTCGCGCTCTCATTTTCTCCCTTCCCGTTTCCGTCAGACGATCGTCTACATATTACCGTCTCGGCGTTCTTTCTCTCTCTCTATCCCGGTTTTCTCGACCTTACGGACGTAGGTACGATTATGAAAACAATAAATAAAGTCACGTGACAGGTGCTCGAGCATATGATGTAATCGCGAAGACGTATGAAGGCACGATTCGGCCGAGGCCCATTTACCATCGGGAATATAGCAACAAGAGGGAACCGACACGTAGTACGGCACGTTACGGCATTAGCAGAGGTTGCTTCGTTTATTATATTTAATTTATAACGGCCAACTTCTTTCCGCGTGACGGTAAACAAAGAACGGGGGAAGCGATATTAAAAAAATACTATCGTTCGCTCTCCGATATACATGCGTACACATAGACGTACATTTATATATTCGTAAGATACATATGTTTAGCGTGTAACTGTCTGCAGTTACATTAGGCGAAACATAAATATTTAAAGCGGTCGGTCTATTAGAGTTAATGCAATATTTAGTTTAATCCCGTGATTAATCGTGTAATATTGCATGTTGAACGAACGTGTGTAATTGCCGCGCGCACGCTTATCTAAACAAAGCCTATAACGACGCTAAATTATATTTACTTTCCGTTACTTTTACTTGATTTCTGCTGCTTCTTTTTCCTCCTCCCACATTCTCCTTTTCAATCGCTTAAATGGATACGTACAAATGTAGGGTAGGCCACTTAAAATGATACCTTCAATGTAGATAAATTGTAGAAACTGTGTATAGCGTGTTTTATAACGTTTCCGCTACACAGAGATGGGCAAATATTATCGCTATGACTAACGATTAAAAATTTAATCATATTCATCATGATTAAAATCAGTAATCGCAAATTTATGAATAACGAAAAATTGATTATGTGTTGGTCGATGATCGACCATTATTTATGAATAACGGTTATATATTAGTCATGATTAATCGTTATTCCTCGACCGCTAATCATGATTAATCATTATTCATGAATAAAATTGTGATTAATGTGATATGAAGAATAGATTCAATCAATTGTGACCATTGAATAGACGTAACCAACAAAGCAAGAAACGCAGGTTTCCACAATGTTGCCACACTAAATTTGTTGTCACTTGATCACTAAATTTGATATCACTTCATCACTAAACTTGATATCACTTCATCACTAAATTTGATATCACTTCATCATTAAATTTGATATTACTTCATCACTAAATTTGATATTACTTCATCACTAAATTTGATATCACTTCATCACTAAATTTGATATCACTTCATCACTAAATTTGATATCACTATCATCATTTGATCATTTAGAAATATGCGAGGTTGCATATTTCTAAATGATCTCTCTAGAGAGAAAGCAAGTGCACAAAGTGTTTAATTTAGTTAAAAAGCGACATCTCGTTAATAATACGCCTTTTCTCAAGAGATGTTGATATTTATTAACCTATTAACTATTAGATATACGCATTTGTACATATGCATACGTACGCAACATTGGAATATGCGATACCCGTGACGAACAAATACATCTCTATACGTCCGTAGCAAAGAACGTGGGTAGATAAAAACAATTACACACAGCATATGTAGGTATGGACTCTTGTGCTGTATCGGCGATAAATTTAAGGCGGCATTTGATTTCGTTCCGTTCGTTCTTACAGTTCTCCCTTATCTGCGGAGCTTTTGACACGACGGGAATGTCATAAAGTTCATGGCCCGATCGTGAATTTCTCATGCCATGCCCGTCGGTACACACACGTACAACGTACGAAAGTACTTATACATGCCAATACCGATAAGCATTGGAAACGTAATATATGCAAGTAGTAGGGAAATTATGAGATATCTGGCATTTACATGCATAGATCTGGGCCGCGTGCGGCTGTATATCATGCGCCGATAGGATCTCGGATATTCGATGGATTTATTTTAATTGCGCGCTGGCAATTGTAAGTATCGGACTTCTATTTGTAGAGCTATCCGTATGTCATTTGGACAGATCGAGGATATAAACAGAGGGTTGCCAATGAGGCTAACCCAGTTCTGTACGTTTATATGTTTGGATCAGGTTTCAACATAATTTTTTGACATCTAACATATCTAGCAAGCTAATATACAGGGCAGGGCGGGGCTATTAGGTATGTTTATAACGAAGAAATTTCACTAAAATACAGCTATGTAATATGTCTGTTAGGGTTAGTTAGATGGTCACGAGTTCACTGACCAACAGATGTTAACTTTTGGATTTACCATAAAAGATAGTAAGTTCTGACTTTGTCCTGCTGATAACATCCTTTAATAATTATTTCAAACTCTTCACTTAAACTTTTTCCCAAACAAGCAACTGACTTGGATATAAAAGGTGTCCCAGCAAGTACTTGCGAGTTTTTAATTTTATTTTATTTCACTTTTAAGGTTTATATTTGGCATAAAGCTTGATCCTCCAGCGTTTCATCCTCAAAGAATGCATAAAAAAATTGTCCAAACTTATTAAAAAAATGCGTGTTGCTTTTGTTCGGAGTGATATGCGTACCGATACAGCAATTAGGAGTCTAGTTACAAAGTTTGAGCGGGCTGTTTCTGTCCTTGATATCAAAGGACCATTACGAGAACTTAGTGTTCGTTCAGCTAAAAATATCGCTGGGGTGGGTGTGATTGAAAGTTCAAAGGCCTCAATTCGTCTTCAGTCACAGTAATTGGCCATTTCAAAATCGTTCTTTCCCCTTCCTTCCCCAAAATCATTCAAATTTTGACAAAAGACCTTCGTCTATATGAGTACAAGATCCAATTCATCTAAGAACCCAAGCCTATGGACCATCAAAACCGCCGTATGTTTGCAAATTAGATCTTAGAGCAGATCGCATTTGATAACACGAATTATATTCAGCCACGAAGCCTATTTTCACATCAGCGGTTAAGGTAATAAACAAAATTGCTTTTTGGGACGCGTAAATCCTCGAGGAATTGTGGAGAAACCACCGTATCCTCGTCGTGTAACCGTTTGGTGTGGATTTTATTTAGAATTTAAACCTCCAAGTTTCTGTTGGGGCACCCATTAAATAGAATTGCAACTAATACGAAACAAATCTGGTTACTGTAATTTTCTTTAGACGATTGTTTATTGAAATACAGAGTCTTAGTTGCACGCAACGAATGAAGCAAACAAATCAATTTGCTGTTGCAGTTTTACAGCCAATTTGCTTTCAAATATGATTCCCATTTAGATTATTACTGGGACTTCTTTTGCTAAACTTCTACTTCTCATTGTAGATGTAGCAAGTTGATCCCGAGAAGAAGAAGAAGAAACATCTGAAACATACATTTACATGTGTGCATAAGAGCGTACGTATAGCGTGCATGCACAACCACTCAATAGGTAAATATACAAAGACGTTTACATATAAGTGCACCTAACTCGCGGCCGATAGCTACATCTAAAGGAAGGTCCAAAGGTCCTCGAATAATAGACTCTCCACTCTATACGTTCGGATTTCTTTCTTTCTTCTCTTCTTCTTGACGTCGTCTTCGGCGCGCGATCCGATATCTATTAAATATATTAGCATGGCTAATCCGAAAGGGGGCGCTCTCGCGGCGCTACTCCGTTTTCTGCTTCCTCAACTGGGCTTTTCTAGTTCGCGTAACGTACAAACTGCCGACTCGTGACGTCGTGCGGAGATCCTGCGCGAAACGTAAGCTGAAAATACGATCAATTGGAGTTGTTACGGTTGGATTTGCATTCTATTCCGTTTGGTTTTTTTGTCGAAGGGAGTATTTCGCATTGTACGAAAGTAGAAAATGCTCATTATGGTGGAAAGTGTTGGAACCAATAAGGAAAGGTTTATACAAGACACGTATGCGGGCCGTTTGTATTCTTGTGGTAGTTTAAACAAATGAACTGAAATAAATTACTTTTGTAAATGAATTAAATTATGATGTTTACGCGCCCTCTCCATGCTAGTGCGGCAGGTACCAATCCCCGCCTTCTTTTAAAAGAACGTATTTGATCATAATATTAAATTTAAGCATTACTGCCACTGGATAACTGAACCACATACTCAATATTCTCACAAAGTTAATGTGTGGGTAAGAGTATTTGACAACAGGATCATTGTCCTTTTTTTTCCTTGATGATGCTCTCTCGAAGCGGCGATATACAAATACAACAAGATCTCAACTTACTAAATGAAGATATTTGGTTTCAGCAACATGGTGGATCTCCCCATTTTGTACGTCTTGTTCGCGAGTTTTTAAGTAACTGCTTTACTGGGCGGTGGATTGATAGGTGAGGACCAATAGAGTGATCTTCCAGGTTCTCAGACCTTATGTCCCTTGATTACTTGTGATGGTGTTGATGGTGATATTTATTTTTACAGACCACGAAATGTAGATTTGAAAAATCGAATTAGCCACGAAATCAGTCGGACTAATCGTGAGGTTATTACAGTGTACAAAATGCCACCATAGGAATATTTTATTTAAAACAAAACATTTATCTTTTTGTTATCAGTAAAATGTATGTTTTCCACTCTTTAGATGACTTTTTTTCGAAAATGTTATTAGATGAGGCATAAAAATGTTGATTTTAGACAATTAGACAATGGTTTTATTTAAAAAATCACGAGTAGCCATTTAAAGAAATTAGCGATGACGTCAAAAATATTTATTAAAAAAAAAAAAATTGACCTGCGGTATCATTTCTTCGAAAAACAAATTACTGCATTTATAATTTTGTCCGGTAGTGTATGTTCTAAACCTCAAAAGCTAATTTAAGATTTGTAGGAGCAACTTGGTAACGAAATAAGCCTAACATAAAATGTGTGAAAATAAAAATATAAGATGCTCTGTCTTAAAGACAAAAAGACCCATAAAAATATTTGTATAAAATCAAATTATATAATATGATATCGTTTTTATGATGGGAAGAGCGCCCGTTTGAAACTGGAAGCAGTGTTGCCTGCTGTTTAGCTTGATTTTCTTCGTCTGAACGTTCTTGTTTAACTTCAGCCTCTTCAACTTTAACTACGCTCTCATCAACTTGCACAGTTTCTTCTTCGGGTTCGGGTTCTTCTTTTATTTCGGTCTTAACAACTAGCGGCTCTGTCTTCATCTCAACTTTTTCTTCGGGCAACTCTTCCTTAATTTTAATAAGTCAACAGAAAGAGAACTTGTCCTTCTGCTCCTTCTCTTTCGGTGATTATTTTCCAAAATGCCATCACCGTTCTTTCGGGATTTTAAATTACAGGTAACGGGATTTCCACACGCGCACGGAAATTCAGCAGTTCCTACAGCAGCTAAATCATGAGATTCATGTTTGATTGTAAGTTCAGTATGATAAGATGTTAGATGCGAACCTATTAAATCCATTTTGATTGTCACCCTGCGTACATTCAGCGAAGAAGATTCGTAAAGAATTAATTTATTAATGTCTAAGGAAAAATCTTTTTCATTTTTCACAAAGTAACTTGATAAACGAGTATTTATTATATTAATTTCAATTTGATAAACTTAGTTCATTGTGACAATAAATTTTTTTGTTAATGTAACAATTTTATTTGTTGCTTTAACAAAACAAAGTCAGCGTATACGATTTATTGAAGATTACTTGACAGCCTTTAAGCGTGTTTCTATTAAACCATTTACATATTTTAATTGCTCTTTTATCGTGACATGTTGTAGTTGGTGACCTAATATTAATGCAATTCCTGAAATAATCGTTAATTTCATGTATAATTGATATGAAAATAACAAAAGAAGCCAATTAAACACATTTTATGCAGGTAATCGTAGGAAGAGTGCATAAATACATCGCACTGTAATAATAATTATCGGCAATAGGTAATGCCAACATGGATAATTCTGGTTGCTTGAGAGTTTTCGTTTTTCCTTGTCAAGATTTATCGTTGTTTAGCGCGTAAACGTATATTATATACATAAATAGTCATTTTGAAGCGACCCGTTTTATTACGACATCGTTATTAGCTTTTATGTTAAGTTAAAAAGCAAACGCGTGTATTCGATATATTGATTAATTAGAGTCAACAGCGATCGCGCCCGCTTAAATATGCGTGCATAAAACGCGGACGATACATCGGAACGCGCTTACCGCACATCCCTCGAAAGCAATAAAATTATTGTATATAAATAACAATTATTCGGTCATTATCGGTGGGTACGCTTCTTCCCTTTTATCTCGTCGATCCTGTCTCTCTTTTTCGTCATAATTTCGCTTGATAACAACGGCACCCGCAGCCTAATTATGTATGCATTTACACAGGTATATACACATACACATGTACGATGTATACTTATGTGTAAATTGAATACAAGCTCTGAATTTGCATATACGTCTATATTGCAATTTATATACGTTATGTTATAAATAATGGTCAAAGTACGCCATTAGCGGAACAGGCCTCTCCCGCCTTATCATATTTGATGAGTACAGCGCGATGGCCGTATACGTAAAATATGCATATTGTGTAGTTCTTTTTTATTCGTCTTAATTAATATTGAATCTAAATTTCTTCGTTGATTGTTTTATTTTGCTTCGTTGCCTTCTACGATTTTAAATTTGGCGTAAATTGCAGTACTTTAATTTAGTAATTTATTTTATTTTATTTTATTTTTATTTTATTTAGTAATATTCGTATATATAAAATACCCAGCGGCTGCGTGTCCATAATGCCGTAAGGTCGCCCGGCCCTCGTGATATCTCTTTTAAAAATTCTATATTGTGCTATATATAATGCTAAAAGAGTCGGTTGCCAACTTCTTCCATTTTTTACTCAATAATGTTTAAGCAAAATGATGGTGGCAGCACCGTTACACACTAGTTTGCTTATACAATAGCTAGGAGAGTGACACTAAATTTTGTATGATGTTCTGTAAAGGTAAGTTCAGTAGTTGTTTATTTAAATTAATACATTTAATTGTTGCTATTACAGCTTTGCATTTCCTAACATTATTGAAGCTCTTCATACGCAGCAGAGTCTTGTCGAATCTCGATATCGTAAAATTGACAAGAGATGAGCGAACTCGGCTAAAATAAACCGGCGAAAAAAATCGGTGCGCGGTCGCAATTTGCATACGACCGTACGATGATGGAAGGAACAATAGGAAGCGTCCAAGTCGCGAAAGAAGAACAAGTATACGGTTGAGGTATGGTAGTGGCCTCGCAAAAGTATCGAACATCGAAGGAGCGTCTAATATCCGAAGAGGAGAAGATCAAAATCGAAGAAACGGGGCGACAGAAGCGCATGAAAGACGGGCAGGCGGACACGTTAAAAACATCGAACGTTGTCGTCGACAACATCGCGAAAAGGAGAATATATTGCGCTACGTAGCGGAGATTCGCGGCGGGGCCGGCCGGCTGCTGCTGCGGCTGATGGGTTTTAAAATATACTAATTGGACGTAAGTCTATCGTATGGCTGCCTCGCTACTTTTTTAGGCTTCCGATACCGATTTGATATACGCGTAATATCAAATAAAAAAAACTATGTATTTATGTATGTAGCATTGGATCGATTGATGGTGATAGGTACTACCAACAACAACGCAAGAAATTTACTGTGTACTCGTAATATAGTATGTTAGTATCTAACGACGAGGAAATAAGATCTTGCAAATGGTACAACATACACTGGCTGAAATTAAAAATGCACCGCTCCTAAATTGTTGGAGTAATTCGTTAAAATTTTATAAATGTATTTCTGAAGATAAATTTAAATGATTGTTTATCATATTGCGTTGATCTAGTTTTTTTTTTCCATCATTTACAAGAGCCAGATGTTCCGCACTTGTTTTTACAGAAACACGTGCGGAATGTGGATTACAAATCAAGGTAAAGCATGTAGAGCAGGTTCAGGCGCACCCATAGAAGATTTTCTCTTGAAGTGCTTGCTTATGCTAGCCGGAAAGAGCAGATTTTTCTCTATTTTTTTTTGACATAACGGATTATCATAGGCGCCTTCTCTTTTTAAATAAAAACACAGCTTTATCGATATTTATAATAATATATATTGCTTATTGTAATGTTTATTCCCAACATTTCCTAACTTATGAAGAACTTCTAGTCTAAGTCAATATAAAACATCTTCCAATTCCTTCATACGTTGATATTCGTTTTCTTCTCTTTTGGACAACTTCTTATATAATTTTTACCTACACTATTACAAATTAAATTAAGTTTTCAATTACGCTACTTTATGTACCAGTATTAATCTCGTCTCATACCTAATTTAGGGTAACAATTAAAACGGTAGCCAGCGTACAAAATACTCTCAATGTAGGAGAAGAACCAAGAAGGCCCCTACATACTCTCTGCTCATCGCGTTTAATGCTTCGTTTTTTCTTCCTGGAACACATCGATCTCGTTAATATAAAAATATGTATTCATAATGGGCGAGGTGATAGGTTTCTTTATCGGGACGACAGCGCGCGAAGAATTTCCCCCCTTCCCTCTTCTCGGCTTCCCGTCCGATCGCGTTGTTTTTTTTTCTGTATCATTCCGTTTCGTTCGGTCGTGAATTCGTAGAAATTTCATCAACGCTTTTCACTAAAATCAGAAATCGACGCGGAATAAGCGAGAGGAACGAAGAAGTCCCGATTGGATACAGGCTCAGATGAGAGACAGGCATGAAATTTCAATGTCAGTGTATCTACGTATAGGTATGTGTAAATATATTATCGAAAGTGTTGGGACAAATATTTCTTCGTCCGCGAGACGTTTATACCTACCTACAGCAGCTTATGAAGTAACGAGTAAGACATTAGACTGATGGAAGTTTTAATGCGCTTTCGACGAAAGTGCTAGTCACATCAACAAAGGCAAGTTAAATTGTTTCTAAATTTTCGTAGAAAATTAAACAAATAACTGCTACCTTAATTATATTAATACTATACTCTTGGTTTCCGTGTTGGAATCCCCTTGTTGCCGTAGCTTTTGCCAACGTTTCGTCCTCGCTCTTACGGGACATCTTCAGGGCTGTTATTGCAGACTGAATGGGGACTATTCGTTCCGGAGAAGTTTATACTGGGCTTATTTCGAGTCAATGGAGCGGACAAGTTATGGATCAGTAAAGCCTGGTGGCTGCTAGGAGGTTTAATCAGTTTGTTTGTCGATCAAATGTCGAAATGTAAATTATTGGAATGTTTGAAGATTTGTATAGATTCACGAATTTTTCTGCTAAAATTGTTCGAGGTAGGTCATTATATGTATATAGGGAATAGAAGAGGGCCTAACACAGAATTCGGGGGAACTCCACGTTATATTGTTAGCCACTGCGAATGTTCATCAAATTGGTGTACTGTTTACACTGCACTGAAGGAACTGACTAACGTAAAAGGGAGTTTTATTCCTTTTAAAAGTACATCCTTATCAACCTGACATGAAACAATGCGAATATCGACACATTCCGTTCGAAGTTGAACCCGGTACTTGAAATTACATTCCGAATACCATCCACGATGGAAAATAGAATTTTAAACGAATTGCCAAACATCTCCGATCGAAAAATTGTAATTCTATACATTTTTCTCCAGATTTTAAAATTCATCGACAATATGCCAACACAATACTTTCCCTAGTTTTCGAATCGAAGAAGAGCTGTCAGAATAATATGGTCGCGTATTCTGAACAGATCGCGATATCATAAAGCCAACACCGCATGCATACATATTCACGTCATATATTGTACTTATGCACGTATGTGTATGTATAATAGTATACAATACACATGTATGCGGGTGAATGATGCGTCGAATGTTTTATTCATGGGTCAGCCGTTAAAAAAGAGCAACAACTAAACTTATTTTAAGAATATAACCAACCATTCCGCCGTATTAGGTGTATTACATGTGTTCGTACGCGATTTGAATACTGGAAATATCGATTTTGGTGTATGTGTTCTTTCACCGACTTTCACTTTGTTAAGTTACGTATTTTTGACAAATAATAAAAAAGTTAACGTATAAAAATCTTGTCTTCCTTCCTTCTTAATTGCTTCTAATTAAGTATGTGTAATTATTTGTATTATGGGTATGATGTACACTACCCGACAAAAACATAGACGCGGTATCGTTTCTATTTACGAAACAAAGTTTATAGACATTATATAAAATGTAAATGAGGGTTATTAATACTTGTTATGTAAATAGTCCATTTATAGATATTTCTGGGTATTTGTTGCTTTATGAGGGGTAATTGAGATTTTCCCAGATTAAAATAGGAATTTTAAATGCGACAAAAATTTAGACCCTGTGCATTTATTACATTAATATAAGCAAAAATGGTTTAATTTGATACTTCTCTTTATATGCAGCGGTTGTGCTGGTAAACAATACTCATTTCACCACTAGAAATTATATTTTATAAAGTGTTTGCAATATGGGTAGAAAAAAGCAAGTATCCTTGATAGAAAGGGGTAAAATTCTAGCCTGGCACCAGGATGGTGTTAGTAAGAAGGAAATTGCTCGTGGGTTACGAAGAAGCGATCATCGCGTTAGAAAGTTCTTAAAAGATCCGGAAAATTACGGCAAATCAAAAGGCCAGGGGCGACCGAAAGCTGTAAGTGAGCGGGATAAACGCATGATACTGCGGTGTGCATCCAATTCTTCTACGTCGGCGAGAGTTATTGCAGAACAGGCGGGGGTACAAACGCACGTGCGTAATATTCAAAGGATTTTAAAGGCGTCACCGGTAATATCACGGAAGAAAATGTTGAGAAAACCGCCACTTTCGGCGAAACACAAAGAAGCGAGGTTGAGATTTGCCGAAGAACACGTATCCTGGAACAAACAATGGGTAAAAGTTATATTTTCCGATGAGAAACGTTTTAATTTGGACGGACCGGATGGGTACTCGCATTATTATCATGATCTGAGAAAGGAACCAAAAGTGAAAATGACCAGACAATTAGGGGGTGGATCTGTGATGATATGGGCAGCGATTGGATTCCGCGATAAAAGTGGGATAGTGTTTTGCACAAACAAAATGACATCTGTGACGTATAAAGACTTATTGCGTGACAATCTTCTACGTTTTGGAAACCAATGGGTCGGGCGCAATTTTGTTTTTCAGCAAGATAACGCGCCAATTCATAAAGCAAAAACCATTACTGAATGGTTTAAAGGGAAAAAGATTAAAATTTTACAGTGGCCGACGCGGTCACCAGACTTAACCCTCAAGTTCTATCGTGGGGTGTTTCGGAACCCCAGAGGTCATTTTTTTTAAATTTTTTCTAAAACTATTTTTGTCACATTTCTAAGGTTCCAGGTATTCGCCTATGCAAATGAGATATGTAATATAGTGTAATTTATTATTTACCATATTCTACAGTTTTAGCAAAAAATAGCTTTTGGGGTGTCTCAACACCCCACGATAGCAATTACGTTTGTTTTTTTCAAAAATAGCGTAGTGTATTCTAACCAATGATTTAGAATTTTATAGTGATAATAGCCCTCGTCCTCTTTTGGGGAAATCACAGATGTTGTTGTGCATGTAAGTATAGGGGATTCACTTATATACGTTCCAATTCGGCGATTTTTATTATAGTACCTACATGTACAGGGGATTCACTCATTTATGTTCGACTTCGGTGATTTTTTACAAATCAAATAGTGGCATTTCCCCTGATTTCTGTACGGCGTATAAATATTCGACTCAAACAAATTTCTTACTCAGTTCCTCACAAACCAGAGCGTCGTCAACTTGTTCCTTATTTCCCTTCTATAATACGTGTATTGAATAGTAAAAACAATATGATAAAGTTTCTAACTGATGAACAATTAGCAAATCTTGCCGAAAACTTTTACGATGATGTTAGTGAAAGTGAATGCCCTGATGAACGTGATGATGATTTGAGTGATGCAGCAAGCGAACATAGTGATCACGACACATGTTCAGAATTTGAAGTCGAATCTGAAAACGAAAGTGAAGAAGACTTAGGTGATGTCAGTGCAAGAACAAGTTACTTCTATGGACGAAATCGATATAAGTGGTCCAAAAATCCTCCTGCTACTTCACGTACCAGATCTTCTAATTAGTCACTCTTCGACCGGGAGCAAAGGGTCCGGCAGTAAATACTCCTCCAAGAACACCTTCTGAAGCATTTTCTCTTTTCTTTACGGAAGAAATTCTAAATGAAATACTAGAGCATACAAATGCAAAAATAACGGAAACGAGTTCTTCTTATGGACCAACGGCAAGTTATGTTGAACATGTAGACATGATTGAATTGAAAGCATTTCTGGGACTTGTAATTTTGGCAGGAGTGTTTAAATCAAACCACGAAGATACTAGAAGTCTTTTTGCAACGGATGGTACGGGACGAGATATTTTTAGAGGTGTCATGTCTAAACAACGGTTTTTGTTTCTTTTGTCAGTGCTAAGATTTGACGATCAAACAACTAGAAGGAACAGGATTGACAATGGTGATAAACTTGCTGCCATTTCAAAAATTTATGAAATTTTCAACGCAAACTGTACGAATAATTACAGTTGCAGCGAATATGCTGTTGTAGATGAAATGCTTGTTGGATTTCGCGGCCGCTGCTCTTTTCGCCAATATATCAAGAGTAAACCAAAAAAATATGGCATCAAAATTATGTGCTTATGCGATTCGAAAACGCATTATCTGATCAATTCATTTATTTATACAGGAAAGACAACCGAACCCAATCCAAACAAACTTTCAGTTCCAACACGTAGTGTACTCAAATTAATTTCTCCGATCATCAATACAAATCGAAATCTAACAGGAGATAATTGGTTTTCTTCTATAGAGCTGTTGAATGAATTGAAACGGGTTGGTATAACGTATGTTGGAACACTTCGTAAGAATAAGCGCGAAATTCCGCCAGCATTTTTACAAACTAAACAGCAACCAATAAACACCTGTAAATTTGGATTTACGCACGATAATACGTTGGTTTCCTTCATACCAAAAAAGAACAACTGTGTCTTGTTGGTTTCGTCTATGCATCACAATGGAAATGTTGAAGTAAATGCAAAACCTGAAATAATAAATTTCTACAATTGTACCAAAGGGGGAGTTGATGCTTTAGACCAGAAGTGTATGACGTACTCCTGCCAAAGACGAACCAGACGATGGCCAATGGCTATATTAGGAGCAATGGTAGACATTTCACGTGTCAACAGTTACATAATTTTCTTAGCCACTTCAGACCATACAGTTAACATGACACGAAGAGAATTTTATATTCGTCTAGGAAGAGAACTCGTCAATGACCACGTAAAAAGACGATACCAAACAAAAGAATTGTCAACTAAGCTAAACTCAATTATCAAAAATTTACTAGGCTTAGAAACACCACAACAACAGCCACAAGAAGCAGAACTTTCAAGAACCTACAAAAGGTGTCACATCTGCGGGCGAAATACAGACAAGAAAATAAAAACCACGTGTCATAGATGTCATCAGCATGTCTGCAAGGAACATTCTGAGCAACTTGTAAAATGCGCAGAATGCTTACAAAGGTAAATTGTAAGAAATTTATAAAAATCTGATTACATGAAATAACACATTACATGTTTTTTGTCAAATAAAATGTACGCCTCACAACGTCATTGTCAGAATTTTTATGTGAAATGCTAATGGCATTTTCTTTTACAGGGAGTAAGACCATAGTTTCCAGTAACAGAAAAAACCAAGACATCTTAACAATACAGAACACAATTTTGTAAAAAGAAAAAATTGTACGAAGAAATACTTTTTACATAATTTTTATGAATGTAACATTTCCTCCTAATTTTCTGTTTTGCTTTAAATAAAGTTTTGTTTTTCCTTACAACAATCGCAAGATAAAGGTCTAGTTATTACACTGTGGGTTTAAAAGTGAAAAAAAAAAAGATAACTAACAAAAAAAAGCTAAATTTAAAGAGTGGGGTGTAAAACACCCCACGATAGCAGTTGTGTTACCTGAAAACACGATAGTACTTGAGGGTTAAACATTATTGAAAACATGTGGGGTGAATTGCCACGTCGCGTTTATGGCGGAGGCCGTCAATATTTCACGGTACAGGAACTGAAAACTTCGATAGTGACTGAATGGCAGAATATCCCTCAAAATTACGTATTAAATTTATATAAATCTATTAATAACAGACTATTGGAAGTGATTAAAAACAATGGAGGATCTTCGCATTACTGATCACTCATTTGTTTATTTTTGTTTTACATTTGCAACAGAGCGTCTAAATTTTTGTCGCAGAAATTGTTTAAACGTTGGAGTAATAATTTATTATTTAGTTCATATATTACTGGAGGAGATATTTTTAAGTTTATTTTACTTTTATGAATAAAAACTTAATTAGATATCTTGCTAGTTTCGCAAAGAAATGTTGTAACCCTTAAAACCCGTAAAACATCTTACCGCGTCTAAGTTTTTGTCGGGGCGTGTATGCTATATATATTGTATGTTTTACGAGGGGGAATAATTGAGAAAATTTAGAAATTCATGACTTTTCCAAATTGATTAGTTTCAAATTAGAGTTCGTGAGATTCGGAAGTATCTCTAAAATAATATTTCATGGCTCCAGTTTTTTATTTCTAATTTCCCTATGTCGCTCATAACATCTCTCCATCTTAGCAATAGCCTTCCTCTTCCTCTCACTCCTTACTGTTGTTTTTTTTATTTCCTCTTTATTTCTGCGTATATGACCTCATCACCTTAGCTTTTGAGGCTTAATAAATCTCACAACATTCTTCTAAACTAGTTTTCCAAGTGGTCAAGCAACACGCTTTTTAGAAGTCCTTTTCACGCTTAGTTCAACTCCACAACTTTGCAAAGAAAACTCTCAACAATTTATAATTTTATAACATAACCATTTATACTTGGAAACAGTATGATAAAAAAATTAATTAAAAACTAACTTCGAAGTTTTAATAGTAGAATAGTGATACGTATGTCATCAACAATAAATCAAACATGAGACTTTAAATATATCTTTAACAATACGATATTTATATGACGTCATGAAGTGGAGTGCCCAGAAAGAAGTTGCGATAACAAAATGACTTTTTTGAATACAGAAATTCACAAGTCTTCTTCATAAGGAAGGATGGAACCGCGCATACGTGCGTGTAACTATACGAATGGTACCCTATATTAGAATTAATCCTTCTTATTGGTGAACCGTCAGGAGAAGCTCAAAAGTTCGGGGCGACGACTTCAGCCAATACAGGATAACGTTTTCTAGAAAGTTCAGTAGGGAGGTTATCTAGCTTAGGACCACAGCCTGAAACTTCTAGAAAACAATTTTTCGAAGAGTGCTTCTACGTCCATAACATCAACTAGGCTCTAAAGAGTTGTCAGAGGCAGAACTCGGCGAATAGGATTCTGATCACGAATATTTTTTTGTTTAATTTGTTACCAAATAAACCTCGACAAAACGTTACAGGTGTCTCATATTTTTATCGTCTTAGACGGAGCGCTAAGTTTTCGACTATAAACCGAAAATTCGGCGGCAATTCGGTCTGAATCCCATTTTCCCCACTCGATGGTTTCTTTTTGTTCATTTTATGGCCAGTTTATACCATAAAATAAATCGTTAGGACCAGCGCTAGATGGACGTGTCATATACAAGAATCTGGACGGCGATTAGGAGTTGCATCCGTCGTAAAAACCTCTTCGGATTGATAATTATGATATTGGAAAGGTAGAAAGAATATTTGTATAAAACGACCATATAATGTAAGCCATACAGGCTACATAGTAAAGTAGTTACAATGTAGGCACTTTAAGCACAATAGTCTTCGTATCGTCGCCGTCGTACCTGAAAACAAACTTGTAATTATAAAAGAGGCGAATTTACATACAAATTAAATGAGTTTGTCTGCAAGAGTCGTTCGTATTATAATACTCGGTTGGTACTCGTGCAGAGGTATGTGTATCGAATGATTCGACGTCTATTAAGCGCATAGCATTCTTCTCTTCGGATCCCTGTTCTCTCCGATAAATTTACATTCATAATATCTTACAGATAACTTCGGACTCGTCGATTTTAATTAGCCTACGCAAACTTGGAAATTAAAACACGTTCAACTCACTTCGTAGATCGTCTAGCAGGAGTTTTCCTCTTTTACATACCTCGAAATAAATATTATAAATACATGTATTAGGTATATTATCTTATAAATTCTACGTAAATAGCTAGGTAACTGAGAAGATTGGTCAGGGAAACAGATGGAATTCACCTTTTTGTTGCCGATCTTGTATTCGCTGTAGCCATGCATGTCTACTTGCATCGATCGTTTTAAGTATATTTTCATATCGTGCTTTCGCAATATAAAGTTCAGTTGGGAATCACGAAAACCGTTTTATTCAGGTAGTTATTATAATATAAATATAAATTGGTATCTATCGGTCTGCTCGTCGTGCATTAAGAGTTTATTGGTAAGCGAATAAGTACGTACGGTAAGTGCATATCTATCTATGCACGGCATACTTGCCTGTAGATCTTTAAGCGATGTATGTCTGCGTTATTGTTCCGAGGATCTTTATTATATGCATATTTCCTTTTCAGAACTGGATCTTAGGATGTCATCGATCGATAGGATCATCCACGAAACGTTTAAAGTTAAAGAGCGTCTACATTTTATGCTTATTTACACGTCAATAAAGTAAGGATGCTTTGATGCTGTTTATTGCCAAGTGAACTTTTGTAATTTAAATGCACGCTAAATCTAAATGTCTGCAAAATATTGAGCGAAATTGAATTCGAGCATGGAGAAAATAAGTTCTTGGTGCTCTTATGACTTTTCCTAATAAATAAAAGTAAATAAAGCTCACGAGTTACAAAATTTAGGAAGAATTTAGGCTTCTTGCTAATGTGGTTAGTATCTTATACGAAGGTAGCGTCTTGAGCTTTTATGAACGAGCAGAAGACGGTGGTATTGACATTTGATATTGCTAGCGTAAAACAGTGCGCATTTGAAAAATATATTTTTGCAAAAAAATTGAAATTTTAAGTGAAGGATGATCTTTTATAATTTTAATGAAGGTTCAGCACCATCGGAAGAGACTGTTTATAAGCCGTTTGGAGAATTCATCGTGGTCATACATCCGTCAATGATGAATTTCGTACAATAGAGGTCAGGGTTAATGGAAGACATGTTCTGCTTGTTCGTATCTTCTAAACGATTAAAGCTGTCGGGATATATTGGCGAAAAAATTATGTTTTATTGTTGTTTGTTGGTTACTCCAGTTCCTCCAATTTTTCTGCAGCTTTGTTTATATGCAGAGCTGCCTCCGTGTTGATGCACGAATATAATTTATTGGCAATTAAATACTCATTACTTTCGCTACAGTCGAGACTATTTCACCTATATACATTCATGGGTAAGGTAGGATTTTACATGCACTTATATACATAGTGCAGGTATATATGCGTAAATACACAATGCATGCATGTGTTGTACGGACTAATATCGAGATTATGTGTTGCATGTGTATATATCTATATATACTTAAGGTTGTGGTCGCCTCTTATCTCGATTAACGGATCGCTTCGTCCGGAGTCGAGTTCTAAATATGTTTGCATTTTATTACGTCGATGTTATCGGCGGATTGTGCGCGGGTTATTTTTGACAAAGCATAAATCTTCCTCATTTAATTAATGCCATTCTCGAATGGCGATTTATATTTCAGGGCTGTCTTCGTCCGCCTCGCTCCCCGTCACACGCCGCGCGTCCCTCGCTTCGCATCCGTTCGGGCCATGGGTTGGCCACCACCGCCTTGTGTGCTATTTATTCATAATTGGATTTAATCTTCTTCTTCTGCGTCTTTCCCATTATAACGACCAAGAATATTTTTCCAATTTCGTTATTCGAACGGGACGGTCGAGACTCTCTCACGATTATCCTTTGTTTTTTCGTTTTTTGGTTGTTTCGCTTTTATCGGCAGTTCTAGATATTCGCGAATATACGTTTTATTTATTAAAATGAAACGGAGGGGACTCGTTACGAAGAAAAGGTTTCGGGATAATTAGGGTTGAAGTATTTTTAATATGGACGCTCTGACGAGAAATTCTTGTCGTTTCTAGAAGTGGTATTTACAGCTTCGTGTCGAAAGGAATTAATAACTAATGCAAAAAACATGTTCGCAATTTGTTGGGCATTGCAAAAGTAACAAAGAAAAACCATTCTACATGTTTCCTTTTCATTTTAGACAAACCATCTCTTCCGCTTCTGAACGTTATTGAAGCCCGAAAAAACAATGAAATATGAACCAACTACACCGCTCGAGAGACCGGTAATGCTCGCGTCCGAATCGCTGACCCTTCGTCACGACAAAAAGCCATTAGCGTTGGCGATCCTCCTACTTCATTTCGTATCTATCCACGTATCGAAAAAATTTTCGAAATTTATATTTGTCGGTTCGTGTCGGTGCTATCACCCTATCAAAAGCAGAACGACTAATTTGTGCAAAAAATAATCAAAACGCCAGTATTTATTTCATTTCCGCAAGACTCATTTGGCTTCCAATAAACATTATTGTATAGTAATGAGGGTCACCTCTGGGGATGATGAATTTGGTCATTGTAAGGAAGTGGTCGCTTTTAAGAGGGTTTCGCCAAGAAATCAACAACAAAAATTATAATATACAGTGCGTCTCATTTTAGATGGCGCCGTTTCAATATTCAGGGTATCTTACATTTCCTCCGCGATAAAACGCTAGTCTACTACGATTTAAAATATACATGAAGAAGTCGTATTTGGAATTTTTTTATTAAAAGATCTTGTTAACAAAAGTTGTTCAGAATCATTCAGATAAGCTAAATCTAAAGTATCATTAAGGTCAAAAAAATTCCTCTCAAAAAAGACATAGGTTTGCCAAGATTTGTTTTATTTTTCTATAGATAGATGGATGGATTTTTGATTGTGTGCGACAGCGACTTTTAACGGCAAAGTTATTGATCCAAACGCCTTCCATATTCTCATCTCACAGTTTCTGCGATGGCCGTTTGTCTTGACTCTCATGCCGACGTGAATTTTGGCATATAATGTAAGAAGTTGTTGGCGGTTACTTTGTAAAGATCTTGCATTTTTGGGGTATCTTGAGCACTATGAAGATAATTTCAAAATGTACCTCTAATAGGCTCCTATCCTTCCAAAAATAAAACTTTAACCAAAATCAAATAATTTAGCCGTAATACTTCGAGTAACGTGAATAACTCGCTGGACAAGTAAAATATAATTGCACGTAGAAGAGCGGCGAATAATTGACAATTCACCCCATCCTAAAACGGTTAATAATTCACATAGTGGGTGGTAAACACGCGGCTTTGAATGTGTGAAGAATTAATTTTTTGTAGATATGTCGTTGGTCGAGTCCCTTGAAAAATTATGCGGTTATAAAGCGCGTAAACAACGCGCTGCTCAGTTTATAAACTCAAATTAGCATTCTTTATAATTAACGTAATGAAAACAATTACACCTCACCTCATAATTACCTCTAAATATACACGGAATATACGCTATATTCAGCTCGGTGCGCGGAGAAATTAGTAAACGCAATAAAGTGACATAAAAGCACTTTTAGATATATTGTTTTATTAACTAATTCGGTGGAGGTGGAGTTGGTGGCGCCCCAATTACAAGGCGTTCTTTCTCACGTCATACGCGTGCGGTATAAATATACAAGCGCATTAGAGCCGAGCGTTTCACTAAAACTTCATAACTCTACCGTCTATTCCAACATTTAAATGGAAATGAACGTCCGTGTGTGTGTGTCTGTGTTTGTAAAGTAAAACAAAAAGAGGAGGACAAGGGTGTAGCCATCAATTAAACTGGCGTCGTCCTAACAGAACAAAATACACACTATACCGTGTGTGTGTATATATTTCGAAGGAAATTAATTTTATTTCACTTTTCATTAATTTAATGCGGTCGAACTAATGGAATTGAAATATATAGGTATACGTATGCTTGTTGCTCGTTGTACTCTGTGGAGGTAGGCTTCTTATGCCTGGTCATTAATTACGTAGCACACGAATTTTAACTCCCATCCCAAACTTTATATATAGGATTATTTTTTCCTCGTAATAATAGTAGTGTCTACGTATGTAATACCTATGTGTGTACCTATTGGTCGCTAAGCTGAAAAAAAAACGAGAAAGAATAAGGTGTAGTATATAGGCACGTAAATAAATAGAAAAGGTAAAGTAAGAAAGAGAAGCGGGTCGAACCAATGAGACAACAAGAGGAAAAAGGGGTTTTAATTTCGTGGTGAGACGCAATCATCTTTTGTGCGGCCCATAAATCGTTACACGGGCATAAAAACTCCATAAAGCATGTCTTAAAAAGAGCTAGCGAGACGAAGGGTCCTTCTCCGGTGTAAAGAGCTTTAGTTATAACCACTAGATCGGGTTCTATTTTCGGATACCTTCTATAAACGCCTATTATCTTAATATGAATGCGTTTAGGTAATAGCCGTGACGACGTTCGTTTACTTCTGCAGCCTAT